>JAOTON010000428.1:22500-313326 GCA_034440635.1 Lepas anatifera | reverse complement strand
ACTGCTGTGGATAAAGGCCCAGGGTGCCCGCGCTCTTTGCTGCCATCTCCGGCCGGCCCAGCCAGCTGGTAAGAAGCAGTGCGCATGCTCGGGGCTTTGGGGCTGACTTTGGGGCGGGGCAAGTTGTAAGACCGGGCGAATAATAAGTCGGCGTTCTGAAAAGATGAGAGTTCAGCTCAGAAAAAACAACATCTACTCGTGCTGTAGCTAATTCTTACAGCCTGCCTCCCTTGGGTCGGTACTGGCACCGTGTATGCGAGCTGTTGCCTGCGAACGTGAAAAGCGGGGTCCCAGGCGGGCTAGTGACCGGCAGAGAAAACGCAGGTCAACGGGGCCAATGTCAACTTCGTTGACCTCAGCATGTTTATTTTTTTGGCGTTTTTGCCTCTCACAAAATTGTCTGGTCACAGCAGTCAGTTTTGCCTCTCGCAAAATTTCTGTTCACAGCTGTCAGTGACCCCAGCCTACACGTGAAAAGCTAATGAGACCGCAGATCGATTCCTAAATCATATAATCCAGTCTTTATCAAATTGGGCGCCGAAAGCGGGGGGGGACGGGCGGACGCGTCCCCCTGTTGGTCAACCATGGGGACGTCCCCCCAAAAGTTTCGGTCCATCGTCATTAATGCTGTCAGGTACTGAATATGCTCAAAATTCGCCTCCCCCGGTCAGCACCAGTCTGAATCCGTCCCCCCCTATAGAAATTCCCGTGGCAGCGCCCCTGTTTATCACCACAGAATACATAAAGATTATTCAGGTAGCCGCAGTGTTGTTAGGCATGATTTCAGTGATGGGTATTTCTGTTTCAGTTTTCATCAAACCCTCTCTTCCTTCAATATGCGGGAGCTGCTGCCGTGCCGGCGGAATCTGCCCGGCCATCTGTCCTCCGTGCCTGTCAGCCGGCCAGTGCCCGTTTGATGACCTCGGGCCACGCATTTTCTGTGCCACTCCTATTGTAAATAAATGCGAAAATGATTTCGCCTGCAAGCTTCCTGGCCAGAAGTGCTGTCAATACGGCTGTGGAAAGCAGTGCGTGCCCGCATGCATCCCTCGTTGTAGAAGCGGCCAAACCTGCCGGCTGAGTTCTTGCAACGGTCCTTCTTGTCTTTCGCCGTGGAGAGCCTCGTGCCAGCCGCTGGTTCAGACAAGACGAGTCTGCCCGAAGGACACAGAGGGACCCTGTACAGGTGCTCTCTCCGTGCAATGCTTCTCTGACAGAGACTGCAGACGCCGTGGGGAGAAGTGCTGTGTGCGGGGCTGTACCAAACAGTGTCTGCCCTCCTGTCCACGCTGCGCCAGAAACCAAGTATGCACGTACGAGACGTTCGCCGCGTGTCTGGCCATCGGTTGTCCGCCGGCTCCTCCTCCGCGATCTGTGTGTAAGTCCCGTGGCCGTCCCGCGCCCGTCCGCACCGGCACCTGCCCCACTGGCATCTGCCGCTGAAGAGGTGCAAGGTCGACGGCGACTGTCCCGCAAGCCAGCGATGCTGCTTCAGCAAGCGTGACGGCCGGTGTTCGCCCGTCTGCCGCGACTGCCCCCACCCAAGGAAGTGCGTGCTGCGACAGGTTCAGTGTTTCGCGGCACCCTGCCCGCCGCTCGCCACCTGCGTTGGTGACTTTCCGTTCCCCGTCAAAGGCTAAAACGGCAGCTGGCTTAGTTGACAAGGCTGAAAATGGTTTTAAGGTGCTCACTTGATAATTAATGATTTCAATCAACTTAGACTATAACAGACGTTTGTGAGGTTACTCGCCTAGTGACGCATACAGTTGGAAGAAAACATTATGAATTTGTAACTTGGCTTGAAATACCGCTAGTTTTGGCAGCTTTTAGGATGGTCTGAGGAAGGCTGCTCCCTTCACCTGAATAGTTTCATACTGCAGTGACATCAGACTAGCATGGTGACGAACAGACTGATGGTGGCTTTCTCCAAAGTACTGAGGAGTATAAGCCTGCAAAAATGAGAAATTGTGCATCAGCACAAAGTGGAGGGAGTGAGAGTACGTTTAATTTATTAGTTTCAGATTTGGTTGACATGATAGAGCACTGAATACCATATGTGGCGATGGAATTTTTAATAATGTTGACCTTGGGTCATGTGCGGGTCTGGACCTCCCCGTTGCAAGGCCATGGGGGAAAATCTTCAAACGCAGGGTACATACACATAAGATACACTATATCAATTATACTTTTTATATACCTTGGTAAGGAAAATAGGATTTAATGAAACAAACTATAGGCAATATCCTTTAACATAAAACTTCAGATATTTTTGAAAAATGCAACTATAGAAACAAAGATCAAGTTTGTTTAAGAACACTAAAAATGAGCCTATATTTTAAAGAGGTCACCCATTACTTAAACTGGTAGCCCAGTTTATCATGTTTTACGCCAGCAAGGCCTTTGATCGGGTTTTCGCTAAAACTCTTCGTATTCTAAATAAGGTAATATACCAAATCTACTTACTTATAGGTACAAAAATAATTTAATTAAAAAGATAGACTCTTTAGGTAAAAATGGTAAGAGTGAATTTATAATTGCTTTACAGTCTAATTATAACTTTTTAAATAAGATACTGATTCTATTAATATAAATGCCTACCTACATATTATTAGCTCTCAGGTCTGACTTAGTTATTATAAATATTTACAATACATAAAATTAATTAAAAAACTTTTTGTATTAGCCCACAGACCTAATTCACCTCTTCTCAAACCCCTATTAAAATAAGGGGTTAATTAATTTCTAAATTTAAATATTGGACATGTATTAAAATGATTTAGCTTAGTACATGAACGATAAAACGTTCAGTTTATTACAGTGTTAACATGCTGAAGACTACTTAGGGTACGCTGATCGACATATCTTAGTAAGACTATTTCAAACGTACTGTTCAAACTTTTATGGTTGTGAGCTTTGGGCGACAAGGAGTGGTAGAGCTCTTCGGGAGTTAAGTTTAGCGTATCATTCTATATTAAGAGGCTTTTAAGGTTCCCAAATGTTCAAGAAATCATCCGTTGTGCCAAATTAAAACTTGACTTGCCAAATGCACATTGAATACAGACAACTTTTATTTATTAGAATTCAGCAACAATATTTATTTATCTCTTTATATTTATTAATATTTATATTTATTTTATTTATTTATCAATTCGGCAACAATAATATCAATTCAGAACAATAATATCATCCGAGCCTACAAAATAGTGATGTTGTTCGCACTGACTGCTTCAATCAACCACCTAAAGATAAAAAAAATATGGAATATTAGGCATGGTTTGAGCAGGACATCAAAGCAACACATTTATAATGTATTTTGGTCTTACTCAGCCATGACTGAAAATGTTATTTAAGCTTAAGCTTCAGCTTGGTCTCATGATTAGTCAACGATATCTATGTGACATGTCACCATAAGTGTATATTTATGAAGAATGCGTGAATGTTGTGTGTACTGCGTGTTTCTCTAATGTGCGCTGCACTTGTATATGTACCCAAGTAGTATGAAATAAATGACATTATTATTATTATTATTATTATATTATTATTATACGTGTCAAATCAACTTCAACATTGCCATACCATGTGTTCGTGGTCCATTCCTAAAGCTGGTATTGATAATTTTGACTCTGGCAGGTCATCCGAGGTCAAGTGGGTGATTTTCGATAACGCACTCAATAACATTGGAAGAAATAAAGATAGAGCTTTAGTTGTACCATCACTGTGTTTGTATTGATGCAGTGAGTCGAATTTTGCACAGCATGACCGTACCAGGTCACTTGAGGAGGTTTTCTTACCTGAAGTCAAGTGAGTCTCTGAATTTGATCTGACATGGCAAACTGTGAATCATGTTATTGGTTTTGACGAGTGGACTGCAATTATGCCTCATGCACAGTCGTATCGTGTTTGGTTTGAAATATATCGGCAAAAAGTAAACGCCTCAAGTTATGGGTGCGCATTGTCCTCGAACTCGATTGGCCTCAGCCTGGATTTCTCTTACACCTGGCACCCATTATCGATATATGCCTACGACAGCTTACAAATGACTATGCAACCATTTTACATCAGTTTTACCAACTGAGCCGCTCCAGTAGCTCAGTTGGTAGAGCGTTGGGCTCCGACCCGCTGCTCAGAAGCATGCAGTGGCAGTGCATGTCCAGGCTTGGGATCGGTTCCCCTGAGACGCTCCGGCGCTCAAAAGTTTACCCGACGTACAGGTCGGCTGGCAACTGACTGGTGAGAGGGTGACCTGAGCGGGGCGCCGTCCCTGTGCTTTGTGGGACGTTAAACTTTGGCTTCTAAATCGACCCTTCATTGTAGGAGTTGCTCGTTCGGGTGGTGGGGTCGGGGTTTCCGTGACAAGTCCATTGATGACTTTAGTGAGACTCCGACTCCAACAGTCGAACTGAGAACAACTTGGACAAAATTTATAAAAAGCACCGTGCTACCTTCAAGTTCTTTAGAATGATGTTATCAAAACGTTCTCAGTTATTTCATTTCCTTAGATAAGCAAGGCTTGGTAAGTTGACCTCGTTTCAGTGATTTTGACCTAATATGACCTCCATTAAAGTTGAAAAAAATATTGCTAAGTTGACTTCAGTTGCATTTGGAACAATTTTTAGACTATTTTCCCTGCTTCTTCATTAGCTCGTTAGCTTTAGTGTCAAAGGGCATCTTTTGCCTCCCGGAGCGAAGGTGGCTCATACTACCGAGGCGAAGGTGGCTCATGCTTACCACCGCACTGTGGTCGGAAACGCTATCGTGTGGAGGGGCCATTTTCGGATTTTGGAATTTAGGGGTTTTATGGCTTTCAATGTAAAAATTGTTCAGAGTGTTCTGAATGACCACTATTTTCGAGCTAATTTGGTTGAAAGATGCCCTCATTACCATCAAAGTAAGGCGATGATGAAATCCAGAAGTAAGGCACTCGATGCGTCTCTAGATCCGAGTTTTTAACTTGGAATAATAAAGGTCAAAACTGAGTCAGACTAAAAGTAATTAGTATCAAAATGATCCTCATAATGTCAGCTTTAAGATTATTAGCGTTATGTGTATATTTCAATTTTGATAAAGGTATATAATCTGCGTTTTAATTACCCCTTTCATAAATCCACCTTAAAAAACTAGTTACTAACTTTGAATAGACAAACAAAAACAGGTACGTTTCTGCCAATTAGCTTTTTGTGGAAACATAGTTCAAGTAATTCTCCGACATGGCTTGAAGAGAGCTAAGTGCGCAAATGTGCGCAAAATTGTCCACAGTGTAAATTATACCGGGCCGCCCGCCGCCCGGAGCCGTCCGCCCGCCCGCCAACCGGCGCCTCCGCGGCTCGCCGGCCGCCCGCGAGGTGCGGGGGACGCTTATCAGGTGCTTCTCATGTTGTATTACTCGCCTTTATGCACATTATCTTCATTGTAACCTCAAAGGTATTCTTAACCTTACCCAGAATCACTCTTGGTCAAGGTCACCATGCTCATATTGCACACGATTCGACATGCTATGATGAGAGGTGTACACTAATAGAAACTACTTCTGATCTTCCTGCCATCGAATATAGAAGCAAACCCATATTATCATGCAAACATTCAACGTGACCTTTTTTGACTTCTGGGGACATCAATTTTAACGAGGGTAGCGAATGGTAAGCAGCTCAAAAACTAATTTCACTCAGGGGCCTGAATGGCAATATGTATTTTTTAGCCCGATTAGACGATTAGTCTGAGAAGAGGCTGGGTATGCCCTTCTGCATGCGGAGCCAGCACACCTGACCAGGTCGTTAGGGGTCGGGTTAGGTCGGGCCTCAGAGGCTCCCTCACCTATGTTTCCGAGGTGGCATAAGAACAGCTCGTAGAACCAAAAAAACGATATTTGGCCACATTCGAGAGAATTTAACGGCGCATCGATTGGTGAAAATATTTTAAAAAAATCGGCCGAAAATTTTGCGACGTATTGGCTTTCAAAGTCAGACCTGCATTTTGAGATTGCCACAATCGCGCCGTAGGACCAGTTCGCTTCTATACCGAGAGGTGACGTCATAACTAGACTTGTTGATGACTCAAATTTTCTTGAGTCGACTCAACTCTGACTCACAGCTAAATGGCTGACTCCGATTCTGACTCGACTCACTGAGTTGAAAATGGTGAGCCGACTCGACTCAGGCCAAATTCAGAAGTGAGCCGACTCGATTCCGACTCAAATCAGCATTGAGTCGGAGTCGATTCCGACTCAGAATAGTGGCAAAATATGCACAGAAAAATGCTCATTTCCTTCAATAGTATACAAAATCCAGTATATTTATTAATGGCGTTAATCTAACGGCACATTTCCTTTAATAATATGCCAATTTCAATTCATTAAGTCATGACAGAAATTCTTCCTGCATAGGAATGAAGAAATATGCTAATCGCGAACAGGTGAGTTTGAGGAAGGGCCTGATGGCTTTGCATTTTAAAGGCATGTCCTTCGTGAGCATTCATAATTGAAGCAATAAGCGACGTTTCAACTGCAAGAACCAGGAATCAATATTTGAACATATGATATTTTGAGAGGCAATCCCTGCCCCAGAATATTCTGAACAATCCCGTGAGGAACTTAAATTAGAAATAAATACTACACTGTGCACTGCCCCTATCCAGCACCTCACCAAAACCAAAAACAATGATGAATACTCGCCTTGTCCTCCCGAAAATGCTGTAGTAAACACGTAAACGTTACAGATGGCGCATTAAAGACATTACGAACCTAGCCTCGGATAGCGCAAACCTGACGATGGATAGCACTTTAAAAATCACGTGACCAAAAAGGCGTAAGAAAAATCTGCAGGTTCATGTTAAGGTAATCATGCCTTCGGGGTACTAAAGCCTAAATGACCAGCGGTGTCATTGTGTTATTCTGCCGGCAGAACGCAAAATAGTGTGCCGCACGCATGCGCAGTACGGTATCATGGACAACAAGATACCTCACTGCGCATGCGTGCGGCATACTAGTATGCGTTCTGCTCGGCAGAATAACACGGCTACCTACTTGCATTTTGTTGCGCACCATGACCATTTTGTAACTAATGTGGCGCGCGTGGGGGCAGCAGTGTGTGTGAGAGTGGTAAATAATAAAAATAATGGGCATCATCATAATTTGAAGAGCGGGCGGTGGTTGTTGGTGAGTGAGAGGATTGAGGTTGATTTTTCAGTTTATCAGTTTCACAGTTTGAAATTACTCAGGCTACGCCAGAGGTAGGACTGATATCCATTTTCCGTAAATAGGCAGTTTTTATTATCTACCAGTGGGTGTTCTCAAACCACGACAAATCAAGATAGTGCTTTGAAATAAGAACATAATTGAAGCTTTTAGTTTCCGTTTCGACCCATTTCATGGCTTATGTGCAAAACAAGATTTTTTGGTACACTCTTTCTGATGCTGATACGTGTTTTTTTTAGTGTTTTAGCCAAAGGAAGGAAGAAAATAGAAAATGAAGATGGTTTCCTAAGAGTGAATTACCTTTTGCATGAGAATGAGCTCAGGATTTCGGATGGTGTGCATTTTCAAAGTTGAAAAAGTCTGATTTTGTGCCTAATCACAATTTTTGTGTATGATTCTGCATGCCATTGCTAGGATTAAAGGGAAAAAAACTATCAAATGTGTGTGCTTTTAAACTATATTTTACATAACTTGGGTTGCTAACAACTGATCCAGGCATGGGTTTAGTGTGGATATGAGAATAATGAATTACCTGTTATTACCAAATAGCAATATGAAATCCTTCAAAATTAGATGTCAAAAATTTCTGAAATGTCAGTCTGATCACTTATGTTAAGAAAATAGTGTTGAGTCGACTCAACTCTTGACTCACAGCATGGAAGCTGACTCTGATTCTGACTCGACTCAATGGGTTGTCCAGTTGAGTTGACTCCGATTCAACCCAAACATGAAGTTGAGTCGACTCAACTGTGACTCGAGCAAAATTTGAGTCGAATCTGAGTCGCGACTCAAAAGGTCACCGAGTCAACAGTTATCACTGAGTCAATGAATTCCCGGGGGTAGCCATGTTGGCAGAACTTCTTGCTTATCAATTCTAGTTCCTTGTTGCAGTCACTGTTCCTGGAGCAGTATCTTAACATCATTACGGGACCGCCCCCTCGGGTTTTCGGAGGTAGCAAAAACGGCGGCCGTAGCGCCGCCGTACCGGAATACCTTTACCTCATCATTTTTACAACTTCGTGAAAATTTTAAGGTTAGGTCATCTTAGGTCAGGTCACCAGTACAGGTCAAGGACCCGACCTCAAAAGAAGTTTAAGATGGCATAAGTCGGAGCAGAGTGAACTATCCGATTGAAACTCATATCACATAATGGCCCCACCGAGTTTCAAAATATGTTCCGGTATTTTGATATCGATGACCAAGGCCAGGTACGAGGCATGATCTCTCCATTGGTAATACATGGGAAAAATGTTTTTACGGAATAACTTAGTAACGGATGGTGATAGAGCATTTATTTTAGCTGCATTAGACTCGCCTGGGCTTTGCGGTCTAATAATATGCATTTTATATAATTTGACCCTGACCTTACCCAGGTCAGGTCAAATCCTTGATTGACCTAGCAAGGTTAAATTATACATCATTCGATTTGGCTTGCTGAGAGGATTCATATAGTTGACGTCGTTTTGCTCTATCTTTACTTGTTCAGATGTAATGGCCGAAAAACTGAATTTACATGTTATCCCTATGACGGCATGTTTGACCTCTCGTGACCTTGAATGTGACCTGAAAAAAATGGTTCAAATGTTTTCGATGAAGAAGTAGACGAGCAGCCCAACGCCGTTTACCGCTTTTCGCACCTACCGTGGTTCTCGAGATCTTAGGGGCGGGTACCGCCCCCGTCAATGCGAAGGTGGCTCAGACCCCCGTCAATGCGCGTGTTAAGGCTCAAATAGAGTCTGATCTAATGGCGGATCTCTGGTTTCGCTTTTCCGTGTAAGATTGATTTTTGAGTGTAAGATTGTAAGATTCCTCTATCTTTCGCCAGAATCTCGGAGGGGCTAACACGAATCTCCAGTTTTGGGTAGTCCCGTTTGGAAAAAGACTAACAATCTAACCGGTAATGAGCTAAATTATTGTGCATTTAACCTAAATAGACCTTATTCCTGCTCCCTGTATATTTACAGGAGTTACTACTGGCAGTTTTACTAATAGTATGATATTTATTATGCTTTCTTTAAGTTACTTTCTTTCCTAGCAGGGCGTGCCGCGACTTGTAATATTTTATGTTCTGGTGGTGTTAACGTAAGGGTACTGTTGTCGTTGGGATCGCGGAGGGGCACGCCTGGCTACCCGTTTAAATGGATGGCGGACCTTAAAAATTGGAATGCGGGCACTTGGTTTGTGGTACAAGCTTTGCAGTACACTGAAGTTACGAATTTCTTGTCTGCTCTCGTTATAAGTATGTCCAAATACGGAATTGTGCGGTTTTCGTCAAATTCGTTGGTCACTTTGATACTGTGATCCTTGCTGTTAAGTAGTTCCACCCAAGTGTTGACTGTGGCATCATCACCTTCAAGAAGTGCCAAATAATCATCTGCATACCTGCAGAAGCTGTAGACGTGGACACCGCAGGTAGCAGCTAGGGGCTGGAGGTTGTTTTCCCATTGGCCCATGAACAAATCGGCTACTACCGGTGAGTAACTTTTTCCCATGGCCAAAGCGGAAGTCTGACGGAACCATCTCTCCTTATCGCCGTCTTGAACCACAGCATGACAGTTACGGATTGAAAGGTCGAGGACTGTCACCTGTCTGAAGTCACCTGTCTGAAGCCTGACGCAGTTGCTGACCTCCTCGGACCTTCAAAAAGTGACCAAAGAGTTTGAAGAAAACCGCACAATTCCGTATTTGGACATACTAATAACGAGAGCAGACAAGAAATTCGTAACATCAGTGTACCGCAATGCTTGCGCCACAAACCAAGTGCCCGGATTCCAATCTTACACGGAAAAGCGATACCAGAGATCCGCCATCAGATCAGACTCTATTCGAGCCTTAAGATACTGCTCCAGGAACAGTGACTGCAACAAGGAACTAGAATTGATAAGCAAAAAGTTCTGCCAACATGGCTACCCCCAGGAATTCATAGACTTGGTGATAACAAAAACAAGAAAATATCTCAAACTCAAGGCCCGTGCTCTTCCTGCGCCTCCCAATCCTGACGACACCAGCAAGCCTTCCACCCGCTTCTCTGTGCCGTTTGCAGGACACGACTTCTACCAACTCAAAAGAGAAGCCAACAAGATCGGCATACAACTGGTGTCCAAACCGCCACGAACCTTGGGATCTTTGCTGTGCAGCAAGGCTAAACACCAGTTGCCCACATCACAGAAAAGCAACGTGATATACCTCATCGAGTGTTCAAGCAAGGTAGGAGGTGAGAGCGTCATTTACATCGGTGAAACTGATCGAGAAATACAGTCACGGATTCAAGAGCACCGCAACAGCTGGAGACGACAAGTGCCCTCCAAACTGAAGGCGTCAGCCTTCAGTGAGCACCGGCAGTGCACTCCAGCCTTCTCGGAAGTCAAGATACTGAACTACGCAGCCCACCACCAGATGCGTTTGCTTATGGAATCGGCCTACATCCAAACTCGTGGACGTCGACAAACTCTGCTCGTCTCTCCTAATGATGCCAGTGTAAATAGGAACTTAGGCTCTCTCTTAAACGATAGATGGCTTCCTATAATTCACCGGGCCTGTTCCTAGGATGGAAGCTCCTCTTGGTCTTGTGTAATGTGAATGTTCGATCAAAAGTGTTTTTTTAATGTTTTCATTGCGTTTTTACATCATGTATCGTAGTCTTTACTTATTTATATTTTGACAATGTTTGCATAATACTGTCTTTTATATTTGATTAAATAATATGTATTTTATAGTGTTTGCTTTTTCGTATTATAAGTAAGCGAAAGTTTGCATTATATGGAATCGATAAAGGTATTTTATAGCTTTTGAATTTTCTTAGCATAAATAGGTGAATATTGCGTGTTTTTATTGTAACATTTTTACCCCCCCCGCCTCCTCTCCACTCCTGTTCTATATCCCCCATTTTTACAGCTTCCCCCTCTTTTATTTAATTAAAAAGTGAGTATTGCGAGTATTGCGTGTTTTATTGTTGCTGTCTTAAGCCCCCCTCTCTGGTTATACCTAGTTCTCTAGCGTTTCCATGCTAAAGATGCGTTTTTTAAAACTTTACCACTTAATGTATTGATAATTTCTTAGGTCGTTCTAAGAAGTCAATGGTTTATTGCTGTCACGTGTAGATTATTTATGTGGCATGTTTTTCTGAGCTCAACTTTTGTACTGTGTGTTTTCTTGTGTCTTTTTATCCCCCTTATATTCCGAACGATCATCGCTGACGAAGCACTGTAATACAGTACGAAAGCTCCGACCCTCGATATCTTCTTGTGGAGGAAGTCTGAACGAGTTCCTACAGTTAAATTCTGTTAAATGTGATCGAGTATCGTTTTTCGGCTACGAGTGGTTCTCCGGCCGCCTCGGAAAAATGGGAGGGGCCTCCGAGCCCCCGCCCCCAGTTCGCGTGTTAAAGCTCTAGGCATTAAGAAAAGATCAACTACTAAGTTTGTTAAAAATATGATCTTCAGCGTTTATTTAAAACTGACACCAGCACGTGAGTAAGTACATCTGAAAGTAGTAAGATTAAAGGCTAAAGCGGTGGGTATTTATTTGCATGCGCTTAATAACTCACGTACTAGAACTACCCATGATAAACGCCTAAGCACTCGTCCGCTACTTACCCAGATATCTAGTGAACAATGTCGCCGTCAGGACGTTTTGAAGTCGCCATTCAAAGTGATTTAAGCGATTATGTTTCACTTATGTTTTCTACTAGCTGACGAGGGCTGGCTTTGTAACTCTACTTTTCCCAACGCTCATTTTTTTAGACATGAATTTGCTTTAGAAGGGAGGTCAGCTTTAAATCAGTAACCACTTTTCTGTTTACCTCATCGGTACATTGCCCTAACCCCAGTGAAGCAAAGAGCAAACACTTGCATGAAGAAGCTGTTATTACCGTAAAGTATGTCGGCTGGGCTGGAATATACGCCAGCAATTTGTCAATTTGGTTGACTTCGGGGACGTAAGTTGGTGTTGCAATGTGGCCTTAATTCCAATGCCAAGCTCCTCAACTGTGCCAGGCTCCCTCTGTGCTACGGGACAGATAGAGTCCGGCTGGGCCATGAGGGTTCGGTCCTGGCACCAATAAGCAGGAATCTTTGTGCAACGTCACGTCTCTTTGGCTTGAGGAACAGGTACGGCGTGACTGGCCTGACTGAGCGTGAACTCCTGTTGGAAGCGGGCGGTGGGGAGAGATGACACGACAGCTTCCTCACGTCCTGTTTGGGCATTCCACTGAAGCCTCATTCAGGTTCGAGTCAGTCACGGTTTCTGCAAAAAAATCAAGCACATGCATGTTCAGGCTTTGCTTTCCGTCGGGAACAAGATAGTGGTGTCCATAGGCGGATCCAGGATTTCTGATGGGGGTGTTTGGTTACAGGGGGGCGCCAAAACTTTATCAGGTGGGTGTGAAATCCCATTGCGGGGGCGACGATGCCCGCGTCCTGGGGGACAGGGGAATGGAGGAAGTGACATTACAGGGGGGTCCCATCAACCTTACAGGGGGCGCCGTGACCTTTCCAGGGAGCGCTGAGGTTTGAAGGAGAGGAAAGCATCCCCTTGCTCCCCTAGATCCGTGTATGGTGGCGACAATGAGTTGTTATGGGAGTAGGAAAGCAACAGTAGGTATATGGTTTACTACAATGGTCATTTTCCTAAAGAAACCGTGATTTAGGGGCAAGGAAATACTAAGTTATTGGTTTTGCTGTTTAAGGTCTTGTTTTTCTCTTCTACTTGTTTGGGCATTATTTTTGCGTCACTAATTTTCCGTTTGAAATTTTATTTGATGCGGCGGAATGGAAATACCCGTTAGCCAAAGGGGTGTCGCCATTGAAAAAAGTGAGAGGCCGGTCAATCTTCAATCTGCTGCTGACAAGAAACTTGCCCATCTTGAGCCAATAACTTATCGGGTGTGGGCTCATTACTATTGCCTTCCGCACTAGTTGGTTACACACTTTTTAAATATGTATTCCTAATTTGGCGGAAATCGGGAAATTCTGAGATAAACAGCTCGGGGAGGGGGAAGGGGGTATTCTACCAGCGCACTGTGGTCGGAAACGCTGTCGTAGGTGGCCAGGGGGCCGTTTTTCGGATTTTGGAATTTAGGGGTTTTATGGCTGCCGATGTGAAGAAAATTGTTCAGAGTATCCTGAATCACCACTATTATCAAGCTAATTTGGGTGAAAGATGCACTTATTACTCATCAAAGTAAGGCGATAATAAAATCCAGAAGTAAGGCACTCGATGCGTCTGCTAGACCCGAGTTTTTAGCTTTGAATAATACACGTCAAAACTGAGTCAGACTAAAAATAATAAATATCAAAATGTTCCTCATAATGTCAGCTTTTTGATGATAAGCACTATCTGTATCTTTGAATTTTGATAAAGGTATATAATATGCGTTCAAAACAGAAAGTGGAAATGAATTATATAAAATGTAGGACCCACTAGGAAAATGAAAACGTTCGGAGCTTCGGCATATTTTATCAGCCTTGTCAGCGAGTGGTCGGATCGATCGGTGGACACGGAAGACAAGACAGTTACAAAAATTATATAACAAGTCCAAAAAGGATTCAGGAAACGCACGAGTAAGAGGTACCACCGAAGCACATTTTAATAACAACGCAAATATCATATTTTGATATTCCACGATTAAGGGTAGCTTATACACACAGCATAATAATGGTAGGTAATGACGCACATCATATGCAGTATAAAAATGCTAATGGTTAGTAAAGACTAAAAAGAGAATATAAGATTCATTGCAACATCATAGTTAATAAAACTAAGAACAAGTGTCTAATAATAACGGTAGGTACTTCACACATTAAATACTAGTACAAATGTCAATGTTATTAAAAGCTACAAAAATATATAAAAGTTATATAAAAATATATAAAGTTAAGAAACACATCCTGCCATCCTATATACAATATAAATATAAAATATATAATACAAATACAATATATGACAATCCTATAACAATAATATAAAACTAGCGATCACAAGTCCTGAACAATAAGGAGAGCAGCATAAACGTGACATTTGAACTGGAAAAAGACCGACATCTCGCATTTTGGACATCGACATAAGAAGAGGAAGACCGATTCATCACCAAGGTGTACCGCAAGGACTGCGCCACCAATCAGGTCATCCCTTTCCAGTCTTTCACAGAACCTCGGTACTCACAGCGGCCATTCGAGCAGACACCATCAGAGCCTACAGATACTGCAGCACTGTCAAGACCGAGAGAAGGAGCGTTATTCGTCAAAGAAAAGTTCCAGCAGAACGGATACCCACTAACTACGATCAAGTCCACCATCACCAAAACCGCTGAGGACATCAAGCCAGGGCCCGTGCCCCCCGCCCCAGCGAGGTCGAACAACCAGTCTCTTCCAGTTCGGTTTTCGGTACCATTTACAGGGCCGTCGTTTTACCAGTTAAAACGTGCAAGTCGGGCAATCGGCGTACAGCTGGTGTCAAAACCACAACGAACCATATCCAGCATCCTCTGCAGCAAAGCGAAACATCACCTACCAAAAGAACAGAACTCAAACATCATTTACAGCATACAATGTTCATGTCAGTGAATGGCAAGCCCGTCACCTACATCGGAGAAACCGACCGAGAACTCAAACAAGAGTAAAAGAACACAGGAAAGCTGGAGAGAAGCAATCGGTCGAAAGCCAACACCTCAGCTTCAGCACCCACCGGACCGCACCCCACTTGACCAAGCCCAAATCCGACCACGCCACCAACTATCATCAACGCCTGCTCCAGAGTCCGCTTACATCCGCACTGCTGGCCGTCGAGACGGTACGACATCACCGAACGACGCCAACATCAACCGGAACGGGAGCAGGTTTCCGACAGGTGGCTTCCCATTATACATAGCTGTAGCCTAAATAGTTTGATAACTTTAACATATGTTTGTGATCAGCTAGTTTTATATTATTGTTATAGGATTGTCATATATTGTATTTGTATTATATATTTTATATTTATATTGATATATAGGATGGCAGGATGTGTTTCTAACTTTATATATTTTTATATAACTTTATATATTTTGTAGCTTTTACATAACATTGACATTTGTACTAGTATTTAATGTGAAGTACCTACCGTTATTATTAGACACTTGTTCTTAGTTTTATTAACTATGATGTTGCAATGAATCTTATATTCTCTTTTTAGCTCTTTACTAACCATTAGCATTTTTATACTAGCATATGATGTGCGTCAATTACCTACCATTATTATGCTGTGCTGTATAAGCTACCCTTAATCGTTGAATATCGAAATATGATAATTTGCGTTGTTATTAAAATGTGCTTCAGGTAGGTAACTCTCACTCGTGCACGTTTCCTGGAATCCTTGACTTGTTATATAATTTTTGTAACGTGTCTTGTCTTCCGATGTCCACCGATCGATCCGACCACTCGCTGACGAAGGCTATAAAATAAGCCGAAAGCTCCGAACGTTTTCATTTTCACTAGTGGAGAAGTCCTATATATTTATATAATAATATGCGTTGCTAAGATGTTCCCTGGCCTCTCCCCTCGAATCCGGAAATGTAAAAACACTGAAGATTATATATTCGGGCACAGCCCTTCATCAGAATCGTGGAGTAAATATAAAAATTCTCAGTCCTAGTATAGCCAGACCTCGAATTGAGCTTCACACAAATGCCTTTTAGAATGAATCGTTAAAAATAAGATTGGATGTCGTGCCAACAACGATATTGGTACCTCTAACCTAAAAGCATTGCGGACAAGACAACAAACCTAGACCAGTATTTGTGACAGACCTTTCTATTATTTCAGCCAAACACTAGCTTTTGATTAACAATGAAAAACTCGCTGAAGTATCTTAATCGGTTATTTGAATATTTCTGTTCTTATTATTTACTTTTTTCGTCGACTGCAGCTAAAATGCTAACCAAAAACTACCTATTTAGCACTAGCAGACGTGATACTAGACCGGTGTAAAGAATGCATGCTTTCCCCTTTAACATGATGATATATGTTTACAATAAAAGCCTCCCTCGAATTATTTAGTTAAGATTTTACCTAGTGGTCAAGGTCAAATTTTTGTAATTGATAAACCCATTTTCCACAGCCTGCTCCTCTGGCCCAACGTTAAGCGTCGAAAGAGTATACATGTGGCTGCAAAAAAACATTATCAATTTTATATTATACTTATTCAACAACCCTTGCCCATAGTATGTACCTCTTAAACAAATACATCTTTTATAGTTAGTTATGTGATCAATCATTGGTAAATACTTTTCCTCAGCCTGTACCTCTAGCCCAACGTTTAGTGTCGAATGGGTATACGTCTAGCTGCAGAAAAGTATTATCAATAACTATTTGCATATTTCAAAAACCCCAACCCCAGTACGTACCCCTAAAACCAAACCATCTCTTTGAGCTAGTTAATCTGATCAAGCATTAATAAACCCTTTTTCCCAGCCTGTACCTCTGGCCCAACGTTAAGCGTTGAATGA
Organism: Lepas anatifera; assembly: GCA_034440635.1. NCBI lineage: Eukaryota > Metazoa > Arthropoda > Thecostraca > Lepadidae > Lepas > Lepas anatifera. The sequence goes on along the minus strand of JAOTON010000428.1, from coordinate 296,656 downwards.
GTATCTGGTTGCAGAAAAGCACCATCAAAGATAAATTACCAAAAAAAGTTGAGCCGTACCTGTGACCTAAGTCCATCACTTCTGACTAGTTAAACTAATTCAACCATCATAGCCTTTTTCCAGCCTGTGAATCGGGCCCAAAGTTAAACTTCAAAAGCATATACGTCTAGCATAAATAACACTATCAATAATGTATGGAAGTCCTACCAATAATGTATGGAAGTCCTACCTTGATATTTACTCCACGATTCTGATGAAGGGCTGTGCCCGAATATATAATCTTCAGTGTTTTTTACATTTCCGGATTCGAGGGGAGAGGCCAGGGAACATCTTAGCAACCCATCATCATGCTCCTCGCCGCAGCACTTCAAAACTTATATAATATGCGTTTTAATTACCCTTCTCATCAGTCCACCTTACAAACTAGTTGCTAACTTTGAATAGACAAACAAAAAAAGTTACGTTTCTGCCAATTAGCTTTTTTGTGGAAACATAGGTCAAGTAATTATCCGTCATGGCCTGAAGAGAGCTAAGTGCGCAAATGTGCGCAAAATTGTCCACAGTGTAATTTGTACCGGGCCGCCCGCCGCTCGGAGACGTCCGCCCGCCCGCCACCCGGCGCCTCCGCGGCTCGCCAAGTCCCACCGGCCGCCCGCGAGGCGCGGGGGACGCTTATCAGGTGCTTCTCATGTCGTATTGCTCGCCTTTATGCACATAATCTTCATTGTAAGCTCATATGTTTTCTTGACTACCCAGAATCACCCTTGGTCAAGGTCACCCATGCATAAACCATGCTCATATTGCACATGATTCGACATGCTATGATGAGGAGGGTGCACTGATAACTACTGTCTTGATCTTCCTGCCGTCTGAATATATGAAAGAAACCCATATTATCGTGCGAACATTCAACGTGACCTTTTGTGACTTCTCGGAACATCAATTTAAACGAGAGTAGCAAATGGTAAGCAGCTCACGAACTCATTTCACTCAGGGGTTCCGAATGGCAATATGTATTTTGCTTTAGCCCGATTAGACTATTAGTCTGAGAAGGGGCTGGGTATACCCTTTTGCATGCGTAGCCAGCACACCTGACCAGGTCGTTAGGGGTTTGGGTCAGGTCAATTCATTTGCTTAACATACGCACTAGAGGGGGACCTCGGAGGCTCCCTCACCTGTTTCCGAGGTGGCGTAAGAACCAGGGATGCGGAGCCGGAGCCGAAGCCGGAGCCGGTTGGAGCCGACCATTCTGCCCGGAGCCGGAGCCGGAGCCGCCGAAACACTTTTGATCGGAGCCGGAGCCGGAGCCGGAGCCGTCAGAAAGGGTCCGGCTCCGGCTCCCAAAGAGCTCTAAAATTACCCAAAATCAAACGTGAAATGGTCACATTTCACCTCTTGAGATGTCGCGTGGAAACACCGTTATTCACCTGAAATATTACATTTTCTCAATATATTATGTATATCGAGATTAGTGAAATATTGCAACTAGGGTGTTCCGTAGACGGTCTCAGTCTAGGGCAGGTGATGCGCCCCGACCACTTAGCTGGGCAGAAATTGGCAACAAATGAAAGCATTGGCGGACACTGGCGGATCCATGGGGGGATCAAAAAGGCATTTGCCTCCCAAACTGCCCGATTTTTGGCGATTTTCTTAAAAAAACATATGTTTTTCACGATTTACCCCATACCGTCGGCCTGCATCCGCCCCTGTTGGCAGACGTAGGGGGATGCCATTCCGGCCATGGCTCCCCCAAAGCCCTGGAAGGGGGGCAGACTATCTTTTGGCCCCCCCAAAGGCCGAATAAATTGTTTTAAAAGGTGTTTACACTAGGTCTGTCGAGCAATAAAATCTTTGCTCCCACCCCCCCCCTAGGAGAGCTATCATGTACTCGGAAAAGTAGTTTATACTAGGTCTGTCGAGAACCCAGGGCAAAAGGCGCAGAAAACAGCATCCCCGTCACTCGATGCGGCACTACCCGAATTCATAAACCTGGGTCGCCTAAAGAGGGCGACCGTATGCGATCTTAGATAGACATCCAGCCATCATCCAGCCGGCTAGCCTGGTAATGGCCGCTCTACCAGTTACTCAGGTGTCCGTGGAGAGGTTGTTCTCCGTGATGAAGCTACTGCTTACTGATCTCAGGTCTAGACTAAGAGCAGACATATTCGAGGCAATGTTGCTGCTCCGCTCCAACCGCGATTGGGTGGTGTAGTGAGCAAACCTGCTGCTGGGCCCTGGGCAGTAGGGTGGTTGGTTCCGATTTTTCTCGAAAAGGAATTATGCCATCAGCCTATCTGATGTGTTTTTTGATGTTGAACACTGTTAGCTTAGGGTCGTTCAAAACAAATATTTTTTACTTTTCAGACTCGAACCCACTTTCTGCCCATTACATATTCAATTCCGATTTCAATGAGCCACATTCCAAGCGTCTACGACAGCGGGAAAGATCGCCTCAAAACGGTTAAAGATTTCATGTTTCGGTCGCGATTGGCCGCCCGGCGTTGCAGTCTCCCTTTGTTAAATTGGGATATAAGGGGTGCATAACCTACCATTAAAGACAGCGTGGCAGGTTTGTGCGCATAAGAGCGGTAGATGGGATTTAACATGTAGGCATTTTCTTGTCAGATGTATTTTTAGCACAATACAAATACATGTTATTCCACAAAAGACCTGAAATTAAATGATTCAGCACCCTTGTACTCTAAATTCCGACAGAACATGAATGCCTTCCGGAGGCGAAGCTTTCTCTATTAACTATCGCTGGAGAACGTCGTGAGGCAGGTGCTTCTCCCTATTCTCCTGCGAACTATTTAAGAGCTCTGGTACTGATAAAAGAGGATCCTGTTTCATATTTTTACCGTTTAGGTGGCTCACGAAATCTTCCACCAGCTTCACACCACGTTCTGTGGGACCGTTCACGACAGTAACTTCTGGAATACCTTGAAACAGGGGAAGCTATACCAGCTTCTCAACGGAGCCATTTCTGGTCAGAATATTTCAGATTCAGGCAATCGAATACCAGCCAGCTGTCAGGAGTGACAAGCTGGCTGAGGCTTAGTACCGAGCATTTACAGAGCTCTTCATAGCCTCTATCGGATACTTAAGCCCGCCCTAGTCAAATGTGAATCGTTTGCTGTTTTGGCCAATTGTTGTGCGACTGGCTCCTTACCCCCAAGATGGTGGTTCTCACCAGCGCGACAGAATATAGCTTTCTGTGCACAGATACCACAGCTGATGGCAAATTGACTTCAGCACATTCAAGGCGATTTCTATATTAACTTAATGAAAGCACTGCATTGCATTTTATGGATAGCTTTGAGGCTCATAGAAGGCTCTAACGCTGACTATCCGCGACGGAGGAACCCAAATGCATGGTTTAGAACCACTTATAAGGAAAGCCGCTAAATATTTCGGTGTCTGAGTGGCTCAGTCGGTTAGCGCTTGCGCTTGGATTGGCCAGTGGCAGTCATTATGTGCTGGGTGTCGTGGGTTCGAGCCCACCCAGAGGCAGAGTCTGGCGCGCTGCTCTAGCCCAAGCTAATTCTTTCCCTCTCTCCTCTGATGCCATATGACCTGAGCAGTTGATGCGTTGTTAAACTCCAAAATTTTAATATTCTGTCTTTAAGTATCTTCTGGAATGAGGAACGGAATCTGACACAGTAGTAGCACGCACTTCATGCCATAAATGTCCTATATTCCATAATATGGCTCGCTGGTGGGCTCCGGGTCTTCTAAACAGACAGTTGTTGGAGACAACCTCTCCTGACAGTCACACGTAAACCAGCTTGCGCAATTCGAGATAATACTCCGGTATTGTGTAGAGGCGCTGAAGTCAATGTGCAAACGCAACTGTTATTTGTGACCAGAAAGTTATAATCTGCTTCGCAAATAAGAATCACAATGCTGAAGGTAAAACGGAAGTGATACAGTACATGGCCTAAACAGCAAAACCATCCACCTTTCAGTTAGGTAGGCTAAATTTTCCGACAGGCTATGAAGAACTCGGCTCGATACCAAGCCTCTCCTAATTTCTCATTCCGAAAAGCTGGATGGTAATCGAGCGCCTGAATCTGAAAGATTCTGACATGAAATGGCTCCGTTGAGAAGCTGGTGACTGGTATATAGAGGGCCAGGCCGGGGCCGGCGCGGCCCAGGCCCGCGGGCTACCGGGCCGAAGGCCATTTAAGCCCATGCGCTGATAACGGCTTCACCCAGGCTATCCCGGGCTTCAACAAACGGGACTTCAAGTCAATTTCGTAGTTAAAAAGCCTTTTCAGTACAGACCTAGTTTTCCACGAAACATAATCTTATTCATGCACCAGCAGCTTTAAAATCATTACAATTAATTTGAGACTTTAGACATACATCAGAATGAAACAAAGCCAGCTTCATCGTACTCATGCCAGGGTCAAAACAAGTACTAAACCGAATTAATATTCAAAATCAAATATGAATAATGCCTACAGTTGCACACATCCAGCCGTACTCATCTTATGAATATCCAATTACTTTAAAATTTCAACATATATGGGTGAACAAAATATAAATTATACATATTGTTACTTCCATATTGTCAGTATACCATTTCAAAGGAAGTCATTAACCAATTTGCCAACATATTGATATTAACACCTAGCTCTAGCTAGAAAATTCTTCAAAGCTTGCCCAGTAAAAAAAATTTATCTATGGAGCCATTCCCATGTCCTCTACAAAAAATGTGAAGTAAATATGTCAGGTACAAACTATCTAGTGGGAGCCCATAATTGTCAAATTGGCCTGGTAACAGCCAAGAACAAATTTGATAAGTTTGACCCTCCACAGCTTCATCCTCTTCATTGCCCAAAAGATGCAAAATCACCAGAAAGGGCAGTATAAGCAAGAAATAGCCACAAAAAACATGTTTTTGATCGAAGTACTTCAAAACATAAAATAGTCAGTTGGGGAGATATGGGAGAGCAGTCAGCCTAGAAGGAACATTTGAAATTACACCAAAACATGAATATACTGACAGTATGTGTGCATTTTCCTTGTGGAGATACTTCCGGCCTCTATTAAATACAACTCTATTATAAGCTTGAACTGAACAAACAGCACTTCCCCCCACCACACAAAGGTATTATCGCAGTAGGTGGATCACATCTCGCGGTTCAAAGGATTACATCAGAAGGTCCACTGACAAAGGGTCTAATGTTCAAGGTTCACCCGGAAAGTTAGACCTTGAACAAGAAGTCCACAAACAAGTCACAAAAGTGGCCTATTCCAGGAACAAAAATGCACCACACACTTTGCTTATTTTTAAATCTGTGAAATTTTAAAATATATTTTCAAAAGTCTTGAAATATTTTCGAAATAAACTTACTATTCGGTAAATTTTGGTGAAAAATGTTTTCACAAATGATTGCCCAATGTAGACAAGCACGGCGCTTCAGATACCACTAAGCGCAAGCCCTCAAATACAACAAAGCAAACAGAAATAGTGTTCAAGCCCAAATGGTGATGTGGATGGGATTGAGTTGTTTTGGTCAGATTTACTTTTGTGGAGATTGGTGCAATATTTTATTCAATGTTTGGTGCGAACCTGTGGAAAACTAGTGGTTCCTTATCAAGATAGTTCTTATGGCGGTGGTTGATAATGTATATGGCGATGGGCCTTGTTCATGTTGGCCGTGGCTACCTACTTTCAGACCGGGCTGACCCAAGCAGAACATTCTTTAACTATCTTCCAAGCTGTTTAGTGACTAAACTAAAAAAATGTTCACATGTATCAATTAGGGACAATGGAAGGAGTTTTGGTTCCTCACAGCCATTGCGCCATGATATTCTGAAAAGTTTTAGCGAAAACTGTCACTCTCTCTCCTCTATTATAAACATTATTGGAACTCAATTGTAGGCTCGTGCCAGCATATAATGATTTATAAAAGTCAAAGATGAGGAAATGTCTGAAATGAGTGGACTTATTTCATTCCGATTCTTATAGCTGCCATGCATACCCTATCTAGAATACCCTTTGTTTTTATAAGGTGATGCTGGTCATTACCTGAAGTAAGCCGCATCATAAGCAAGCCATGTTTCATACTGTGTTTTTCAGTATCATTTTCTGCTGAATTATTAAGATAGCTGAGGCTACTGATACTACATGCACCTTTTGATATGGTTTGGGGGAAACCAAAACTTTACAGGATAAATTGGCTTAAAACATATATTTAAACAGCTTTAAAGTAAATAAATTTGATAAGTCGTTAATGGTTTTCCAGATACCGGGCCTTCCCGGGCTGATAATCCATTTCTTCCACAAACCGGGCTTGTGACGGGCTTCAAAATCAGCAGCCGGCCGGGCCCGCCCGGCCTCAAAATTCCGAAACTCCCACCTCACTGGTATAGCTTCCCCTGTTTCAAGGTACTCTAGAACTTACTGTCGTGAACGGTCCCACAGAACGTGGTGTGAAGCTGGTGGAAGATTTCGTGAGCCACTTAAAGGGTAAAAATATGAAACAGGATCTTCTTTTATAAGTACCAGAGCTCTTAAATAGTTCACAGGGGAATAGGGAGAAGCACCTGCCTCACGACGTTCTCCAGCGATAGTTACTAGAGAAAGGTTTGCCTCCGGAAGGCATTCCTGTTCTGTTGGGATTAAGAGTACTAGGGTGCTGAATCATTTAATTTCAGGTCTTTTGTGGAATAACAGGTATTTTTATTGCGTTGCAAATACATTTTACAAGTAGATGCCTGCAAGTCAAATCCCATCTACCGCCCATATACGCACGCACATGCCAGGCTGTCTTTACTGGTAGGTTATGCACCCCTTTCATCCCAATTTAACAAGGGGAGACTGCAACGTCGGGCGAACAATCGCGGCCGAAACATGAAATCTTTAACCGTTTTGAGGCGATCTTTCCCGCTGTCGTAGTCGCTTGGAATGTGGCTCATTGAAATCAGAATTGAATATATAATGGGAGGGAAGTGGGTTCGAGTCTGAAAAGTAAAAAATGTTTTTATGAACGACCCTACTGCTAGCTCATCGAAATTTTTATTTGCGGGCTGTCCAAGCCCTACTTGATCGTTGTATCTTTAATTTTTATGTGGGTTTGCGGGCATGTCTGACCCATTTTTCTGTTTGTCATAACAGTGCAGTGCAGTTTGCCATACGACTGCACTGCAGTGTAGGTTGGTCCAGTTTTGAGGTTCACTGGCCTTTGGCATCTGGTCAAGAGCCTTCGTTCATCCAGTCACCATTTTTCATTCGTAAAAATACATAATCACTTTGTATTTGATGGAATTTCACGCCCTTGAGAACGTTTCGATCACATTTTGGATATAGGTACATTGCCGGAGCCGGAGCCGGAGCCGGTCGGAGCCGACTATTTTGCCCGGAGCCGGAGCCGGAGCCGGAGTCGTTAGGACACTTGAACCCGGAGCCGGAGCCGGAGCCGAAATCATAACCCCGGACCGGAGCCGGAGCCGGAGCCGTCCAAAATTGTCTCGGCTCCGCATCCCTGGTAAGAACAGCTCGTAGAGCTGAAAAACGATATTTGGCTACATTCGAGAGAATTTGACGGCACATCGATTGTTGAAGGTATCTAAAAAATCGACCGAAAATTTTGTGACGTATAGGATTTCAAAGTCAGACCTGCATTTTGAGATTACCACAATTACGCGGTAGGACCAGTTCGCTTGCATTGGATACCGAGTGGTGACGTCATAACGTCATATAACCGGGATAATGTATCAAGATCACCTCACATGAAGGTCTAGGTTAAGGTCAAAGGTCACAGGTCAAGGTCATATAAGAATTTTCAAGGTCATTGACCCCGGCACTTCCGGTCAAATAGCGTTACCCGGTCGGACGTGTATTATGCTATGAAGTCATAGTTAAGGTACCTCGATGTAAAGATCAAGGTCAAAGGTCAAGGTTAAAGGTCATTTTTAAAGGTTAATCCTCATTTGCAACCTAACACTGGCAATAGTGTTAGTCAAAGTGTACATTATCGGTAGTATACCATATTGTGACCTCATGGGTCAATGGCCTTGGATGACTTTGACCCCAAAATTGTATCAAAGCTTCTTTGCGACATCCCCTCTATGACCCTGGTCTGTCTTTAGCTTATTCCCGTCATTTTCCCGCTTAATAACGGTATTTCCCAAAAGGTCCCCAGCATGGCCAATATTTGACGTTTATGACATCGTATGACCTTGAAGATATTGACCTAGGTCAATGAAAATTGGTCATAATGTAGATCACCATAGCCCCCACCCACCCTCCAAACAGAGTTTTTCTGCGTCTCTTAGTTTCCGATATCTTGGAGGGGGGCCTACCAAGCCCCCTACAGTGCGCGTTAGTGCCAGACCCCCCTCCAGTGCGGGTGTTAGGTGAATCAACTTAAGTGTACTTCTCCCATTGCAATTGATTCAGCATGATCTCCTGAACATTTGGGGTGAATCGGTTCGGCCATTTTAGCGCTGTAGCAAAATGAGCAAGAACAAAAACCTCGTTGGCCATCCGTGAGGCCGTTTCCGACGACTGTGCACCGGGGCGAAAGTGACTCATGCCTACTACTGGAGCACAGGTTAAATAGCAGATGTGGGCACTGCTGCTGATTTTTATAAACACTGCTTCAGTTAGATTAGCGAGCTTAAACAGCTACCGCTACTCAGGCTACCTTTTTCAAAATCGTGAAATCTGTGTCTCTACAATCAATACTTTTTATAAAGTGTCACAAATCCCTATCCAAAAATACTTCTTTGTTGTTCTTTTAAAACAAACTTCAAGAAAATCTTATTTGTATAGTGTAAAAACCTACGGTTTTATTGTGAGATATGCAACCAAATCACACAAGCCATCCATTTAATCTTTATTTTTATTTGAAGGAGAAATATGTTTCTCTCAGTGAATATATCATTTATTAATGGTAATGGTGATAATGATTTTGGTAATAATCATTTCTTAATGCTCTATCAATAGCGAGAGCAATTATGAATTATTGTGAGTCTGCTAACCGCTACAGCCAAATCGCTAGATTTTGTGTATAGAAACCACCATCGCTACTCTACGGGTATCTGAAGAGTCTGCAAGTAGCGGATTAGCGGAATAAAGTAGCGGGGTGCACGGATTTGTTAAACAGTATTACATTGTGTGTAGGTACCCAATCTCCTACAGGTGCCAAAGTTCCCCAAAAAACAAACAAGTTCTGGTGATTTCCCCGGGGAAGGTGACATCCCATCTCTAATAAACTCTTTTCAGCAGTGCATGATTCGACCACTTTACTAATTGCGAAAGGAGCCAAATTCTACATCATACGATCCACCCTCTGTACCTTCCGGCTCCCCAAATTCCAGTACTATGATAAAATATAAATCACCATAGAAGACATCAAGATGATACGAATAGCTGCAGATGTGTCAGGTTTAATTTTCAATGATGGGTATTTCTGTTTCAGTTCTCATCCAACCCTCTCTTCCTTCAATATGCGGGAGCTGCTGCCGTGCCGGCGGAATCTGCCCGGCGATCTGCCCCCCGTGCCTGTCAGCCGGCCAGTGCCCGTTTGATGATCTCGGGCCACGCGTTCGCTGTGCCGCCTTAGTAAATAAATGCGAAAATGATTTCGCCTGCAAGCTTCCGGGCCATAAGTGCTGTCAATACGGATGTGGAAAGCAGTGCGTGCCCGCATGCTTCCCCTCGTTGTAGAAGCGGCCAAACCTGCCGGCTGAGTTCTTGCAACGGTCCTTCTTGTCCTTCGCCGAGGAGAGCCTCGTGCCAGCCGCTGGTTCAGACAGGACGAGTCTGCCCGAAGGACACAGAGGGACCCTGCACAGGTGCTCTCTCCTTGCAATGCTTCTCTGACAGAGACTGCAGACGCCGTGGGGAGAAGTGCTGTGTGCGGGGCTGTACCAAACAGTGTCTGCCCTCCTGTCCACGCTGCGCCAGAAACGAAGTATGCACGTACGAGACGTTCGCCGCGTGTCTGGCCATCGGTTGTCCGCCGGCTCCTCCTCCGCGATCTGTGTGTAAGTCCCGTGGCCGTCCCGCGCCCGTCCGCACCGGCACCTGCCCCACTGGCATCTGCCGCTGAAGAGGTGCAAGGTCGACGGCGACTGTCCCGCAAGCCAGCGATGCTGCTTCAGCAAGCGTGACGGCCGGTGTTCGCCCGTCTGCCGCGACTGCCCCCACCCAAGGAAGTGCGTGCTGCGACAGGTTCAGTGTTTCGCGGCACCCTGCCCGCCGCTCGCCACCTGCGTTGGTAACTTTCCGTTCCCCGTCAAAGGCTAAAACGGCAGCTGGCTTAGTTGATATGCCTGAAAATGGTTTTAAGGTGTCCACTTAAAAAATGTTTGTTTTCAATAAACTTTGACCAGAAGGGCCGACGTTTTTTCAGGTCATGCTGCTGAGTGCTAAACATTTAATGCATTACCTATCACATACTAAAGGGGGCCTGGCTGTGGCAATCAAATGTCGTTTATTTTTTAAACAGCAAACTTTGAATACCAGAATTTTGAAAACGTCTGACGAAGGTTCCTGGCCCGAATAGCTTCATAGTGAAGAGGCTTCAATAGATGGTGAAACACGGACTGACTATGGGTTTTTCGAAAGTATTGGGAATAGATGTACCGTAATAGATGGGATCTCTTTAAAGGGAATGTGGACATTGGCAGCTTGATAATTGGGTTTGAACTTTGCTAGCCATGTGGTAGAGCATGCCTGAAACCACTTGATGGAGGTTTTACTTGTCCAGAACATACAGGGTGACCAAAAAAAACACAGTCATCACCAAAAGTCTAATAACGTCCACAATGCCATTTTGATCATCACCAAACTTCATCCACATTATGGCAAGGCTATGTGCTCAACATCCACCAACATTTCAAGTCTCTGGCTTAAAAACTCGGCTTTTTACTATCGCTTCAAGATGTGCTCCAAATGAGCCCCCCGCCGCTGCAGGCACACTTGGATCCGGCGGGCGAAGTTCTCGATGACCCGCCCGCATTCCTCCTACGGTATCGCTCTTATGGCTGCTGTGATGGCTGCCTTCAGGGCAGGAATGGTCTGTTGGTTAGTTTCATACACCCTGTCCTTCAGGCTCCCCCACAGATAAAAAATCTGGGGTTTCAAGTCCAGTGAATGCGGCGACCACTCGGGGTCACAACTGCGGCTGATCAGTCGGTGAGGGAAACGCTGCGGTAGCCATGCCAGTGATTCGTTTGAGGTGTGGGGGTGGCGTCATCCTGTTGCAACTACTGGAGGGCCCTGACGACCCCTCTCCGTCAACCAAGTGCTGTCCAAAACTCGCCTAGCACCTGGACATACCGCTCGGTGTTGATTGTCACAGACTTGCCGGATCCAAGTGTGCCTGCAGCGGCGGGGGGCTCACTTGGAGCACATCTTGAAGCGATAGTAAAAATCCGAGTTTTTAAGCCAGAGGCTTGAAAGTCGGTGGATGTTGAGCACATAGCCTCGTCATAATGTGGATGAAGTTTGGCCATGATTGAAATAAAAGTGCGGACGTTATTTGACTTTTGGTGATAACTGTTTTTTGTGTTACCCTGTACCATTTGCGTAGAAGAAAGATACAATTCACTCCTTATAGACCCCGTCTTCCCCGGCTACTTACGTGCTACGAAACAAGCTTAGGAAAGTGGCGTCAAGCTCAAACCTTAATCCTCGTGCTGGGCGAAAAATTTTCTTGCTTGGACATTTTCAAAACCTACATGCCATACATGCATTTTGTATCATCGATTCGTCCGTAAAACCTGCTCTGTTGACTAGTTTGAAATGTTAAATATGTTTTAGCATCACTATGCAACCGAATAGTATCCTCTTTTAGCTAAAAATGTTTCATTTATATTCGTTTAATTTTTGACGCAAATCAAACAGGTTCAATCTGGCGCAAAACATTACCTACAGCTCGTACGCCGAATTCGTGTCATGCATGCCTGGAAACTTTTTATTGCCAAGGGTGAAATGAAACAAAACGAAATATTGTTAAGATTGGTTTCTTATTAACCAAATTAATGTTATAATTATAATATATTTATATAGAACTGCATACGATTCTATACAGACTAAATTTTATATTTACATATAAGGCTTAATATCTTCAGTGTTTTATTTGTTATTCCTTTCATGCTCCTCACACTAAATTATCAAAACGAAATATTTTGTATTTTAGCCATTCTTCAGGAGAAATAAGGCTAAAACCATTATTTTCTACAAAGATTGTCCCTAAAACACCACGATATGGAATTGCACCAAGGTGCCACATTTCCTTTAATCAATAGTACAGCGGAACATGTGCTGCATCATGGACGGCACTGAAGGGTTCAAGGGTTCGTAGCCGCTCCGATTGATGTATCAATCTTCACGGACGATCCACCCTTGCGTCAGATCAGATAGCTTTTTGACGGCAAAACCGCTCCAAGATCATGAATAAATAAAGTGGTGTTGATTGATAACATGCAAGCATAATGTGTGTTTTCTACAAAACTGTAATTACAAGTCAAAATGAGACGACGCGTTTCAATGTCATCATTGCTGCAAGGTGTAAAACTGAAATGCTTTTTCTCATTTCGGCCCGTAATTAAAATGTTCTGACAAATATGATACCGCAGGAATTTTAATACTGCCATGAGACAATGTCCCTTTTTCCTGTCGAACGATTGATAATTTTAATAACGATTCTTCCAGACCAGTGAAATCCGGCGCTGCTATGACCTGTACATACATTAGAGCTGTACATTTGTGCTATAGGCTCAGGTGTGGAAATATCCATAGCCCGATCATTTTTGCCCTCTCTTTCGTCGAAAAGTGCTTACAAAGATTCAGAAAAAATTAAGCTACAAAATTAAATCAATTTTCCTTAAAACACCTATGTACTCTCCAAGACCACTTTTGAGGAGCTGGGAAGGCGTAAAAGTTACGAGCAGAACGATGATAAGTGCTATTTCATGGAAAATCTGCAGAGACCCGGAGGGAGGCTTCACTGGTGATACAACAGTCCGACCATCGCATCGGGTTCGAAGGGTATTTCCGTTCCAAAAACAGTTTCAGCTAAAGCTATGCCATCATAGGGTCATAGATACTCATCTAACGATAAATAACAGCCTGGTAGGTCACGTTTTCGACAGCATTAGTCCGGAGGAACGTGACTTGTTGGATGCTTGGCTGATGGTCCGACGCTTCGATCACACTTACCAGAGCAGTGTTGACGCTGTCCGCTGTCGCCGGCGAGCACTCCGGGAAAGCCCCCCCCGTGGGAAAGCCCCCAGTGGGAAGGCTCTGTCCTATAGTCTCGCTGAGAGACTACTGGGAAACTATAGAAGGATCCAGGTGTGGAGAGAGTAAGTATCTCGCAGCCCTCTCTCTCTCTCTCTCTCTCTTTCGGAGATTCCTCTGCCGATGACTAAAGAATGTTTCTTCTAACGTTCAGAAAAAACAAATTCGTTGAAATCTTTCCAGCCAATCCAGTAAAGGCAAAAAATTAAACAAAACGCATTCAAGCTTGTCCCTCCAAATTGTGTCGATTTGAATGTGGTTATCGAATTACATGCTCCTTTTTGTTCCAAATCCCCAACCTAGATGGCCCCAAAGCTACATGTCCAGATCCCCCAATGTCAACGGAACCAGAGATTTTCTGGTAATAATTACACGTCCGTGACAGCGGAAGAACCGTAAATTTCCCTCGGATGCATTGTTGTACGTTTTAATGCCGATTTTATTCGATCACTGTCATAAGAGATCGTCAGTCTGAATCAGGCGGCAGAAATCAATCAGGTCACGGGACGTGACATGAGTGTGACCTGAGTTAGGGTCGGTAATATCTAAAGTGTGCTTCTACTCCACGCACATCATACCATTGCGGCTCTGAACTGTTTTCTGGTCCGGGGCCTGCATTCTGGAGCCCCGTGGTTCCCAAGCTCTGGGATGACAACAACCTGTGAGACAACACGCAACACAATGTATTCTTCGTTCACAACGGAAAAACATTGAGGTCAGAATCAATACTCTTATCTACCTTACTAAGAACCATGCGAATGTGACACTGATATTTTCATGTTTGGGGCATCCGAAGCAGTCCGTGGAATTGTTACACAAAAGTGTTATGCCTAAGCTTATACCTATTACCTACAACAAATAATCAGAACCATTGTTATAATACCTAACAAAAAGGTAATACACAAATTTGGTGGTGCCGAGTCCGCTTGAATGCCACCTAGTGAACAGTTAAGCCCGTCACTTAACCCTTTTCCTGTCAGGGGAGGGGGCTCTGTCCATCCCTCATGCGTGGTCCGGGCTATCTCCAAAACGGATTGCCATAGGTCTTGGAGCTTTTTAACTTTTCCTTAAATGGAACAGAATCTCTAAAAGTTTTGAGGAGATATCTTTACCAGGAACAGAGCTATGGCTCGGTATTTAGGAAGGATCTATTCGAAAACCGAATATTATCGTGTACGGTGTGTTCTTCCAACAAGCCATACCATACTACCAGCCCCATATTATACGATAAGATGTCATTGGCCTGCCAGGGTACTGTATTAAAGGGGCTTCACGCAAGTGCAAAAGTATTTTATTATACTTGGAGGAATGAATGGGACAAACATGTAAGACCGAATAGAGAATAATTTACTCATCGTCGGATCAAGGTGACAATATCATTCAGAATCCCACCCGGGTTTGGCATGGGTGGATAAAGATTTGGGCAATATGAAAAGTATCCATAGCCGGGGAACATATGCACTTGCTTTTTTAATTATTGACAATATGCAAATTGTCCTACAATTTTGCTTTCCTGCGTCTAGATGTCACGCAGCATCTGAAGTTTTCTAATATATGCAACAACAACAAAAAACTGGTGAAAGATAGAAAATTCACCACCCAACTATGGTCCGGGATATGCCATCGGATTTTTTTACAATTGAAAGATATGACAATTTTGGATCAATTTTCTGTCAGTGCATGCTAGTGTTTTATCGGAGTTATAGGGCACGTCAGTTGCCAAAGTTAGATGTGTGTTTTTAATCAAATATCAGGACCAAACGTTATGGAGAATCTACAAAACGCCTTAAAAAATGTATTTTTGTACGCCCCTGACCACAATTCAAAGAATGATTTTCATGGAGTTCGGTGTGAGATAAATCAATCCTACTTTGAATTTCTTAATCGAACGAGAATGTTTTGAGATCTTGGGGAGGGGGCAAATCCGCCCCCTGACAGGAATAAGAGAAGCCAGGAGCCTGACATGAGTGGGGTTCAGCATCAACATATTTGAACATGGTAACATTCATTTCTACGGAAAAACCCCAAAGCACAACTTCTGGACCGTGGCTTAAAGGGAATGTGGCACCTTCACAACGTGATTTTAACTGAGATAGCCAAGTTGTAAAGCAGGTCGGAAAACCCGGTACTCTATATTTCATTTGTCTTGGAACTCGATATTTCCGTGGAAAAAACTAAAACCTGCCTGACATCAGCCCCCTCAGCCCCCCGTCGCCGGCGACCATTGTTGTGAGCTACTGGTGTGACGACATATGCTGACGTCACGATGAGCATCAGCCAATCGAAGCCCTTGAAGCGTTTCAAGTATGGTAGTGGTTGCCAGATCGTGACATCATCCACAGGCTGATATTTATTTCTTTTTCTAGAGGAGTATTTTTAAAAACCAAATATTGAGCTTATTATACATTTTTCAGAGAAATCGTGAATGGTTTCATTATTTTTTTACTAAAAGTACGCCTAAGAACACTAAATTCCAGGATTTGACCAAGGTGCCACATTCCCTTTAACCCGGAGGAACCACTTATTTACAACAAAAGTACCCAAACCAATATTTTCCCAACAATTCTTCCCTCCAATTTAGCCCCCCCTCTTCATATTCGATATTTTCTCACTACACTAGCATTTTCTACAGGTGACTAGCAACAAGTAAAGCGCTCGTTTCCCATTCAACCGCGTACGTACGGTCCTCATCAAATATTCACAACATTTCAGACAACTCTGCCAACCATGCTTTGATCTCGGCTCAAGGGGAACACCAGAGGCTGCATTTCCCCATATTAATCTTCTTCAATGTTTGAGTACGGCGTACTTCGCTGACAAATCGGCCCTAGCTCAGCCAGCCAATTCAGCCAAGCACTTCCGTTTGAGCCAGATTGGTACAATGAGGCAGCGAAGCGAGCGATTGCTTGAATGGCTGCACGCTGCGGCTGAAGTGGCCGGATGGGGAGATCACGAGATGCCGTTTCTGTGTAGAGTTTTCAGCCGGAGGAGGGTAACACTTCCCAGCAGCCTCTCTGAAAGCAATGAACACTACCTCAGATTCAGCTAGCCATAGCCTGGTACCAATGCCAAAGAATGTCATTATCTATGATTTGCATATGTATGATACTTATTAATATGCCACATAATATGTGGTGGATCCAGGGGGGGCATAAAAGGCAATTGCCCCCAAACGGAAAAGCTCAGGGCAAAACTATGTTTTATGTTTTTGCCCCCCAAAGCGATCGACCTCCTTTTTCCCCGACTACTTTTTAGCTTGTAAGCAAGATTTTGGTGCTTCAACTCTCAACTTCAAACAGAATTAGTGAAGTTCAATGTAAATATTGGGGCTTGGATAGGAAAAAAGTATCTTGAGTCCATATTTTTCAACCCGTGTCGTTTTTTTTTGCTTTTCGTCTCCAGTTCCCAAAATCCTACCGAAAAGGCATATTTTAACGCAATTTTTCACTGCGCGACGTTTTTTGTTTGCTTTTCGACTTTGGTTTGCCCCTCCCAAACCACCCGGCTAGATCCGCCACTGCCACATATGCTACTAGATGATCACATATGATTATATGTTAACTACCACATGTAATTTCTACGTTATCACAAAGGACCGGGCGCGTGGAATTTATATCGGCATATCCATCGCTAAATAGCAACAAAGTCCTAGCAGATTCTCAGGCATATATGTTATCTCCCATAGAGGTAATGAGAATGTTTAACTCGGGCTCAGTTGGAGGCCAGGTTCGCTGTTCAACACTGGTGACGAAAGCTTTGTTTTCATATCCACCTGATAAGTGGGGAATTGGGATTTTACGGTGACGGATATATCCAGCCTCGATGTTTACCAGTGTTCAAGTTTTGTTCAATCTCCGGCAAGAATATTTCCGGATTTTAACAATTTTAGGTGACGAGAAATTGACGGATACCGTGCAAACTCGCAGCTAGATAACAGGAGACCCGCTGTTATATATTATCGTTATCTAAAGTCTGGCGTCATCTATGGAACAACTAGACGTGATCATTGAAGAAGAATTACTGCCATAATTTCGGCGAGACAGCAATGTCTGAGAAATTGGACAAGAAAGCAAGGAAACCATGACGGTAATTCACGGCTGAAATTTCATAACTTAGTTAGTTAAGGGCTTTTTATAAGGCGTTCTGTGCAAAGCACCTTTGCCCGCCTCTAAAGTGTGGAGGAGAATTTTCCGGGAGGGTTTTTACTTTAATGTCGCAGAACAAAGGGACAAATCTTATTTCAAGGAATGGGTCGCGAAGTGTAGCAACACTTGCGAGGGAAGGGGATTGCTACGGCAGATATGCCGAGCGTGGGGCACAGGTAGGATTTAAAAGGGTACGTGAAGAGGCTTGCCAGCGTAAAGATTAGTTTTTTCTAATTTTGTTCCTTGTTATCGAATGACCGTTTGGCTTACGTTACTCGAGTTCCTCCATTGAAAAAGAATAATTTTGGGTTATTAGAAACACCCGCAAGCATCATGACGTGATGCCGCGGGTCTTTATCCTTAAACCAGGAGATGAGGTTACAGCACCCTCTCTGGCTGGGTAGCCGCCGCATAAAGGAAGAGAGAAAGGTAATGGAACAAATAGAGTGTTAGGGAGGAGTGTGAGTTGGTTAGTTGTTAGTCTTAGATGTGGTTTGTATAGTTAGTAGTCCTTAAGTTAGGGTTAGTTGGTTAGCAAACATGAACGGATGGTTAGATAGGGTTAGTTGGTTAGTTGAACTTTTTTTGTTTGTTTTGTTTTGTTTTTTGTTTTTGTTTTTTTGGTGGGAGCTATTCTGAGTCTACCATACCTTAGGACCAGACAGTTAAAGCCTAGTTTGAAGCACCTATTGTTTAAATTTGTCAGAGGGACGTTTATAGTGTAATTGTTATTTCTAATATGAGGGGTGCTCTTCGGATGCAAGTATTTTTCATACCTGCCACCATAGACGTTGAGATAAAGCTCTCGAGCCTAGTAGCCTTCAGGAATGTAAAGAGCTTGTCCAGCAGCTCAGGGTGATCATTGCCGAGAAGAGTGGAAAGGTTTACTGGGATATTTCTGATGCGGCAATAATCTAGCATGGGCTGCCTATGGGCATCGTGCTGGGGACAGTCGATGAGGATATGGTAGGGATTTTCCATGGCAGAGCAGGTACCACAGGTACCTACACGCCCATAGGCATTTAATTTGGTGTGTCCGCTTCTGAGTCTGGTCAGGATGACCTCACGCCGGCGACTGTTTTGGTTGGAGCTGGGCCAGTAGCCGATGTTAGGCTTTATATGGAATAAATGGGCGCTGTGGTTAGTGGTCCAGTCATTTTGGATGTACTTCCGGATATGGTTCTGGAGGAGAGCTTTGCTATCGTCTCCAGACCATTTGAGAGGTGTTACGTCTCTGAGTTCTAGAGATTTTTTGGCCTGTTCGTCGGCTTTTTCATTTCCGAGAATTTTGCAGTGGCCCGGGATCCAAAGAAAAGAGACATCTCGGATATCGTCGATACCCTTCTGGATGTCTGCTACTACATGATGGCTGGGGTTGACGACGTTAGTGATAGCCTGCAAAACAGATTTAGAGTCTGAACAGATGACGGCTGAATTAATATTTAGGATTCTAATCAGGACTAGTGTATCTAGAATGGCGACAGCCTCGGCAGTAAAGATAGAGCAGTTGTCCGGAAGTCTTTTTTGGAGACAAATATTTTGCCCCCAGATACCGAGGCCTACTTTTTCGCCCATTTTAGAGCCGTCTGTGAAGATGAAGGTTTTGCCAGTGTTGTTAGACTGGAACTCTAAGAATTTCTGAGAGATCTCCTCTGTGATGAGGTTGTCTTTGCGTGTGGTGAAAAGAAATTCGACTTTGGGCTGTTTGCGAGTCCAAAAGCAGGAGAGTGGGGTTTGCCTAGGGCTTCTGGGATCGCAAGGTTCAGGGTTTCCACGGTCTTAGCTACTCTATTCTTAAAGGAGGCCAGGTTGTCCGATTAGTTTTGATACCCGTCCGGGGTGGGCGAAACATTGTTTCGCCGGGTGATTTTCGATATTTTCATAACTGTGGCGATGTCTGCTTTATAGCAAGCAAGCAATTTATCTGATGTTCTTCTTGGCAGATCTTCCCATATCTATATACCAGTAAGACGCCTTTACTGCTGATAACCGAGTGGACGTTTCTGTTTCAGAATCCAAGATGGTGATTGGCTGGACTTTGCTAAATGTCTATTTTCTGACATCACGCAACGAAATCGTACAGTAATCATGCTTCCGATCATGCAGAAGATACTTTTTCCAATCAACCTGAAACACGATGGACAGGTCGAGACAGAGATAATTTAAAATGCACATATGTATTTGTTACTTCAAATACACTGATTAATAGGTTAAACAACCATCAGGTCCGCATAAATATGCAAATTATAACGAGGTTAATTAGAATTGATGTTTTTCTGTCTGGGCTTCGAATAAGCCTGCTATTTTGTATTAACCATCCATAACCACGGTCAAAGAACCTTCCAAAACATAGACCTCTTTATTGAAACTAACGCGCATTGCAACTGAAAATATTTGATTTCAATGCATTCCAGCTTCCAAATTATTTATTCAGGGGGTGTTCCAAGGCCTCGGATAAACGTAACTTGTCAGAGGCTTCTTTTGTGTCGGAGCGGCACATGCCGAGGCCGCAGGCCGAGTTTGTCCATGAGAGGAGATTGAGATTTTCTTCTTCAAACGGTATGATACACCTTAGTTTCTGATGCGTAATGTAGCACCTATGACCATTAAACCAAAATAGCTGCATAAAATTTAAAAAATAAATACATAAGACACAATCTCTATTGCGAGTTAAAGCCTTCACGCAAGAGGTCAATGGCATCGGGTGATTTTTTTCGAACAAATGACTGCGTTAAATCGTACAGCTTTTCTTGTATTAGTATATGGTGTGCTCAAGTGAACATTTCCTTCGAAATTGACATGACAATGTTTTGTATTGGCTATCATTATCACACGCGTCACATGCTCCATATACTCTAACCATATTTCTACCACTGGCATGATTCCTCAACACTGGGAAATACAGCAAATGTTTTCGCCTAAGCAAGGTCAATGATCTTAGCACCAGCGCTGAGGTCGCTGCAAGCGTACAATTATTTTTCTTCACAACGGCAAAATTCTTGCATACAATAATTTATATATATATATGTATATATATATATATATATATATATATATATATATATATATATATATATATATATATATAAAAGTTAATATATTTTGCTGCACATGTCACCTGAACGCCAAGTTTGAGTTTTGTAACGTCGTGTAATGGGGAACAAAAGCAAACTTGTGATATTTTACGGGTGACATAGACCTCATCTGCACGTCGTTACTTACAACCATTGCTTTATTGTGAGCTTCTCAATAAGAAGACATAAATCAATGCTTTTGAGCTATTTTTCAACCATATGTCAAATAGAATTCCAATCCATTTCCCACAATGAAAAAAACACTCTTATACGCATAGAACAAAACTGCGAAGCAACACTGCAAAACAAAAGAAAAAAACAACGTCAAAGAAGTTGATTCAAAAGAAGCATAGCCTACCTCACTGATACCTTACTTACCTTCCAGACTTTCTATTGCACCTTTAATATCTTTTTCGGAGGATCTATATTTTTAGTGCGTCATTGTTATGATTTGCCTATTATCCAACGGAGGTACCCTGAACACACAAACTGAAATCAAGCAGACCGCAAGCTCATCACAGCCGGCACAAGAGGATGAACACTGAACACTCAGTAAGACAAAGGACCTGAAAAGGCGTGCTGGTAGAGTTTATCAGATCTCACCAATTATACTACAGGGAAATCCGAAGATAGACAGTTCATTTTTACTGATTTTTTTGCTATCAGTCATTAGCCACAGCTTAGTGGATGCAAACAGAAGAATACCACAACAACATTCCCGTCGTTCCTGCTACAAATGCGAATAATTATTTTGCGGTTTTAGAACATTTTAGCCACGCCAATATGATCGTCGATTCCATTACGTAACTAAACGCCAATGCAGCCAAACGCCAACGCCAATGTAACAAAACGCCTTGCAGCCCCTCTTTCCAGATACAGCAAATCAACCCACCTGCACAGCCAGCGCTCGGGCCTCCAAAAGTAGTGTTTAAGCAAGCACGCTTAAAGCCTGTTAGATGCATGAATTGAGGAGGCGCGGACCCGTGAGAGGCTGCCCGTCACGTTGGTAGTTCGCGTAGAGGCTAGCGTGGAGGTCGCCCTGGGCCGCAGCTGCATGCCTGCGGGCCCAGATACCCGGCTGGAGCGTTACAACAAAACCAGAGGCCCGCGCAGAGGCTTACCGAACTGACAAACATAACTGGCGGATCCAGATGTGGGGTAAAAAAATCCAACTCAAATTGTAAGATAAAATAATTTGTTCTATGAATTTATTCGTTTTACCCCAGAACGCTTCGAAATAAGCAGCGTGGATCCACCAATCGCAATGGGAAATGTGGATCCACCACTCGTACTGGACAGTGTGGATTCGCCACTTATACTGGGTAGTGGGGATCCGCTAGTCGCACTAGGCAGTATGGATCCGCCAACAACACTGGGCAGTGTGGATCCGCCACTTGTACTGGATGGTGTGGATCCGCCAAGAACACTGGGCAGTGTGGATCCGCCACTTGTACTGGATAGTGTGGATCCGCCAACAACACTGGGTAGTGTAGATCCGCCACTTGTACTGGATAGTGTGGATCCGCCAAGAACACGGGGTAGTGGGGATCCGCTATTCGCACTAGGCAGAATGGATCCGGCAACAACACTGGGCGGTGTGGATCCGCCACTTGTACTGGGTAGTGTGGATCCACCACTTGTACTGGATGGTGTGGATCCGCCACCTGTACTGGGCAGTGTGGATCCACCTCTCCTAATGGAGCAGTGTGGAACCGCCACTAGCACTGAGCAGTGTTGATCGGCCACTTGTACTGGATGGTGTGGATCCGCCACTTGTACTGGATAGTGTGGATCCGCCAACAACATTGGGCAGTGTGGATCCGTCACTTGTAATGGACAGTATGGATTCGCCACTAGCACTGAGCAGTGTGGATCAGCCATTAACACTGGGCAGAGTGGATCCGACACTCGTACTGGGTAGTGTGGATCACATTACCGAAACCGACGGGGACACCAAACACGGCGAGTGGATCCGACCGTACGGGAGGATCACCATAACACGCGGTGGATCCGCCACTCGCCATGGGCAGTGTGGATCTGTTAATCGCCGCAATAGACAGACAGGAATTTTATCAAACGAAATGCAGCCAGGTACTCATGGTTCGGGCAACCACCCAGGCTGGAATATCGTTCATCCACCTGCTTAACTAGGCTCCAGAGCCTTACAGAGACTAGGAAGACATGCGAGGACAGAACATATTGCGAATGTATACATTGTAACTTGCAAGCTGATTTGTGAGCATGCAGAGAAATTCAGGCTTACGAGCACTTGATGAGCCCTGCACGGAGCATGTGGGTAGACAAGACCTGCTATCTCGCCCACCCCAGTTAACGCCAACCACCCTCATTTTTCCTTAAAGCTCATTTGCATATAATACAATTCTAAAACGGCATCTGTGGATTTCAAAAACCTAGAAATGCTACTGAATATCCAATCAGTTGCCTTACGTTCATCATATATTCTGTGCTCGTAAGAAAGGGCGAGCCCAAGCCCTCACTTAGTCTTCCAGAAACCTACCGTTTTCAATTAAAACAGTTCAAATGGTTTTCAAATGATATGAAGTATCGGATTGGATTTTGCTGTTTAATGTAACCCTTTCACTAGTTGGCGTCAAATACACTTGCACCCGGATGATGGGACGGGTAGTGGTGAATAATTCGGAAGCCCCATCAATCTCGGATCCATAGAAGGCATAGGAAAGAAGCAAAGGGCGTGAGTTTTGACAAATATACAAATGGATTCAGCTTGCAAGCAATAGCGAGCAAACATACACAAACACACAGGCGAAAAATGCAGGCTTCATGTTGTATATTTGTTTACATGTCACGAAGTAATATCACGGTTTATCGCATCTATTAAAGCAACTGTCACAAAGACCATATCAGAAAGCTCCTCTTTTTATATTGGTGCATAGCCACAAAGTTGTATCGGTATGGGTCAGAGTGTATCGATCTGTAGGCGAAATTGTATTATATCGGGCTTAAGTAAGAAAGAAGGCAGAGCAGCACGGCACGTGCTGTTGGTAAAATGTCGATGCTAGTAAAAATGTATAAAACGCAAAATTTTTTGTCCGGATTAGGTCTAATGTAGCTACGATGGATATGGCCTCGGCGATAAAGATAGAGCAGCTGACTAGAAGCCTTTTCTGGATGCAAATGTCCCCCCTCCCCCCTCAGATGCCAAGGTCTACTTTTTTGTCTATTTTAGAACCGTCTGTGAAGCTGAAGGACTGGCTTACGTTGGTAGACCGGAACTCTCCGCTTTTTGGCAGACCTCCTCCTCTGCTAAGTCTACTTAAGGGGAGGTGAAAATAAACTCGGCTCTGGGCTCTTTACGAGTCCAAAAGCGGAAGAGTGGGAGTTTGCCTATTCTTTATGGGAGTTCAAGATTCTGGCTCTCCAGGTTCTTGGCTACTCTGTGTTTAAGCGGGGCCACTTCTCTAAGGCGACCTTTTCACTCGTTTGGCATGGGAAAAACATTGTTTCTCCGGCCGGTTTCCGGAGGATTGAACCTTGATATAGCAAGAAATAAGCTGGCAGCGGGATCTTGTTTATAGTGGGTTCAGCCGGCTTCCCAATAACAAACTGGTGATGGGGATTCTCTGAGCGCCTGTGGCTGCCCAGATGCTGGCGTTTTGGATGCGCTCAAGTTCAGTTGATTGGTTTTGTTTTTGTTCGTTGCGTCAAAAACGAACTAGCTGCATTCAAGAATGAACCAGAACAGGCACTTGTAGTCTTACGATCCCCGCCATGCTGCGTTCCGCCGAGCATGCAGACGGCGGCTCTACCTCACTAACCCAACTCACAACTCTCACTAACAATCCATCTGTTCTCCTACACTTCTCTTTTGCTGTATGTGGTGACTGTCCAGCCGGAGAGGGGTGCTGTAAGATCCCGTCCTGGTTGCAGGGTAAACAGCCTGCGTCACCCAGGCCAAGTGCTCAGTGACAGTTTCTACAGAGTCGAAAAATTATTGTTCAAATCGAAGAATTCGAGTAACGTAATCAAAGTGGACACTCGGTAAACTACACCAATTTTTTTAATTTCAAGGTCTTGGCCCTTGGCGGTGGTAGTTTCCTTCATGCACTCCGTGAGTCTAAATTTTAAATTAACACCCTTGGCTCGACCTTTCTGCCGTTGCTGCGACCATTTGCTCGCAAGTTGAAAACATCTTGCGATCGCTTACTTGAAACAACCACCCCATTCCTTAGAATGGCATAACTCACCCTCACCTAAACAGTATGAATTCTCCCACACACTTCCTTAGAGGTGGGCAAAGGTGTTATGCAAAGAACACCTAATACAAAGTCATAAATAAGTCAGCTAGACACTAAACACTACAGATTGATCAGTTCGGGATACCCTGGTCCGGACATTTCATGATGATAATATTGCAGACTGTTTTATCAGATAGGCATCACTGGATAATACCAGGGATACTTAATTACACTCGTATGTGTTTAAATCTTAATTTCGGAAAATATGCAGACACCACTGATAGAAGGGACAGGCCCTTGCGTTTAGTTTTCTGTGCACTTCGTCGCGTCATGGCATGCATTCTTTACTAGGTTTAAGCCCAGATCAATATTTACGTCATGAGTTGATACCAAATCGATTCCGGTTCCGACCATACTTTGGAACCCAAAAAGTCCAATTACATTATGTGTCCAAAATATATCAAAATTTTACCAAATATCAACAGTTAACGAACTATTTGACGGCTTTTTTATAAAAAAGTACCGGCAAGTGGAAAGGACACTATTTGAGCATGTTTAACAAAAACACACGCGCAAATATTTTCGCAAATAACACCTCGATAAAAGATAATTCTGGGTAAAAAAAGCTAACAATGATGGCTTTAGCTCAATGCGTTACAGAAATTGCAAAGCCTAGCTGCCTGGGCGTCGGAGGCGGAAGGCCGGCATTAGAGGCGTTGGTAATCTGATTGGTTGCGTGTTTCGATAAATATCACTACATTCAAAAATGGATGGTTCTCGTACACGTAATCAAATTCGAAACTTTTGGAATCTAACGCAGGGTACAAATCTGAATATTGTCTCTTGATAAATGAATTCATCCATCTCTCCCACTAAACAACGTGGACTCAGGCAAGTGCTTTAGGTTGGTTGACGTACACTTCTTCTGTAACGCTCCCTCAGGCAGTTTTTAACTTCTTTTTCCTCCCTCACCCTACTCAGTTGTCAGGCTGGCGCCGCCCCCCCCCTGTAAAAAATGCGACGACGCCCCTGCCAGTCCCACCGATTACCCGAGAGGATTCGCACATTTCCCGGCTACCAATCAGATCAGCTATGTACAGTTTGAAACCGCTAGCCCGAAATGTTGTGTTTGAAAAATGTCACCGATGAACTGAGACTTCAAGGCGCTCCAATTCCGCAGTGTAAGATCCTCTAGTTTAACCAAGAACTGTGAATGTTCGAAGCAGGCGACAATGCAAACACTGGGTCACAGTTAGCCGAGTATTTAATCTAGTCAGCTTGTTGGAAAATTAGTATGTTAATTATTTTGGTTGAGTACCCCAATTTAAGAACCAATTGGAAACCAAAGCAAGCAGGCCTACTGAAAGCCAAATGACTGAATACGTTTGCTCACTCTGCAGGATATGGTAATTTATCTTATGTGACTTAAAATAGGCTTAATTTGTATCACAACACAGTTATTTTTCATACTAAAAAATAAATGACCGTCATGATATTATTTCCACATAAGGTCTTCCTTTGACAAAACTGTTTCACACCAAGGCTATTTTCCTAAAAAAATTGTCCACAAGTTAAAGGGAATGTGGCACCTTCATGGATTTTATACCGGGATATCAAACTTGTAGAGCATGCCAAAAAATTGTCTCACATTGAAGTGAACAACGAAATGTGTTCCAGCATGCTCCACAAAACTGATATGCCTAGTTTGTCTCAGCAGTCACATTTTCGGTCAAAAATTGCTTCCTAAGCGTCCTACTTTATGATTGTAACGCTCTTCGCGCCTTCAAGCATCTCGCCCCCAGGCACAGCCGCCGAACGGGCGGTGGCGGCGTACCGCTGGCGGATGAACACTGCCCGACCACGTGGGTTTCGGGACGGGTGACGCGCCCCGACTCTCCTCTGAACGCACGCTTAGTGATTCGCAA
Source organism: Lepas anatifera (assembly GCA_034440635.1). Taxonomy (NCBI): domain Eukaryota; kingdom Metazoa; phylum Arthropoda; class Thecostraca; family Lepadidae; genus Lepas; species Lepas anatifera. Next base: position 270,031 of record JAOTON010000428.1, on the reverse strand, counting down.
CCGGTGATTTTTGTGAAAAATGGTATGTGAAACTAGGGATATTTCGGTATACTCCACACACGTTAATTATCAAAACCTTTTACGAAAGTGTCACATCCCCTTCAAAGTCATGGATAGCATTATGTCATGCGCCTGCTAGAGCCATGTGTTTACCACAGCAAAGCTTCGAGCTTTCATTTACGCCATCCAGCCAGTTTTGCAGAATAGGTTAGGACTTCTGCTTCAAAATGACCCTTCAGCCAGTTTTTTTCAGAATGGGTTAGACATCTCTGTTCCAGAATGACCTTGCGCAGTCATACACTTACCGTTGGCCACGACACTGGGTTTTCGACAGCGGAAGAGACGGGCGAAGCCGCGCCTGAAGGCGTTGTTGTAGCCGCCGTACAGCACGGGGTTCCACATGCTGTTGCTGTAGGCGAGGAAGTAGGCAGAGAACTCCAGAGAGGCAAACCATGATGGCAGCTGTAATATACACAGGGGCTGGAATAGACGTTTATTGTGAGGATGAGGAACTATGTTCTGTGATAGCTGATTTCATTTCTGCAGGAAATACAGAGTAGATGAACATTAAAAAAAAACAATGTGATAGGTACCTTCTCTTCTCTAATCTGATGTAAACTCTGCCCCTGTAATGCCTCGCACGTTGTCCTTCTGTGTTTTATTTCATTTCCATTGCTGTTATCCTTTTTAAGAATCTATGACCAGGATCGCATACATTGCAAATAACCTATCCAAGTTTCTTAGGAAAAATATTTGAAGTACTGGCTCCAGCGGTTAGTTACACTCACTCCAAGCCATCAACCAATTTCTCAAAATCCGGATAGATAACGGATGCCTTTGAACCTGACAGGCATTTATATTTGCACCAATATCAAATACAATTTTGAAAGGAGTTTACATACATAATTTGAGTGGAGGGAGAATGTTCTGGTGACTCACCTCCTTTCCCTGGTTGAGGATTCCGAAGAGGACAATTACTTGGAATGGTCCCCAGCAAACCACGAATACCAGCAGCACCATCAGAACCATTTTAACTACCTGTGGAAGAGGACAAGAGTGGACAGGGTTAATTCTGAGGGCTCAGAGTGAAAGCATTGGTGTGAGTTAACAGCGCAGCAATAGGTAGGTTTGCATGTAGTCGGCAGCCTGCGCCTTACAAGTACGGACGGCAGGGCCGGACAATGCCTCGTTGCAAAATACAAGCTTATGTGAGCTGGGCTTGTTGCGGGAAATAGGTGCTTCATTCATTGTGATATTTAGGAGAAACCTTATATCAATTCCACGCAACCGACCTAGATTCAAGGCCAAGTGGATTCCCTGAGTAAGCAGCAATCCGGCGCTCGAGAAACCCTTCCAATATGGACTGAGTTTGCGACGACGCCATATAGCCTTGGCAGTTTGTACGTCGATAAGCCTCCAATAATATTATTAAAGGCATGTATATGTGGTAGTGTTTAAGATAGTGATGGATGCTGACGGGATTCCTTGCTATTCTGTTCTTTTTGTGCTATTGTTGAAATGCAGCGAGTGATATCTTTTGTTGCTGGCTGTTTCAGGGCGAGCGTTTTGATGGCGCTGTCTTCTTGGGTCTTTTGCATGCTTTGGCATTTTGGAAGATAAAGCTGTCCTTAAATAAACCAAGCTACTTTCTCTGGATATGGATGTTTCACATCTGGAAGCAAGCAGACTATAGACACAACTACATATATAAACAACAACACAGAAACGTTTGAAACTTCTCAAATTTCTTTAAAAATTCGTACAAAAACTGGAACCGGGCTTTATGCCGTATGTGATCCACAGGGGACTGCCAAAGATACAAATCATACCTCGGCAGGGTTTTCACTATCGTTCAGTACGATCTAATGAATTACTACGTCAACAAAAACGCAGTGGAAGGGGGATGGGGTGTTGGCAAAGCAATGTCATTAGAAGAGCAAGGACATGTGATGTCATCAAAACATGTTCCGCTATTTGACCAGAACTTTTTCCTGGCTCACCTGAATGGACCTAAACTTGGCAAGCAGGATCGCTGGTGCAATGCGTTCACTGCATTAACTATGTCCAGGCCTTTTTGGTGGCCTTCCTACGATCAGCCGAGCGGTGGGTTCCACCAGTGGCGCAGTACGTAACGAATACCGTCTCGGGGTGATCAGGGGTTTTGCCGTACGTGGGTCGATGGCACAGTTCTGATCAGACGACAATTCTAAGTTCGTTACAGGAGCCACGCCGCTGATGCAACCCTAAAAATTCAGATACGCAGTGCTTTGTGAAGGCACTGCGTCCAAGGATGGCCTTCAGAAATACACTGTGAATCTGGAGGAAACATTTAAGAGCGAAGGGATATCGCAGGCCAACGAAGGGGAAATTTACGGCGAATGTTCAGGATGATTCCAGAAGAAGATAGCAGCGGCTACACTAAGTGTCCAATGTCAAGTCTGCACTTGTGCACCCAACTTCAGTGCCCCAGAAACCTCGACAGGGAGCACGGTAGTGGAGTGGTCAGTCTTAGGCTTTGGTCAGTTCTTAGGCTTCCATTCAGTCGACCCGGGTTCAAGGCCCGGTGGCTTCCCTGAACAAGGAGCAAGCTGGCTCCCGAGAAACCCTTCCAACAAGGAAAGAGTTGGCGACACCATATGACCCTGGCCGTTGGTGCGTGGATAAGCCCCAAAAATTATTATTATTAGACCTCGACAGTGCAGAAATTTGGCACGTGTATTTGCATTAAAAACATATGTGTCTTTGGTATAGACACTAAGACTGAACCCACGTACGCCCTTACACTTCCCTTCAATGGTGACAACATGGAAGGTACGAATATTCCAGAAAGATTCCTCGTAAAAGCCCCAAGATGAGGCAGGACGACCCAAGCAGGTACTGTGGTGTTACTCTTCCCGCAAAATGTTTTGCATTTTGCCTCAGAAATGGCACATCGAGGATAAATGTTGCGACTCCTTGTCTCAAAGAACAGACGTCCCCCCATCATCCAGAGAAGCCGCGGTGCACCGCGTGGTGAATCTATTTTGGCGGATAGTCTCCGACCGCTTAGGCATCCGCGGGTAGGTGTGCAGGTGTAGCTGTATTAAGACACCCTGGACATGTCACCTCAGAGACTTTGTTAATTCGTCAATTTCAAGCATCTCATTGACCTTTTTACTTAGGAAATACGGTGTGCATAAAGTCCGACGTGCAAGCTACACAACGGTGAATTGTTTTCATGTGGACAGAACATTTTCTAAGCTATAAGCTATGTCCGGATGGCATTTCAAAGTTAGCAGTTTGGGCTTGCGAGGTGCATTCAGAATTGTTAAACTGTCAAGTTCAAGCAGACAATACAGGAAACTTTGACGTTGTCAGTGGACCGCTGCACGAATGATTCGTCCATTATAGTTCAACTTCAATTTGTTGATAGCGTCCCACCCTTTCGCTCGGATTTCGCCCCAGAGACGTTTTACTAGTTCAACATATTGCCTCCATGGGTTATGGATCAGGCCATGAACCCAATATTTGGTTTTTTACCCTGAATGCGAGTCTCGCTTTGAAACGTTCAACATCTAAGGCTGTTTAGCACTGCCCGTGTAACAACGCAGGCGACCTGCCGTCATATTGATCCCAAGAGGCCGAGCCCCTGACCTCAGTACGATGGGACCTGGGTGGGGCAGCCCGATAAGGCATGTGCTGGGCTCGGCCCGTGACAGTGGCACTCTGACGTTCTGCAGACGAGAATTGGCACCCTGCTCTAGCCTGCTTACTCTCCTCTTTGGCGCCATTTAACCTTGGAGTTGGTGCGTCATCAAGCTCCAAGCAAAAAAAGCACCACAAAGAAAAGCGTTGGCGTTGTTACTGCAATGCCCTACTTACACCGAATTACGGCAAACACTACTTTCAAATGTCCTGACCCTTTTGTAAATCAATGTTTCACTATCGGCCTCAAACACCTTCCACCTCCTTTTACACGGAAGCTCGTTAAGGGACGAAGAGCGCAGGGAAGTTGCAGACTGCACTCAGAGTGGCATCGCAGCGGCACTGGCCGCTCGGGGTGTGGCGGCGGGACTGTTGGTGGCGGGGGGCGGAGGGATCTCCGAGGACCTGACGCGACGGATTACCCGCTCAAGCGTTCCCATTTCGGTGACTGGTCAGGAACTGTTTTTCATTCCTTTTTGTTTTGTCTTTTTTCACTCACCCTAGTTTCTAATTCCAAAAAGCAGCCTTTGATGTACCTTTGACAGGAGCGGCGCCTAGGTATAAGCTTAATAATTGTTGGGGTTTAACGACGCACCAACTGCCAGGGTCATACGGCGTCGCCAACTCTCATCCTGTTGGAAGGAAATTTGGGGATCAGATCGACTTATTAAGAGGCTCCGCCGGGACTTGAACCCGGGACCAGTGGCTTAGAAGATAAGGGTGCTATCCACTAAGCCACCTCATCCCCTAGGTATAAGCTTCATGCTTTTGCGCCAATTCAAAATTATAAGCTGATCATGATGTATGTAAGGAAATAAATAAATGTTCTTCTTCTGCTTGTCGACAATACAATTTCTCCCCACCCCACACTTATGTATTTATTCAAAACATGTTATAGCCAGATGCTGTCAAAGGCTTTCGGCGATTCAGTGGAAAGATGTTAGACTCTTGAGCTGAAGACCGTGGGTTCGAGTCCGGTATTCCTCCCGCCCCAACAGAGTGAGAGGTGGCTCAGTCCAACTGCCAACCGCCGACAAGTGGGATATTTACCAGACAAGATAAGCGTTGAGGAAACGGCACAGAAGGGCCAGACTGGTACCAAAACACCTAGGACTGTCACCTAACAATAGAACATGAAAGAAAAGACAGACCTCCGAGTGACAACCTCTTATCAGTCTTCGCTGGCATCCACTCTGAGGGCTAGTGTGACAAACATACGGTGACATCACAACCCCAATTCTAAGACCCGAGTCGCCACTTCAAAGTGCCAGTGTTTGGGTTCCGTCACATATGAAGCCGATCGTCCGTGGCCGGTTTCTGGCGGCCTGAAATTTGCGTCGGCAATATATAGCTGACCATCTACCTGCCTGACGCTCAGCTCACTCTCCACACCAAGATCCATCGTTTTCCATAAATAGTTTGGGCAATATACCCTAACTCATGTGGTGTTAGATGGGAGCTCTGTCATGTGAACATTATTGAGAGATGCAGAAGATAATATTTGTAGACAATTTGGCCTGATATATGCTTGGAAACATCAAACTGTCTGAAGATTAGCCAAACAGAAGCCCTCCTGCCGGCTTTTAGCCTATTGATCCATTTGTAAATTTGAAAATTGTGCATCTTCGTAGTTTTCAGCTTTCTTATAGGATGATTAATTCTATAACAGAATCCCAAGGCTGTCTTGTATAAAAAGCAAGGAACTGAATTATATGTCAGCACGTAATCTTTCTTCAAACCCGCCATTATTTTTCAACACAATTATATTTTGGAAGATATGTCGGACTTTAGATATTTTAGGGGTCACCATGATTTGAGCGTTTCTAATATTAGTACATATTAGTTTTTCTGTGATGTTCGCTATCAAGTTTATTTGAAACTTGCAGAGAAAATGTATTTGTATGATCAGCATCATATGTTGAGGAAAGTTTGGTTATGGCATCGGTACCAACATATTGAGAGAAAATGAAGCCGGTAATTCGTCAACGGGCCATGGCAGAGACCACTCAAGCTAGCAATGGGTGATCTGTTTACTCACAACTAAACTTACGTTACTTAAAAAGAATTTGGCACCTTGGTCGAATCCAGAAATTTAGTGTAATTAGAGATATTTTTAGCCGAAAATTATGAAAATGTCCATGATTTCTCTTATAAATGTACAATGAGCTCAATATTTTGATTTTTAAAATGCTCTTCTAGAATGAAAAATAAGCCTCTGCCTGTGGATGACATCATGATCTGGCAACTACTATCATATTCAATAGGCCTCAAGGGCTTCAATTGGCTGATTACTCACCGTGACGTCAGTGCTGTCGTCACACAAACAGCTGGCAACTATGGCCGCCTGGCTGGGGTACATGTGGGGTACATTTCAGGTAGGTTTTTTATCATTTCTCCACGGAAATTTTGACTTTCAAGACAAATGATATATTGAGTACCGGGTTTTCTGGCATGCCTTACAACTTGGCTCAGTTGGCTATATCAGTTAAAATCACGTTATAAAGGTGCCACATTCCCTTTAAAAGTGTAAAGGCCGACCTCCCCCATTGTCAGCACTGTGCTCACCTTTATGTCCCGATGTCCGAACACAATAGATAAGGCTCTGGTGTTTTGCATTGCCTTTCCCGGGAACATTTTGTGTTGGTTGCTAGTCTCATACATACAATGCACTCACACTATGTACAGAGCGGAAGTTTTCATTTGCAGGCACCCTCACGGGACAGCGGCACCGCATTCTGTGGGCCATAAGCTGCTCCAGTCTCCCCAAGCCGCAGTGCCCGGCACAGGCCATGGTCCCACAGGGCCGCGGGCGAGAGAACGGGTCGGTGGACCACTTTAAAGGGAATGTGGCACCTTTATAACGTGATTTTAACTGGGATAGCCATGCTGTAATGCATGCCGGAAAACCCGGTACTCAATATATCATTGGTCTTGAAACTCAAAATTTTCGTGGAAAAAATTCAAAAACCTACCTGACTTGTACACAAAGTGTACCCCAGCCAGGCGGCCACACATGTCAGCTGTTGGTGTGACGGTAGCACTGACGTCACGGTGAGTAATCAGTAGGGTGTATCACTTATCACGGTGCAAGGTGTTTATATGATTTTATCATGCCCCAGTCACCCTGAATCAATACTGTACCAATTATTTTATCCAACTTCAAATCCCCATCCTGCCCCAAGCAAGCGAAAGTTACCCCATCTCATACCATTGTCTACACTAGCGCCGCCCTGCAGTGAGCTGATAAAACACCATCTGCTCTATTTTTGCCTTCTTCCAACGAGTCTGCCAGTAATAATGCCAGTAATAAATTTATGCAGAGAGACAAGGGCGGATCCAGATATATCTTTTTGACAGGGGGGCAAATGGGGTTTGGGGTCAAGTTAAAAAATTCCGGTTTCCAGAAACTCATCGGATTTCGACGGCTTACGAGTCACTAGTGCGTTTAAAATCGACTTTCCTTAATACAAGTTGCTTTGTTTGTGTTGTACCTACACGGCGAAATGTATACATTTTGCCCTTATTTTCTGGTGCTTTGCGGGGGCATGGCCCAGTTGCCCCCCTCCCCTCCCTGGTTCCGTCCTTGCAGAGAGTGGACACTCTGCCTAAAAAAACTGTCATAGGTATTAATGAGGAGAGTGACAAATCATTATTCTTGCTTACCTACAAGTCACATTCTGTCCGTGTTCAGTGCTCAATCCTGGCGTACCCAGTTCACTGACCTTGACCCATCTTTGTTTTCTTTGCGTGAGTGACAGCACGTACGCGTTGGTAATTTTCTCATTATAGGCGCCTAAATACCTCGATTTTATTGGAGTTAAATTACTTGAACAGCCGCTGGTGATTTTATTATGGTCTTTATCATGCATCTCATGTTTCGATAAACATGTACTGTAGGGTTGGTTCATGCTTTGTTTTAAATGCTTGTGCCAAATTAAGCTTTGAAAATGCGGGACCTCTTGCGGACTAAAGTAGCCGGCGCGTCGAACCCGGGTCGTTCAATAGGGTTGAATAATTGCAGAGCTCGTCTAAGCCAAACTACACGTCTGGATGCAATAAGGGTGAATTTTCCACCTCTCAAAGTGATCTTGATTTCCCATTCCGCCAAAGCAGTTACGTTCCTGACCCTGTGATCCCATCTCCTTTGCAGGTTTTGTATTTTGATCCTCAGTGAAGATGCCGCTCCGCAGTAAATCCAATCACTTCTACCTAGGAGCACCGAACCAGCTTCCCTCAAACCAACTTCCTACCAACAAAGATGTTGTAAACTACATCCGGCTCCTCCATGACAGGCGTGTGAAAGCACGTGGTGAGCCGTTAAAAGGAACTTTCAAAAATTTCGCTGACAAAATAATAGATTTATGGGAAAGCGAAGGAATCCCGGTCATACGGCCCAATAACGTCTTCTTGAAGGTTGTCGCGTGCTACAAGAAATTCCAGAGTATGAACAAAGTCGTGACGAAAAACCGGAACCAGAAGAACGCGAGGCTACAAAAAGGGAAAAGTTCTTCAACAAGCTTTTCGACATCGCTGTCTGCAAGTGCAGGAACCTGACCCACTGCAGCTGTCCCCGTGACAACCGAGTGCCGCCGGCTGAGGTGAATTAATCATGGATCAACGAGGGCCGAGGAAAATGTTCCTCGGAGGCATCGATCTCCAAGAGAGCAGCCGGCGGCAGACAGCGGCCTTGCGTAGGTGGAGGCTGTCCGAGAGAGAGGGGAGGGAGCCGCCGACGGCCGGAGGCCCAGCAAGCAGCGAAGTCGGTCCATCTGGTGCAGCCGGGCCACCCAGCACCGACCCCGGACCGTCCGGCTTGCAGAGCCATGCAACTGGCACCGTGACAGACACTGCAGGTGACACCGAGTCCTCTGAAACAGACGACCGTCCTTCTGATGTCGACTGGGAGCCTGGAGATGCCGACGACCATGACGCCGCTGCGTGGAATACGGACAGGCTGGTGAATACGGCTCTGGCTGCCGATCGCTACGGATTCTCCAACTGTGGAACGGCGGCCGTAATAAACGGGTTTCAAATGGACATCGGTCGCATTTCGGAAGAGAACACGGCTCTGATAGTGGAGCCAATGAAACTATGGCGCGATATCAGCACAAAAGGTCGCGTCCCGTGCATAAGGTTTTGGTAATAGTCATGATAGTTCTACCCGGATGCCTCGTACCTAGCAAAGGTAGAAAAGCAAGGCACATCTTGATACCGTATCATGGCTGTGGTGTTCATGATTCCGTCAGCGCAGTATGTATGTCTTTGTTAGCAGTTTGACAGCATCTGCGTCCATTAACCCGCGCCCCACCGGGGGTCCGGCGCCACCTTCGCCCCACCGGGGGGCCATCGATGGCCCCCCTCTAAATCCGACAATATGGGCGTTAGCGCAAATCTGCAAAGTGCAATAGAAAGCTCGCGTGAATTCAGTAAGAAATTACTTCGCATGTTTTAGTGCTCAGGTCAATGGTTTGACCTCCAGAGGTCAAATTAGGTCAAGATCGGCTATTTTCACTCAAATATGCAATGATTAAGCAAACTGGGCATAACTCTTATGTCATTAGAGCTATTGAAGCCTGGTAAAGTACATTTGATAGCAAATTGCCAGTACGTTTTCCGCTATGTGGAAGGTAAAGACCTCCCGCCAGTGGTTTGACCTCCAGAGGTCACCTCGTGACCTAATATGACCTGAGGTCACGAAAGGTCAAAAAGTGACCTTGCCGTATATCAAATGAAAGCCAGTGACAAGGCAAACACTATGGTGTTTGTTTCACCGCTCTAGCTTAATTAGGTCAAAAGTTATTGCCAAAATACTGTTTTTGACCTCTGGTGACCTTGGATGACCTTGGAAAAGTCAAAGGGCAAATATGACCCCTGGGATCCGTGAAAGGGTGTCCAAAAACGTTGTTCTAAGCAGTCTGAGTATTTGGAATCGTTTTTGTGGCTTTTATATCATGAACAACTTTTCCCTATGCTTTTCCAATGGGAGAGGTCGCCTCGTGACCTGACCTCAGGGCACGAAATCGAAAAATCCCGGATATACACCTTGTAGACCCTGGAGGGGTTATGAAGTGTAGGAAGTTTCAAATCGATCGACTTTGAAATGTAGCTCTTACAGAGCTCTAAAGTTGAAGTGAGGTGACCTTGGTTGACCTCGTCTGGTGACCTGACCTTTGGTGACTCGGGGTAAAAAATCTCAGGGATGATGGGAAAATGATGCAGTGAGAGGTAGAGCCCTCAACCGCGGTGCTGCGCCTCGTCGTTTTTCTGCTATCCCGGAAAAACCTTAGGGGGCCATCGATGGCCCCCGGTGGGGCGAGGGTTAATATACCCGAGTGTGGTAGTTCCAAGGTTTGCCGCTATGGCGCTAGCGTCGCTCATATGCTGGGAGATAGGCAAAACTTCGATCGCCAGGGGCAGGATGGGGATTTGAATTTGATGGGAATGGAGCACGCCAATTTGTTTCGACAGATACAGGGCATGATAAAATCATATAAAAACCATGCACTGTTAAAATAACCCCTGTAGTGATACACCTTAGTAATCAGCCAATTGAAGTCCTTGAAGCCTATTAAATATGGTAGTGGTTGTCAGATCATGATGTCATCAACAGGCAGAGGTTTATTTTTCACCCTAGAGGAGCATTTTAAACATCAAAATATTGAGCTGATTGTACAGTTTAGAGAGAAATCATGGACGTGTTCATGATTTTCGGCTAAAAATACCCCTAATTACATTAACCCTCGCCCCACCGGGGGCATCGATGGCCCCCTAAGGTTTTTCCGGGATAGCAGAAAAACGACGGGCGCAGCACCGCGGTTGAGGGCTCCACCTCTCACTGCATCATTTTCCCATCATCCCTGAAATTTTTTACCCCGGGTCACCCAAGGTCAGGTCACCAGACGAGGTCAACCAAGGTCACCTCACTTCACCTTTCGAGCTGTGTAAGAGCTACATTTCAAAGTCGATCAATATGAAACTTCCTACACTTCATAACCCCTCCAGGGTCTACAAGGTGTATATCCGGGATTTTTCGATTTCGTGCCCTGAGGTCAGGTCACGAGGCGACCTCTCCCATTGGAAAAGCATAGGGAAAAAGTTGTTCATGATATAAAAGCCACAAAAACGATTCCAAATACTCAGACTGCTTAGAACAACGTTTTTGGACACCCTTTCACGGATCCCAGGGGTCATATTTGCCCTTTGACTTTTCCAAGGTCATCCAAGGTCACCAGAGGTCAAAAACAGTATTTTGACAATAACTTTTGACCTAATTAAGCTTAGAGCGGTGAAACAAACACCATCGTGTTTGTCTTGTCACTGGCTTTCATTTGATATACGGCAAGGTCACTTTTTGACCTTTCGTGACCTCAGGTCATATTAGGTCACGAGGTGACCTCTGGGGGTCAAACCACTGGCGGGAGGTCTTTACGTTCCACATAGCGGAAAAGTACTGGCAATTTTCTATCAAATGTACTTTACCAGGCCTCAATAGCTCTTATGACATAAGAGTTATGCCCAGTTTGCTTAATCATTGCATATTTGAGTGAAAATAGCCGATCTTGACCTAATTTGACCTCTGGAGGTCAAACCATTGACCTGAGCACTAAAACATGCGAAGTAATTTCTTACTGAATTCACGCAAGCTTTCTATTGCACTTTGCAGATTTGCGCTAACGCCCATATTTTCGGAGTTAGAGGGGGCCATCGATGGCCCCCGGTGGGGCGAAGGTGGCGCCGGACCCTGGTGGGGCGCGGGTTAAATTCCTGGATTCGACCTAGGTGCCACATTTCCTTTAGAGGCCGATCAGACCCGTGTGATTAAAACTATAAAACTTTAAAACAGTGAAGATTGTGTTTTTATTTAGATTTAGATAAAATCACTATATTTATCTGCACAAGCCCGGGGGTAACATCTGGTTCAGAAAAAATCGAATTTGAATCATCCACCTGCTTCTATTTCAGATGAAGCGACCCTTCAGGCTTCATTTGTTGCAGAGCGGTGAACAGAACTGCGTGACCTCCATGCTATTCTGTAGCGGACCTGAGGCTCATTTGAGGCTAATACAACGCTGCCGGCCGCCGGTGAGAAAACTTTACCGCATGTGTCTGCAGCACATCAATCACCAGGCTGCTTTATTTCACAGCTAGATTGGCAAGCCTTTTGTGAAATTAAAGCTGGCTTGAGTCTTTCCAGCGAAGTTTGGACAGAGCATTCCACTTAGAGACTACCTTCCTTTCGCAAGCAAACTGTAGACCGGTGACTTATTCTTGTTAGGTAAGGCGCTGGTCAATTGTTATTAGTGAACTTAACACCCGCACTGGAGGGGGTCTGGCACTGACGCGCACTGGAGGGGGGCCTGGTAGGCCCCTCCCTAAGATCTCGAAAACTAAGAGGCATAGAAAAACTAAATTTGAGAGGTGGGTGGGGGTTATGATGATCTACATCATGACTAATTTTTATTGACCTAGGTCATTATCATCAAGGTCAAACGAGGTCATAAAGGTCAAATTTTGGCCATACTGGGGATCGACCGGTAAATACCGTGATTATGCGAGAAAATGGCGGGAATAAGCTAAAGGCGGACCAGGGTCATACAGAGAAGGTCTCAAAGAGCCTTCCCTTCAATTTTGGGGTCAAGGTCATTCAAGGTTATTGACCTGTAAGGTCACAATATAGTATATTACTTATAAAATTATAAGTAAATTTTTACACTTTGACTAACACCATAGCCACTGTTTGGCGGGAAATGAGGATTGACCTTTGCAAATGACCTTTGACCTTGCCCTTTGACCTTGATCTTGGTATTGGGGTACCTTATCGATGACGTCATAGCATAATATATGTCAGACCGGATAACGTCATTTGACCGGAAGCATTGTGGTCAGTGACCTTGAAAGTGCAGATATGACCTTGACCTGTGACCTTGGACCTTGACCTTGACCTTCATGTGAGGTGACCTTGATATATAATCCCGGTTATATGGTGTTATGACTTCACCACTCGGTCTCCAATGCAAGCTAACTGGTCCGACCGCGCGATTACGGCGATCTCAAAATGCAGGTCTGACTTCAAAAGCCTATAAGTCAAAACATTTTCGACCGATTTTCAGAAAATTTTCACCAAACGACGCGCTATTAAATTATGTTTAATGTAGCAAAGTATCGTCTTTCGGCTACGAGCGGTTCTCCGGCTATCTTGGAAAAACAGGTGGGGGGGCCTACGAGGCCCCCTCCCAGTGCGCGTGTTAAGGAGAGCATTATGGACCGCCAGAGCTATACATTTTTCACTGGTTTCCCAGACGAAGCACGCATTAAGCTATGTAGAAACATAAAATATGCTTTAAAAGTGAACAATACTCAGAATAAAAAAATCCTGAAAGTTTCATAACAGTGAAACACCTGTTTGTTGGAACACAATCGGGTGTATGTAAGCATCGTTTGGTTCTCATCACACCCAAACAGAAGGGACGTCTTGTGTGGTGTCATATTTCTGTGGGCCAAGGTCAAAGGTTACGCCGGTACTGCGCCCCCCCTTCCCCCGTGGGTAACCACCTCAGGCGAGACACGCCGCTGACCAAACCGAGTGAAGCTGCGCTCTGATTGATGAGTGATGGTTCCTTGTTTTTCAAGTTATGAGCAGAATTAGTTGGTGGCGATTGATGCCTGAACGACTTTTTTAAGTCCACTACTCTTTTACAGCCATACACAGTATATTGCATCAACACACTTAAACGTACAAGACAAGCATTTCAGTAGCCCTATCGGATCACGCATCAGTCACCCCCTGCGCGGGGCCCCTACGTAAGAAGTAGAAGAAAGAAAGATGCTTCCAGCGCCTTTCAATCTGTGAAGGGTGGAGGCGCGATCAAACCCCAGGCGGCGATGGGTACGAAAAGAGCCCATGCAATGCCAGGTTAATGCTAACGGCCCCCTCCTCCCTTAGATAGCCCGCACGAGCGGTTGTTGCTGAATGGCTTGGGCCGAGATAAATGATCGGTCGGTATCCGCTATTTGCGTGTAAAGGAGCAGCAGCTGAACAGCAGCGCCGCCCGCATTTCGCTGGGCTGCTGGTCGAACGGCCGGGTGCTGCGTTTCTCGGCCAGAAATAGTCTAAACTATTGACGTGAATGCGAAGATGACGCGTGGTGTAGGTGGAGAGGGTCACGCCAAAGCTCAAGGACGGTGAAAACTAAATTAATGTCCTTGATATTCTCTCTCTCTCTCCTCTGTCTCTCTCTCTCTCCTCTCTCTCTCTCTCTCTCTCTGTAAGGGGTGAAGGGTAGGGGATTCACGAGACATGCTTTATTAATAAAAGAATTTGGACGCTAGTGATTTAAAACCTAGATAACCCCCGAAGTCCAAAAAATTTCACGGTTGAAGAAAACATCCTATGTGGCCACAGAGGCAAAAGCATAAGCAATCGAAACGAATGCACCATCAGTAGAGGTAATTGTGAATAGACGCTTCCCTCCATCATGAGGGGAAACCCGGCATGGGTCGCTTCAGCAACTTGATGTTATTTCTGCTCCTTGGAAATATTGTCTCCGTTTTAAGTCTCACCGTTTGATGAGATAAATATTTGTTGGGGAGATGTTGTCAGATATGTTCGTTACATTGGCATTTTTGCCTGGACATAATTTCTCACAAGCAAGTGGGTCATGTGGTTCACTGTGATTCTGGCATACATTGTCCTGGCATACCTATGCCGCAGTTCATGGGACCATCAGCTTACAGAACAGATACTCTATATTTTTTGTCTGTGATGGAAAAGTTACACAAACCAATTACTATAGCAAAATCACTCCGGAGTGTCATTACGCGGAATAGTTTTAACGTCTTCAGTGCTCTTGTCACTGGTTCCTTGCACTTTCACCAACCCGGTCAACAGAGGTTATGATACTGGCCGGATACGTGGCCGCTCAACATGCTCGTTTTCAGGGCTGTTTTTTTCGGAGGGGAGGTAAGCTTTAAGTTTTGACTACAGCACGAACAGCTATTGTTTCCTTCTGGACTCAGCCTCCATCTTTTTAAGCACAAAATAGAGTGATGTCTTCACACCTCACTCATCGCCGTGCCGAACGCGAGCTTGCTTAGCCTTCGACATTACCAAGGTCGAATCAACAAGACAAGCGAAGTATGAAAACAGCACTCCTTTTTTGGTTTTGAAAAGATGGCAGTTGAGTCCAGAAGAAAGCAGCAGCTATTCGTGCTGAAGTATTCGTTCTTATTACAGTTTGCCCCAGAAGTCAGTCCAGGCACCGTGCGAGTCGGCCGGTCAGTGTCATCGCGCGTGTGAGCCGAGCTGCAGCCATCCCAGGTGACTGGGAGATTATTTACAAAGCTGGCGAAGGGGGAAGGAGCAGATTATCAGTACTTTGCTGTGTTATCTGTAACTGAAGTGGGTTAATTGATATTTTTGGCAGGTCTCTTAACCATCACCCCAGTGAGGGACTTGGCGCATCTTATCCCTGATCGGTTTGTGCAACTTTTCCGAAAATTTATTGCTCCGGTCGTCTCAAGCTAGAGAACCAGGCTAGATCAAGTGACCGCACCTCCAAAAATTGAGCTAGGCTTGAGCTAGGACAGGGCGTCAAATCCTGCATTTGGGTGGACTCGAGCCCACGACACCCTGCACATATAGAATGTCAGGCCAAACCAAGCTGGCCTACCGTACCACCAAGAATCCAAAAATGTGTCGATTGGCATCAGCCCAGGCAGGTTTTACCTAGAACACACTGCACGCTGAAGAAAATAGCCCCGATCCGGTTTAGCCTGCTGCGCCAGTCCTGGTTGACCCCGTGAATCTGGGTAACTTACAATAAAGGCAAGCCAGTCTCCTCGTACCCACCGACACATTGCCAAATGTTCGACAGAGTCAAGCATGGCTGGCTACTGGGCAAATTGGGCTGAATTTGGTATTGACGGTAAGTGGTTTAACTTTAATGCGTGCCTATCGAAGCGTGTCAATTTAGTGGAAGGAGGCACTTTGCAAGGATAAATCCCGAACGGAGTGATTGAGGGAGTGTTCAATCGTTACAAATGACTTTCTATCCCCGTTCAAGGTAAAAACTTGATCCTGTACGCCGGAAACACTCAATTTTAGAACTGCAAAACAAGCAGAAGAATAACATCCAATGGACCCGTAGGTATGCCAGTGGCCTGAAGCCTTTACTTGAAACCGACCACCTCCTTCGAATTTATTTTCCGCGCCGAGCACGCTTCTGCGGTACCGTACTTAGACTCTTCTCCGGCTTTTCACCTCACGCCAATCCCCGGATAACAGAAAAAAACAATTCGATACCTTTATTCGCAATTGCATTTTCTACCAGAAAAGCATGGTTGAAAGAAACACTGAAATCGAACAATTTTGGCGGTGTAAAATTTAAATGACGGATATCCCGGCACTGCCTGGGCTCCTTTCATACACACCACCGGCTGGGAGGTCCAATCGATTCCCCCTACAGCCTTGGGAACCGGGACTGATACGGGAAAAAAATGACACGGCGCTGAAAGCGTCTTACCGTCTTCTACTCTGCAGCCGAGTCTGAACCATATCCATTGACCCATGACATCACAGTGGGTCAAAACGGGCCAAACTAGACCCATTTAGAACATTCCTTTTAACTCCGAAACCATTAGACCTAGAACAAAAAAGACACCAATGTGTTTGCCTTGACCCAATAATTTAAACGATATGCGGCATGAGCTTTCAAGGTCAAACCATGAGATTGACCTTAGGTCAAGGTCAAATAATGACCTTTTAAGATCATGCTGTATATCGTTAGAATTCTTGGGTCATTCTCATAACTATGATACCAAATTTACAACTGTATCTCGTTTCGTTTAAAAGTTATAGACACAAGCAGTTCTGAAAATTGTGATCTGTGATGACCTCTCGTGACCTTAGTATTGGCCTGATCTAAAAAATGACAGAATGCGGATATTTAGTTCCACGAACTTTCGAATGCTATTTAGAAACTTGATCTATCTGCTCTAGAAGCCGAGTTACACACAGGTTTTGTCAGTCTCATTTTAGAAGACCAGAAACGTCTTACATGGGCTTAGAAATGGCGTCATAACTCATTGATGTGACCTGACCGGATAAAAATTCTGTCATAAGTTGTCAAATTGATCACCCTACAGGTATTCAAAGCCACGTGCGTTTCATTCAAATTTCCTCGAAATCATTTGCGAAAAACCGAGGGTGGGGGGGAAGGGTCCGATCGTATACCCAGGCGGTGAAGGGATATTATTTTAGGAGCATGACGCATCGCATTTTTTATTCTATGTATAATCTACTAGGCGGTGCCATAATTTACAATAGCCTTAAGAGGCTTTGAAATGTCTTTCATTGCGCAGCAAATGCACTCAAGGAAAAGGCAGCACTAAATGCAGCTGTAGTTACTCTCCAGAATGGCTGCCGCCCCGAGAGGTCCAGTGATTCCTGATTCTGGTCAAACACAAAATAATCAAACCTATACGGATATAGGGTAGAGTGGGGTAACGCGCCCACCTGGGTAAGACGCCTACTAGCATCTACAGACTGATGTAGGAGCTGGAGCCTACATCTATTATTTTTTCTGGTTGCGATCTTTCTGATCTGGTCCTGAGCGTGTTTGGACGCGCCTGGTCTGCTCCAGTAATTTTCAGCAAACATTTGTTGTTTTTTGCCCCTCCGGATATAAAAACAAGCTATCTTAAAGTTGCGATTGTACTGTATGCGATTTAGATGCACTCACGGCAATTTGTGAGGTTGAAACAGCGAGTTTGTGCCACATTTTGAAAGCCACTATGCGGCATGGAAACGCCGCAGAATTGAGTAATATTTGTTGCGACGCTGCCGTTGTTACGTGGGTAAGACGCCCATGTGTAGTGCGGAGTAAGACGCCCCAGGCGCCTTACCCCAATATTTGGTAGGTGTTTTACCCAAATGGATGGGTGTGTCCTTAGGATAGGTAGGAAATGGAGGTAGGGCTGCTATTACTATTACCACCATCACGACCACTACTGGTCGTGATGGCGAAGTAGGCTGGGTTAGAAACAAATCACCGTAACAGAAGACATTGAGTTTCAAATATTAGTTCCTATAGCAAACAGGAAAGTTTTCGCGTTTGCTCTCATTTGGTAATCTTGAAGGGTGGTCTTAAATCACTGAGGGATCCAAATGGGGCTAAAGGGGCCGTGGCCCACACCAGAGCCTGAAAAGTATATTTTCCCCCTCAAGGCCAAATTTTGGCCGTTTTTTCGTAAAAAATACTACGTTTTCGAGATTTCTTCACGATTTACCCCACCCCCCCCGAAACGTTGGTTTGGCCCCTACAAAAGTTGCTCCTGGATCCGCCGATGTATTAAATACCTACCTTCGTCATGGATCTGCTCGAAGCACTGTTTGCATATGGCGATCCCGAACCATCATCGTCGTTAACTACATTTTCCAGGTTATACATTCCCATCCTAATCTTACCTTGACATCCTGTTCCAGAATATGGGAAGACGTACCGAAGAAGAACCACTTGCGGGCAGAATGAACCGGAGGCGCTTTAATGTGCTTTGCGCCCCTAAAATATGTTGGGGCTCTATCTTAAATTGCTTTCGCGTTTTCCGTTGATAGGTAAAAAGCCTACCTGCTTATTTTTCCTGTGTCGGGCTTTAATGCCTCGAATAACTTGCCCACTTTGTCACAACATTATCGTAAAGCGTAATCACAACAATGTTTCCACTTGTTCATGTAACGAGATACAGTATGCGCTGGGTGTTATATGACGGCGTGTTATCCCGGGGCTAGGGCGTTTTACCCCGCTATCGGGGCAAAACGCCTTTTTACATGGTCTCAAGAAAAAACAAATTTCGCACACTTCGCATAGTTCTAGAGTCCCAAATTTCTATCCGAGTGTAGACAAAAGATCACAGAACTTAACGAAGAAAACATGAAGCAATTCTATCCAGGCAGGATTGGTACAGACCAGAGTTGTGCGACTCGCGAGTCAGAGTCGGAGTTTAACTCAAATTCCGACTCATTCGACTCTGAGTTGAGTTGAGTTGAGTCGAAAAAATTAGACAAGTGAGTTGAGTTGAGTTTAGTCGGTTCACAACACATCAATGAGTTGAGTTGAGTTGTGAAGACAGCGAGTCAAATGAGTTGACGAAAAAGTTGGCTCAACAGGTAAACATGTTGTCAAGTAAAAGTGTCTGAATTTGTTTACTTTTTGTAAACCTCCTTTAACCTCCTTTAAAACATTTTCCCCAGTGTTTCAATTGTTTAAATCAAAGTTTAGATTTGTTTCAATAAACCAATAATTATATGATTCAATTGCTTATTTTAAAGGCCCATCCGGTCTGAAGGAATCCCTAGGCACGAATAATACATACACTCAAAAAAATTAAACCGGTTCCTATCACTGGCTTTGAAGTGGTGGAACGCACTACAAAATACATTTCAAAACTCTAAAAACTTCTCATCTTCAATATTTAATATTACTTCTTTACTTTAAACACTCCAACAACCAACACGCGTCGTCGTCGCTGATTGCTGTCGTCAGTGGTGGTTTTCTGAGAATAGTGTGCGCCATTGCTGTCTTTGAAAAGCAAATTCAGCCGAGTATGGGTTCAAGTTAACTAGCCTCAAGGCAAAATTGTAAATATCACGTGATAGTTCATGAAGTAATGCAAATATTTATATGCCTACATGCTACATTTATTCTTTTGTCCTAAATGCGCCGTCCGTCGCCACCCTTTTGATTTTACCTATTAATAGCAAATACTGCTATTAGCATTGAAAAATTGGACCTTTGATCCGACAAAAATGTTGAGATGTCTTTATTGCAACAATCAGAGGAATTATTTCTTGCTACTGTTTTTGTCTGATCAGAGACCCTTACTTGGCATCTGTGTATATTTGGATAGCTATAATACATTAGCAAATTTCTATGAAATCGTTCTCCAATTTTATTTGAAGAGCGATAGGTATGTATTTTATTAGAGGTTCTGACTGAAGTTGAAAATTTGATTGGGGTAAAATATGAATATATTTAAATCCAACACATCAACGTTGATATAATTTTCATTGCTATTGTCCTTTGTCATATATGGTATACTTTTCCTGGGGTTTGCTGTAATTCTGATAATTAGCAATTGCAACTAGGTAATTATTGCTTAAGTTTTGATAAAACTCTTGAGATATCAATTCTAATTTATAAAAATCACCTAGCCTCATTCTTTAACAGAAAAAGCAATACCTATACTGTTCCTACAAATCAAAATACAGTTTATATCATGTTCTTTTAGCTTGAATCTTTTTTGGCAGTACGGAGGCTCAATTTGTTTTGCCTGGGTTGGTGTAACCTTAGCGCTTTTAGGGTCCTTTCCATTTCATTTACTTAGTTTTATATGCAATGCTCCTTTTAGAAGTAATTGCAGCATGTGGTAGCTTTTTGGGGCAGTGACAGTCTGGAAGAATTAATAAGTTATTCATGGTTGCGGGGCAATTCTTAACCAATGTTTGAATACCAATTAATTAATTTTGCTACCATTAATCTTCTGTTTCATATCAAACTTTCCGAACAGCTTGATTTTTGCTGGTTTATTGATTTATTTTTTATTTTTATATTTATATATTTATCATGTATTCATTTCATTTTGCAAATGAGTCGAAGTTTGAGTTAAGTTGAGTCGTGAGTTGAGTCAGAGTTGAGTCAGATGAATTTAGCCATGAGTCAGAGTTGAATCGACTCACTGAACTCTTGATCATAAGTTGAGTCGGAGTTGAGTCAACTGCTCTCAGCACTTGAGTTGAGTTGAGTCGACTCAAGAAAATTCTGAAACGCACAACTCTGGTACAGACACATTCTCCCTTAACGTACGCGTCTTACCCCACTCTACCCTAATTTCTGAAGGACTTCCAGGAACAGAACTGACTGCACGGGGCCACTCAAGTGGAATGTGCTTAAGACAGGAGGCAAACTTCAAGCGACAGTATCCTCACACTCCATTACCCACCGATGCGGAAAATTGAATTGTCTCCGCTTAGTTAAGTATTTCCGACTAGAACACCGCCTGGCTGGGATTTCGAGAAATCCAATAGGAACAGCAGCTCTAGAGCTACACCAAATAGCCGAGGCCATTAGCTTAGCTCAATGCGTTCAACTTCGGCGAATGGCCCCGGGGCTCATCTTCAAGAACTGTTGCTTTCCGATTATTGCCAGCTTTTTCAATTGCCACTTCTGGGTGAGACGATAACAGCTGGCCTGCTGGCAAACACCTGACCACTCCCTCTCATCTGGCATTCACTACAGTGAGCTGGCATTCTGCAGGTTTATAAAGCCACACTTGTCTACACTTACAGCGGCCGAAACCGGCGTATTTCTGGCAAGTTCTAACAAACGCACCATCCACAGATGAAATATTGATATTTTCAGCTCGGTTCTAGAGTCGGCCGCTGTCGCGGCAGCAAAAATGGAGAGATTTATTCCACTTGAGCGCATCTGCGATTCGCTCGACTGACAGGAACGCGCTCCGTCTGTTTTTGTGGTTGCAACTGCAAGTCAACATCGCTTCAGTCAGCCGCGGCGATCATTTGCGGAGACTGCAGAATAGCCAATTTCCAGACACTGCTGAATATCGAATCTCCCTAAAATCCTTTGAAACTGCGAAATAAAAGTGAAAAAGGTGAACAAAGTGAAACAGAAACCGCCCCGGTAGCTCATTTGGTAGAGCGTTGGGTTCCGGCCCGCTGCTCGGAAGCATGCAGTAGAAGTGCATGTCCAGGCTTGGGATCAGTTCCCCTGAGACGCTCCGGCGCTCAATAGTTTGCCCGACGTAGGTCGGCTGGCAACCGACTGGTGAGAGGGTTACCTGAGCGGGGCGGCCGTCCCTGTGCTTTGTGGGACGTTAAACTTTGGCTTCTAAATTATCCCTTCATTGTGGGAGTTACTCGTTCGGGTGGTGGAGTCGGGGTCTCCGTGACAAGTCCCTTGGGGACTTTAGTGAGACTCCGACTCCAGCACCCGTACTGGGAGCATGTTGGACAAAATTCAGAAAAATGTAAAACGAGGTCATGAAAATATGAAAACAGAAACACTTGATTTGGAACAGAAGTACAGAATTATTGCGAGTATGCACGTGCGAATGCTCAGGCTGCTTTGCTTTTATTCTGCATGTAAAACCCTGCCATTTTCAGCTTCAGCTCCCGTCAAAAGAACAGGGCAGAGCTTGGACAAAATTATGTTTTTCCTGATGGGTACAAATTTTTACTCATAGGCAAAGAAGTTTCCTCATAAAACTAACCTAAGAGTTTTATGGGAAAGAAAATATTTGTCTTCAGCATACAGCAGGGGTATGATAGGGACCATTTTATGATACCTTACTTGATTGAAGGAATTGTTTTCATCGCAAGAGATAACCGTCTCGGTTTTCAAAATATTAAATCTTCTGGTGCCAGGGATTCTCCCCAACTACGTTGGCAATATCTGGCCTCCTCTGACCTTTGTGAAGGGAATACACAGTATTCAACATCAGAAACTAAGAGTGGAATGCAGATAGCCGGTCTTTAAATGGGACCAAGCTGGAAGTCTGACAACTTCACGCCCTGCTGGGAAAAGGATACACGAATACCGGCGCGCCGATCTCCGGTCCAACTTGCATTCGCGGAAAATGCTGACGGCCCACTACGGTTTATGAGAAATAGCCAAAGATTCCAACGGATTAGTTATCTTAAATAAGGTTGAAAAAGTCAAATAGTCAAAAGATTTTTCGAATTATCGGATGTATTAAGATTTTGAAGAAGCATCTTCTGTCGCTCTGCATAGTTTCAATGTTCAAGGTCTGTTGCGATGCCCGGTTGAAAAGTTGGTGGGATTGCCACCCTTGTGGCGCCTGTACTGCAGTCAGTTGTCGTATTTGAAGGGCGTTAAGGGCGCCTGGTGTCCACACGTGGGGCGACTCCACGGCCTAAGTGTGATAACTGCCCTCTTTGCCTCCTTTTTATTCGTACAAGGCGGGGGGCTAGGACTTCCTGATGCGCAAGTTAAATTTAGTGGTGATTTTGGTTGAAGAAGAAAAGAAAAAAACTAAGAATCACACCTTTCATCAACCAGAGTTCCCGCAAAAAAATATTGTGACGTGAACCTTTGATCAACTTCATAGGTCATACAGAAAAGAAACATAAAAAACTTCAGTAACACACTGCCTGGACGCTTGCGGTGAAACATCGGGAGACAATGTATGTACCTATGTAAAATAAAATCAACCGCAGCCATGTCACTCCTGACGTGAGTTCAAATTTCCTTCCATTCCCATTTGGACCATAAATTTCAGCCGACATCCGTGACGCGCGGTGAGCCGACTCGTCGAATCAGGGAGCGCAGACAGCGGGACTCGAAGCTTCTCAGCGGACAGTACATTCAGCTCCGTCCTCGCCTCGGAAGGCGTCTGTCACTGTCACCACCAGTTTGCCCCGCACAGGAAGAGACCGCTGCTAATAATAGAAGCCGACATGTGAAATGACAGCAGAGACAGTTTCAGAACGCTCTATCCAACATTATTACACATTTCGTGGTTGTAAGTTGTTTAATGAAATGTAGATGGGATTGCGGCGTCTCTTGCAATCAACATAAACGCAATCAACCCGAAGGATCAATACTGTCCGCCAATGCATTCTGAGCATTCTCAGGTCCATTGGAGATTCAAATCATAGGGATTTTTCGGTTTCGCGATCCATGAATTTTCCGAGCCACAGAGCAATCACACAAATCTGGTGCGATGTCCCGACAGCGCGACACTCTATCATTCGTGAAACGAACATGGGTTATGGCTTATGGAGCACAGCTCTCGAGGCTTCCATGTCAAACGACATTTTCTCGGTGGAAAGAGCTGAACTCCCTCCAACATAAGCCAGCGCTTTGGATAGTGACATTATTTTATCAAATGTATTGTTATGGTTGGCTCAACAAAAATAAAAGGGAAACATTTAAAGCTTTACCGCTACTCGGATGATTTCGTCCTCTAGCTGACCACAAATTATGGTGTAAATTCGTGGATATACCTGTGGAATTTAATTATTGCTGAGCAGGCATCCAGCGACCGCCGGCTCTCCCTACTTATGGATAAACTTTGACATATATGAGCGGCTCGACACGGCCCGGCCGAACCGTCACGCTAACGATAAACTTATATCTCTGAAAGGCATACCCAGACGGGGCCTTCGCCATTTCATTACCTGATCAATGCAGTTATTGACTGGACACACCAGAGATGGGTGGGGTGCTGGCGAAGCTCGTGACAAGTGCAAAAGCGGAGACACGCTAGATCGTGAAATTGCTGTCATCTGTTATGCCGTAGCTCAGTTTTGACTCATCTGAAGACGATCAAACTTGGTGTGCAGGGAGCCTAAATGCTATAAGCTGAAGGGTGAAGGTCAATTTAAACCCAGGTGAAATCGCGTGCACACGCGTGCATGGGAAAGGAGCGGGCATGTGTTCACCCCATGGTATAATTTAGAAACTATTCACCCATTTGTGATGAAATTTACGGCGAATATTCGGCCTCGTCAAAGACTAACACACCATTGGCTACATTTAAGATCTTACGCCATGTGCGCATCCCTCTTCGATATCTCAGGAAATACTGGCTCGTTTCCACTCGAATTTGGTATCTGTATTTTCACCAACAAGACATGGCTGAGATTGCAATTATTACCACTGGGGCCTGCATGACTTGCGCACGTGCACGCCCCTTTAACAATTGAATTTTGAAACTTACGGGAAAATTCAAGGATGTGCCACGATATCCCAAGCAGATGTTGTCGCTTGAATTTTGTTTTGAAATATTTTCATAATCGGGTTATACGGTGGACAAAAATCACGTGGTCACGCCCATTTACCATTAACAGACAGCTTCTCCGAGGTAGGGAATACAGTCCTAAATTTTAGTAGTTTGCCCATTACTCCAAAACTATGGGTTGTAGCGACACAAAGTTTCACTACATGGTGCAGAGTCAAACGTCGCACTCTATGGAACACCATGTTTTAGAATCTTTGGCCTCCATAAATTTGCATTGTGGAAAACTGCAAAAACATGTGGGAGCTTTTAAGGTGTCACCATCTTGTGTATTTCCGAAATTATTGACGTGCAACCATAGCTGCATGGGTATCAGCGAGTCAAATCTGCCATCTACCGTAAACACGAGGAAAATTTCAGCGTATTTCTGTGAGGCACGTGCCAGCCTTGATGACAGTCTAGGCAATGCACTGCAAATTTTCTGATTCTGTCCCTTGTTGGGCTATAAATCGCAAATGACGGGCGATAAAAGGCGAAATGAAAACGATGTAATTTCCACAGGTGCTTGGAAACTTTTAATATTCATACGAAGTCACTTTGAACGTTAACGTTGAAACATAGGCAGAAGGATAATAATAATAATTATTGGGGCTTATCGACGCACCAACTGCCAGGGTCATATGGCGTCGCCAACTCTTTCCCTGTTGGAAGGGTTTCTCGGGAGCCAGCTTGCTCCTTGTTCAGGGAAGCCGCCGGGCCTTGAACCCGGGTCGGCTGCGTGGAAGCCAGCTACGCTGACCACTCCACTACCGCGCCCACCCATAGGCAGAAGGACTGGGATGCCCGAAAGTCCTCTTCTCATGGCCTTAACCACTCTTTGATTTCAATCCGTAGTATAGACTATATTTCTCAGAAGCTAATATATTGAAAAAGACCGAAGAGTCAGCTTTAAAAACATAACTTGACTTTTCCTGTGGATAGTTTTTTTCAACTATGAGCTGTTTGTGGATTTCACTACAAATCTAGCCTTTTAGGCCTACAAAACAGCTGCGGAATCGCAATTATCTTGCAGAAAATCTGAATGTCACATTCTTAAGGGTCAGTTACATCCACGATTCGTCCATAAAGTTTCTACTTCAAATTTTGTTGTCAAGTACGTGCTTGGCTTTCACCCGCACAGGTGTTTTACTGGTAGTATTCAAATCAACGAGCACGACTTATGGTGCACATTCAAGCAAACACAGTACGTTTGCTGATTTGGCAAACTATCCCGCTAATTAACTACAAAGTTGATGCACATTTGAGACCCATACCACTTTAAAATTATTATTTTGTAAAGTTTATGGATTCTCGGAATTCACCAGAGCAGTGGTAAAACGTATGCAATGCTTGTAGAACGTAGTGGACTGGGTAAAGGATTGAAAAACTATAAATTCCAAGGATAATTTGTTCCTAAAAAAATCATCAGATTTCATACTTGTTTAGCTCGGGGTGTACCGACGCAACAACTACAAGATTCTGCGGTGTCGAGGGGAAGGGAAGGCAAGGGAATTATACTCGCTAGACGTTTAGAGAGATGACCATTTTCTCTATGAAATGGTATATGCATTTTAACGATTCATTCGCTATGCAGTTGCTTCAACACTTGAACACCAATAAAGCGGGGTAGGGGTAATGCCCTCTCGTTGCGCCCTGTCTCCTCTCTCAATTGCCCCTGCCTGCCTGCCTGTTTGAACATTGAACATCTGTGAGACACACTATGCTCTGGCTATGACACGCAGCTCTGGCAGACGACACGTGTCTCGCTCTGTGCACATCTGTCCGCCGTTACCACAGCACTCGCCTTTTTCTTGGCGTTGTGCTGTGTGTGCACGCGGGAGGTGCCGTCGACATCAGGCATTCGGGAGACCCAGAGCCGCCACACGATCAGAGAATAGGTCACGCCCATAATGGCGATCGGGGCGAAGAACAGCGCCAGCGTCACCTGCGCAGGGGCGGAGAGGTGAAGACAAGGCAGCAGAACAGGATCAGTCGCGAGCAGATCACCTCACAGTGCAATGATAGGGTACTCATTAGCAAACATGCTTCATGTAAAATCAAAAGGCATAAATTTTCTGTGAGATATTACAATCGAAAGGCAGATAGGAGTACCACTAGTATGACTGGTATAAAATGCAAAACCAGTTAGACAATCTTTTATAAAAAATACAGCACCGATACCAGCAGACCGATAACGAACTCAGTACTAGTTTTGAACATTGCCAACCAGGAGGAGGCAATGTCTCTGAAGTATTTTGAAACATTGTATGAACTAAATATTGTCTGACTCGTTTCGGGTTTTGTCGTCAAGGCAACTAAGTACGTCACTGTCCAGCACATCAGCTCTGCTATTTCAAATTTCGTGGATGCTTAGATCGGCGTGAAGAGGAACGGCCAATTCCTACCGTTGAAGTGCTTGTTCTACAGAGTACCTGTTGCAACGCACCATCGTGTAGTAGGCGATCTTGTGCTCGTGCGTCCTCACGCAGTGTCCCGAGGACTGGTCATATCTCCAGGTGACTGTCCAGGTGTCCTGACAGGTGATCTCCAGCACGTCCTTCCACTGTGCCCAAACAGCCAGAGCTTCAGCGCAGTGCAATAGCTACTGGCTACCAGACATGCAATATATCATTATCATGATAGTCAGTTTTAACGTATCCTCGCTATTCCTGATGAGCTCTGTGACAAGTTCGAGTGATGCCCCAGTCGATCAATAGCCAGTCTCGCAAAAGTTGCAGGCTTAAAAGAACACGATATGGTTGGCAAACTTGCGTCAATAGGGCTAACTCATTATCCAGGCATTTTTTTACATATGTTATTAGAACGATGCTATTTTGCTCTTTTATGACATAGTAAGTTTTTCGAAAATGTTTATTTCCTTACGGAACCAAGATCCCATTTTGATAGGAACATCCGATCCAGGCACTCCAGCCCCAATCCAGTCACCAGCACCTCGTGAGACCATGGCCCCTGGACCACCATCAGATCCCTGTACCTGAACGGTAATCAGATCCCTGATCCATGTGCGTACCTAGACGGTCAACAGATCTCCCGATCCATGCACCTGGACTAATGGGCGCCACATGACCATTGTTGTCGGCGCGCCCTTAAACACCAACGATGATGATGATGCACCTGCACCGCAATCAGATCCCTGATCTCAGTACCTGGATGGTCACCGGATCCCTGATTTCTGTACCTGGATGGTATCCCTGATCTCAGTACCTGGATGGTCACCAGACTCCTGATTTCTGTACCTGGATGGTATCCCTGATCTCAGTGCCTGGATGGTCACCATATCCCTGATCTCAGCACCTGGATGGTCACCAGATCCCTGATCTCAGTACCTGTATGGCATCCCTGATCTCAGTACCTGGATGGTGACCAGGTCCCTGTAGATGAGCAGCGGCAGTGCCACGCAGGCCGAGACCAGCCAGATGAGCCCGATCACCACCGAGGTGCGGAACACACCGCGCAGCCGCCGCGCCTGCAGCGGGAACATCACCGCCGAGAACCGGTCGCACGCGATCGCCGTCAGCGTCAGCACTGACGCCGTCAGCGACGTCACTGTCGACGTCACACCGCAGCGTCATCTGGTGAGACACGCCCGAGGCGTGGCACACGGGAATTTAGGATGTCAGCTGAGAGAGATACGGGCGGCGCTGGAGAGGTGGGGCTGACGGATGTTTAACAGCTGGTCGTTGCCCCGTCAGGAGGGAGCTGCCAGGTAGTGTGTCATAATCTGGATGAATATACGATCCAGTCCGTTTACTGAATAGATGTGACTGGCCGGTGAATTCGGTTTTGTATTTAGTTGTGAATTTGGATTCCGTTTTTGTCCTGTTTCGGCCATTTTTTGGAGACGGATAGGATTTAAATTGCTAATCATGGCGCGTGAGGTATTGACCTGGATTTGCCGTGGAAAATCGGATCGGATCTGAGCGTTCTTGGTCATGGCATACACTTCTGCCACACAGCTGAACCTCGGCTGCATCCCATACAGTGACTGGTCGCTGTGTTTGTCTAAATAATAACTCATTTATGACATAGATCGCTTATTTAGGTGCTCTTTGATGTATGTTGGAGGAGAAGAACTGGACATGATGCGTGTTTACGTTGTTATCATACTTGCAATTATACGACGCTTCGATTGCCCTTTTGTCGATTGCCCTTTTGCGCCCATATTCAAATTTTTCATAACATATTATTTAGTTTCTAACCTGAAAAGAGTTAGCAAAATTTGGTGACCTCGTGAAATATCCTAGAAAACTTCCCAAAGCTAAGCTAAGTGGGTGAATAGAAATATCTTACGGCTGTACATCAAACAATGTCAACTTCAAATGTTAAAAGACGACTACATGAAGAAAACACCGTAAAAGATATAATTAATCATCATCTATTTTTTCGATAACGTTTTCGCAGTCAGTACGCTTTGGACTAATATCCAGCATAGAATTCACATTTTAAGATTGCAAATGATTAAATCTGATATACTTCCATCATGTTTATCATTATTTTGGCATTGTTTTCACAAAAAATAGCTGACAATCATTTCACAGCCACCGCCCGAGGCTGATGCTCTACAATTCAGCAGCTGCGTCCTTCACCTATCCCAAATAGCCGACCCTGGTACCGTTCACTGAATGTCCAGTATCCCGCTGTGACAGGTACACACACAGAGTCTTCAGCCAAGACCAATGGCGAGTGACGGTAAAGACCCCGCTCCCTGTCTGGCTGAGAGAGGCCATCCGGCGCCGATACAAAACGCCCAGCGAGCAGCAACGATGCTGACATCTGAAATGAGATTTTTCATCAAGCTGAATTCCAAGGGCCTGCCAGTGTTCCAGTGTTTGTGATTTATGATGTAGTTTCCTGGTAACGTATTTCAGTGAACTGTGAGAACGCCATTGTTTTTTGTTCTCAGGCATATTGTCCAATATATTTCGCACTGTATCTGTTTTTTGGGGGGCTGAATGTGGCATTGCAATGGTAATTATAAGGAAGCTATGTCCCCCTGAGCAGTCGCACTGTTGCTTCAGCTGGATACAATCCAGTGGTGGAAGAATAGCTCATGTCCCATTCACAGGTGACAAAATCGCCCGCAGAATTATCCAAGACCTCTCTCTTTCTGCCAACAGCCACAACAAAAGCACGTGCCCCAATTGCCACCGGGCTTAGCCTGTAGCATGTTCAACGGCAGACTCTGCCACGTGTGAAGGGCAGAAAGAAGGAACAAAAAGTTCTACAACAACGAGAAATTCGATAAGCAGGAAGCTAACGAAGCCTCAGCTCGGCTGGGCTACATATTTCTTGTAAGGTCGTGACTACAGGTCGATGGGAAACGTTTGATCACCGCGACTTAGTTTGTCAAATCAAGATCTGCTCCATGAAGACCGGTTTAGATACATGCCATTCGTTGACGAGGAGCTCTCGTGAGGGAATGCGATTTTAAGTGTGATCTGCTTATTTCCTCTTGTGTCTAGTTGATACTGCTAAAGAATATATGTTTCGATGAACATAGAGGCGAGTTAGCTTTTCATCGGGGTTAATGGAGCCGATGCCCATAAGCCTACCGGAGGAACAGAAGACACATGGGTACTGACAGATCTGCGATTTCGTCAAGTGGGGAGGCGGACGAGGTTTCATACTGAGTGCGAGGAGTTTGACATACCACCTGGTAACCACGTCTAATACATTCTAAGGGAAAACCTCCCGCTGCACTTTTTCTTTGTTCGCGGTGGATGTTTCAAGCTTTATCAAAAGGTGATATGATTTTGCCAAAGGGGTGCCACTTTATGGACAGGGGTGACCAAATGGTCGGACGGAGGTGTACAGCTGCCAAAATCGGCCCACCCGCTGCCGCCTCGTCACACGTAAACTCGTTCGAATCCCCCCAACCCCCGATTTCTGACGGGCTCCCCTGGCTCATTTTCCCCGTTCTGGTATTACCTACCCTTCCTCTGAAAAAATAGTACCCTTCAATCAGTGTGAAATAGTACCCTTCAATCAATGTTTAAAAATAGTACCCTTCAATCAATGTAAAAAATAGTAACCTTCAATCAATGTTAAAAAATAGTACCCTTCAATCAATGTTAAAAAATAGTACCCTTCCATCAATGTTCCACCCGCTTTTCATGCCTTCCGTCTGCTTCGTATTTCTCAGCTCCCTGTACCGCGCCGTGTCTGAGCGATCAGTGTTCCTTCTGGTTTTCTGTGTCTATGCGCGTCTGAAAAAAAACGTATATGGTTCTAACATACGGGCGGAAAACAATGGAAGACGCTAAAAGGCTAAGGAGCAGGTTGGCTCTGTCCCATGCCTGTAGACTACCTTCCTGAGTCCATTCTGAGAGGCCTGTAACATTCAGCTTTTCGGTTTAAGGGCGAGCGGCTGTCCACGTGAGGACAGCGCCATGGTCCCCCTACATGCACAGGGAATAACTCGGCCGACCCGAGGGAGAGGGTGACCGCCTGGGGACAACTCCGCCGACCCGAGGGAGAGGGTGACCGCCTGGGGACAACTCCGCCGACCCGAGGGAGAGGGTGACCGCCTGGGGACAACTCGGCCGACCCGAGGGAGAGGGTGACCGCCTGGGGACAACTCGGCCGACCCGAGGGAGAGGGTGACCGCCTGGGGACAACTCCGCCGACCCGAGGGAGAGGGTGACCGCCTGGGGACAACTCCGCCGACCTGAGGGAGAGGGGTGACCACCTGTCCCGCTCATCTTAGATAGTTCCTGCCCAAAGGAGCAAGCTAAGGGTGTTAACCAGATTAGCTAGTTAACCAGGTCTCGGTGTGACCGGTTATGCAGCATTGTGGCTGGAAATAGCTAGCGAGAGCTGAACACCGAGCACAAAAGTGATAATAATGCGGCTCAAATCATGGGCGCCGAAAGTGGGGGGGACGGGGGATGCTTCCCCAACCTGTTGCCCAACCAGGGGGACCTCCCCCAAAATTTTTGGGTCAATCGTCATTAATGCTGTCATGTACCGAATATGCTCAAAATTCGCCTCCCCCAGTCAGCACCAGCCCGGGTCCGTCCCCCCCAGCGAAAATTCAATGGCGGTGCCCCTGGCTCAAATGCAACTAGTTCAGCTCAGATAACAGCCTTACACAAACGGAATGCAAACTTAAAGGGAATGTGGCACCTTCATGACGTGATTTTAACTGAGATAGCTAAGTTCTAAAGCAAATCGGAAAACCCGGTACTGCATATATCATTTGTCTTGCAACTCGATATTTCCGTAGAAAAAGCTAAAACCTACCTGACACCAGCCCCCTCATCAGCCCCTCGCCGGGCGGCCCTTGTTGTGAGCTGCTGGTGTGACGACATATACTGACGTCACGATGAGCATCAGCCAATCGAAGCCCTTGAAGCGTTTCAAGTATGATAGTGGTTGCCAGATCATGACATCATCCATAGGCATATATTTATTTATTTTCCTAGAGGAATATTTTTTAAACAAAATATTGAGCCTATTGAACATTTTTCAAAGAAATCATGAGTGGTTTCATTATTTTTGGCCAAAAGTACGCCTAATTTCACTAAATTACAGGATTCGACCAAGGTGCCACATTCCCTTTAAGCATGATGTCTAGCGTATAGAAGCAGTACCGTTCTTTGCTTTTTAATTTATAAAAAAACAATGTGAGTGTAGCAGTTCCGTTGAATTGAATGCTCAATATGTTCCTTACCTTTGGGAACTGAACAGGTCTATGTTTCGGAATAAAGAAACTCTACAAATTAATAGTTTTAAATCAGAGGTATTTATCAAAGCCACATAACTAGTCTAGGCAGCCCTTGGGAGGGGGGAGGCTAACATAGGCCTTCCTAGGATCTCTTCCTCGTGTATTTGTTTTGTTTACCGACGTAAAGGCCAGTCATCTATTTTTGCATCGTGAAAAATTCGCTTAACTCATCTTTGCACTTAATACCCTCTCTCTCCTCTCTCTCTCTCCTCTCTCTCCCTCCCTCTCCCCCTCTCTCTCTGTCTCTCTCTCTCTCTCTCTCTCTCTTTTGCAACCTCTATTCCCTACCTCAAGCTTAACACTCACTTTGCACAAAGCCGTTGGATTTGCACCAGAATCTTCCTAAGATGAAGAAGGGCCCGGTGGTGTGGATCACAATGTGGACCCACACGCAGAAGAGGACGATGCAGATGTCGGCCACGGCCAGATTCACCAGGTAGGCGTTCATGGCGGACCGTAGCTGGACGTTGACAGCGGCGATGACGATGATGGAGACGTTGCCGACCAGTGAGAAGATGAAGAGCAGAGCGTAGAACACGATCTGTGGGATGTACGCACATGTGAAGTGTTGGACGCACGACATCGATCGGTCAAGTGATCAGATGAAGACCAACTCGTACAAAGAGCAAAGACACTGGTTGTCCCCGATGAATGTTTCTAGCTCTCTCATGAAATGATAGGAATCCCAGATAAGAAGAAAAACCTAAATTCCTCCTGCAGAAAGTTAAGCGTTCTCTTGGTCGATTAATGCTACAGCGCTTTGGGAAGTATACATTCTACAATCTGAATATGACAGGCGCCTCTACAAAACAAGTGCATACCCCCATCCCGAGCATGAAAGCACCATTCCCAAAGCCGTTGGGCAAGCCCAGTTGTGTACTTTAACTCAGGAGTCCTGTTTACGTTCTTTGACAGCTTTCAACATTCTCAGGGGACTCCGGCTCAGTGGCGAGCACTCTGGCGGTAAATTCTATCAGCAGGCGTCCACCAATCCTCTGCGCGCTGTGAACCAGTTCGATAATCTGATAGGTTGGGCTCTGTTTTCTCTCTGCCGCGCTCTGTCTAGCGTTTTGTGTGACACTGATCAGAAACAGTGCTGTGTTGTCGATAGGGAGACGCGACCATGCAGAAAAGGTTCGTTCACATATAAGAGATGAGGTGAAGCACACTGTTGTTTACGGAACTGCTATCTTATGTAGAAATTGGTCGATACAGACCAACGTGAGGGTGTTGGGTCCGTTTTTTTTAAT
Organism: Lepas anatifera; assembly: GCA_034440635.1. NCBI lineage: Eukaryota > Metazoa > Arthropoda > Thecostraca > Lepadidae > Lepas > Lepas anatifera. The sequence goes on along the minus strand of JAOTON010000428.1, from coordinate 236,539 downwards.
TTTCACCCAAAAGCTGACGAAAAATCAACCCAATGTTCACAAAAAGAAATTCTGAAAACGGGCTATCTTGTATGACTCACCTTTACAATGTCTGAGGCGCTGAGAGAAAATGGTTTGTAGTCTGGATACTCGTGCTCGGCGAAGGGAAAGTTGGAGAACATGTCACTCTGGGAGAAGTTGACGCACAAATCGGCGTCCATGGTTGCGTCTGAATTAAGGCTGCAGCCAAATAACGGAGAGCCAAATCAGCGTTACAATCTTGTTATAATCAGCGCCTCCCAAAAAGCTTGTGAGCGGTCTAAAGTAGGATAAATGCTTGCTGCTTTAGACGATACCTCCTATCACCACGCTCATACATCATGATAAGTTAGGATCCATTTAAAACCATCCTGTCTTTGGGCCAGCGGCTGGAGAAATCATTGTAGCATCGTGGGCCGCCTCCGCAAACGCAGCGAAGAAACGTGTTTGGGCCTGAAAAGCGACAATGACCGTCAGTTTACATACAGGCATACAGCTTTTAAAGGGAATGTGGCACCTTCATAAAGTGATTTTAACTGAGATAGCCAAGTTGTAAAGCAAGTAGGAAAACCCGATACTCAATTTATCATTTGTCTTGGAACTAGATATTTCCGTAGAAAAAAGCTAAACCCTACCTGCAATGTAACCCTCATGTACCCTTAGCAGCAGGCCAAAGCTGTCACGGCTGTTTGTGTGACGACATGTGCTGACGTCACGGTGAGTGTCAGCCAATCGAAGACCTTGAAGCGTATTGAATATGGTTGTGGTTGCCAGATCATGACATCATCCACAAGCAGATATTTCTTTCTTTCCCTAGAAGAGCATTTTAAAAATAAAATATTCAGCTTATTGTACATTTTCAGACAAATAATGGACCTTTTCATGATTTTCGGCTAAAATACCACTAAAACACTAAATTCCAGGATTCGACCAAGGTGCCCCGTTCCCTTTAGGTCGCAAAATGATGACGACCTTGGTGGACACGCCTCAGAAAGACCTGAACTGTTCAAAGTTCTGAGTTGTCACCTCATTTTTTTCAGGATTGACTTTTCCTATTCGGCATGTGGCTTCTGAAAGGTGATCTTAGACTTTTTCATACAAAAATAGATGTCAAGTATGAGCTAATGATGAGGAGATAAACACGTCATGGATGATAATAAGCTCAGCTGAAATATGTTGTATTCTCCATTTTCTATCGCTGAACGCTTTGGCACTATATTTTCATTATCTTCATTCAAGATGAACGATGATACCGCTAGCCGAGTATAACACCTGCACTGGATAGGTGTCTGGCACTAACGCGTCCTGGAGGGGGAGGTTCGGTAGCCTCCCTCTGAGATCTCGGAAAATAACAGTGTTAAAAACACTAGTTTAGTGGTGGGTGGAGGCTATGGTGAACTACATCATATCCAATTCTCATCTACCTAGATCAATATATCAAAGTTCAAAGGTCCAATCTTGGCCGTGCTGGGGACCTGTTGGGAAATGTAATTATGCGGGAATAGTTGGGAATATCCCAAAGGCGGGGCAGGATCATAGGTGGAAGTTTGCAAAGAATCTTTCATAAAATTTTGGGTTCAAGGTCATTCAAGATCATTGACTTATGCCTTCTGACTTCGCGATCTGTGGAAATTCTGAGTTTGAAGACAAACAATACATTGTGTACCGGGTTTTCCGGCATGTTTTACAACTTGGCTATCTCAGTTAAAATCACGCTATAAAGGTGCCACAATCCTGTTAAAACTCTCAGCGCCCCGGCCACTGATTTCGGCCCACGAAAAAGCAGGACCAGGTCCTCCACCGGCCAGCACCTTTGAAAGAGCACAAACCAGGTCTGGCCAACATGATGAATAATGAAAGGCATGTCGCTTATTAAAACGCAAATAATCCGATGCGAGGGCTGTTCTTTTAGTTCTGACTGACAGGTCCGACGGAGGAGACAGTTGGGACGATGACGGAGCGGCGGATATTACGGACCTTCGACCCCCACACCAGTCTTGCGTCCAAATAGGCTCCCACAGGAAGTCACAACGTTAATTCAGCGCCAGATGTTTGACACCGGGCGCTGCCGCGACTTATCGAACCAGAATAATTTCTAACAAAACAGACGGGTTGACGTGTTCGAAGGCCGCTCACGCGGAGGGCCATCGGTGGGACGGAAAGGGACCAAGGGGCGGGACGGAGAGGGACCAAGGAGTGGGACAGAGAGGGACCAGGGGCGGGACGGAGCTGAATCCAGGAGTGGGACGGAGAGGGACCAGGGGCGGGACAGAGAGGGACCAGGGGCGGGACGGAGAGGGACCAGGGGTGGGACGGAGAGGGACCAGGGGCGGGACGGAGAGGGACCAGGGGCGGGACGGAGAGGGACCAGGGGTGGGACGGAGAGGGACCAAGGGGCGGGACGGAGAGGGACCAAGGAGTGGGACAGAGAGGGTCCAGGGGCAGGACGGAGAGGGACCAGGGGTGGGGTGGAGAGGGACCAGGGGTGGGACGGAGAGGGACCAGGGGCGGGACGGAGAGGGACCAGGGGCGGGACAGAGAGGGACCAGGGGCGGGACGGAGAGGGACCAGGGGTGGGGTGGAGAGGGACCAGGGGCGGGACGGAGAGGGACCAGGAGTGGGACGGAGAGGGACCAAGGGGCGGGACGGAGCTGAATCCAGGGGTGGGGTGGAGAGGGATCAGGGGCGGGACGGAGAGGGACCAGGGGCGGGACAGAGAGGGACCAAGGAGTGGGACAGAGAGGGACCAGGGGCGGGACGGAGAGGGACCAAGGAGTGGGACAGAGAGGGACCAGGGGCGGGACGGAGAGGGACCAAGGAGTGGGACAGAGAGGGACCAGGGGCGGGACGGAGCTGAATCCAGGAGTGGGACGGAGAGGGACCAGGGGCGGGACAGAGAGGGACCAGGGGCGGGACGGAGAGGGACCAGGGGCGGGACGGAGAGGGACCAAGGAGTGGGACAGAGAGGGACCAGGGGCGGGACGGAGAGGGACCAGGGGTGGGGTGGAGAGGGACCAGGGGCGGGACGGAGAGGGACCAGGGGCGGGACAGAGAGGGACCAGGGGCGGGACAGAGAGGGACCAGGGGCGGGACGGAGAGGGACCAGGGGCGGGACAGAGAGGGACCAGGGGCGGGACGGAGAGGGACCAGGGGTGGGGTGGAGAGGGACCAGGGGCGGGACGGAGAGGGACCAGGAGTGGGACGGAGAGGGACCAAGGGGCGGGACGGAGAGGGACCAAGGAGTGGGACAGAGAGGGACCAGGGGCGGGACGGAGAGGGACCAGGGGTGGGGTGGAGAGGGACCAGGGGTGGGACGGAGAGGGACCAGGGGCGGGACGGAGAGGGACCAGGGGTGGGGTGGAGAGGGACCAGGGGCGGGACGGAGAGGGACCAAGGAGTGGGACAGAGAGGGACCAGGGGCGGGACGGAGAGGGACCAGGGGTGGGACGGAGAGGGACCAGGGGTGGGACGGAGAGGGACCAGGGGTGGGACGGAAAGGGACCAGTGGAAGAACGTGGTAGACACGTGGTTTCCCGATTTCTAGTCTTGTGTTGTTCATACGTATATAGTCCTTTCTGGAATTGCGACAGAGAGGTTCACTCATTAAGCAAATTGTATTCATACACATATGGGGAGTTCTAGGACGAATCAATTTCCAATAAGGGACTTAAAATATGCTTCCTGCCTTGTTTGTAATAAACTTTTCGAAAACCATTATTGCTTTCCTACCAACAGGTTCCAAGTTTCATTTTCGGAAGCAAGCTTTATATTCCGGATTTATCACAAATATCCATAGTTTGTAGACTTCTCCTTGCCTAAGACTTTGCTCTTCTCGCGCTTGTGCAAAGGATGTCACTGTATTTCGAAACCTCATTACACTAATTATAGACACAGTGATTAATTACCAACGCATCAAAGGCTGCACTTTGTGAAGCATTTCATTTCTAGATGACTTCTGTATCACAAACACCAGCTAAATTTCCGTCTGAATCTCTCACTTACAAGTTCTAATTTACTATTTGACGAAAGCACAAACACTCCGCCCAGCAGCTGCAGCTGTTTTCAACTGTTTCAACGTGACATGCTATCTCTGGAGTCGACATCTTCTGAATCCCCCGTCTTACGGAGTTAGCGTCTCCCTGCCACAAAGCTTGTCATACTGCCCAGTGTTTATGAGAACTTCAAATGAAGGGTTGAACAGAGACGTCGGTTGGTTCATTCTGCTTTATGTTATGGTGAGATAAATAACGTGATTCTGTAATTTGAGCTTGCTGTCACAAGAGGCTAGTTTCTCAAATCATTTATAACAACAAAATACATTAAATGTTTCAATATGCAAGTATCTAATATCCTAAAAACTGTTGCACTTACTGGCACGCATCTGCAGTGAATTTTACATGTTTTTAACGAATGGCCGTTGATTGCCGCAAAATACAATTTCCATATTTTACGAACACAAAATCGGGCGGTCAGTCTCCATGTTCCACACATTCCATTGCTTGACGCGCGCTTGCCTCTTCACTGTCCCGCAGGAGCAACAAAAAGCCATATCAGCTGACGAAGATTATGTCACAGATCACGTGATGACATTCTTTGCCAGAATTAGGTAGTATAGAAAAATGGCAAGAGAGCTCACATCTAATTAAACCCATCAATTCCACTTTTAGTATATGATTTAACTTAGATTACCACTTATGAAAGCGGTCAGGGGCGTAGGAACGGTTTGAAAAGTGGGGGGCCAACCTTAGAGGGGGCCCACCTCAAGGGGGCCCCAGTCCATGGGGGCCCATAATTATAAAAAAAATTAGTTAGCTCGTTTGGTGTCAATAAGGCACGCATGCACACTAGGATGCCAACGTATGGAAAATTGAGGAATTAAATTTTGCCCTATGATTTTTATTTGTACCTATTATGATCTAGTAAATCATAGTAAAACGCAAAAAAACATTTTTTGGGTTTATTTACCTAGACCCTGTTCAAATACGAAATACATTTTTAAGCTCTTTTAGAGGATTTCAATCATTTTTACCACGAGTGCGTTTCTTATATTTACAAATGTTTAGGCCCTTTTATCACATTTACAAAATTAAAAACTGTTTAGAAAACTACAATGCTTTGATACCAAACAGCCTCACTTCGCTATGCCTAATCAACATTTTGCTAATTTAATGACAAAAATGGGAACATTCATTTAAGCTGTTACGGATCCCTTCTTTCCATCATTAAAAGATTGATTTAGGTAAAGGCTGATCACAATAAATACGTCTAGCTATATTTCGATGCCTAAAATGCAGAGCTCCAGCATGACTGCAAGTGCAATGTAGGTACTTGATGGCCAGCTTTGTGATGCTGTGGAGGTGTGGGCGTGGTGATATAGTGGTTAGCAACCTTGCTTTCCACGCGACCAACCCGGGTTTAAGGCACGGCAGATTTCTTGTGCAAGGAGCAATTTGACTCCCAAGAAACGCCTCCCAACAGGGAAAGAGTTGGCGACGCCATATAACCCTGGCATCGAAGGATGTCACGCCTTTCAATGGCTCAGGGACGACTGTCGCTCGGCATTTGATGCGGGGTCCGTATCCGATTCATGCTTTGTGTTGGGATTGATATGGGATGGAGTTTGATTGGGACCAGTTCTCGGGACTCATTTGGAAACACTCGGGTAGTAGGTGCCTTGGTTTTTTCACGAAGCGCTCCTCCTCCAGGGGCTTACAGGCAGCGTACTTGCTGATATTTGCATATACGTTGCGGGGGCCCACCTCAAAAGGGGGGCAGTATCCCCTGACTCTCGGTTCCTATGCCTATGCCGCCCAGGGGCCGCCAAATTATCTCGGAGGGTCTTAAGGTCCAGACCATGGCTCAGGAACCTAGATCAGTCAGCTCAAGGGCCCAGACCAGTGCATTAGCCTCGGGACCAGCTTATCAAGTGACCCTACATAAGCACAGGACCCCTAGAAGCTCATCACAGTGGAGCCCCAGATGCCCACAGGGTGCCAGATTAGCTTAAGGGCCCGGTTCAGCTCGGGGGTCCCCAGGTCGACTTATGTAGGGTCTCAAAACAGCTCAAGGGGCTTGTTCAAACTCACGGATCCCAGCTTAGCTCAATGACGCTAGAACAGTTCAGGGGCCCCAGACCAGCTCAGGGCTCTTGTCCAGCACAGGCCAGCTCAGCTCCGGGGCCCAGATCGGCTGATATAGGGTCCCCTCTCATACCAGCTCAGGGGCTCCATTCAAGCTCACGGCCCCCAGCTTAGCCCAGGGACCTTAGAAGAGTTCAGGGCCCCCATACCAGATCAGGGGCCCCAGTTAAGCACAGGGGTACCCAGATTAGCTCAGGGCCCCAGCTAGGCTTAGGGTGTCCCAGGGTGTCTGATATAGAGTCTCAGAACACAGTGGCGTAGCCAGGATTCGGCCAAGGAGGGGTCCGACTACCGTCGGGGTCCCCAGACCGGGGTCCCCTTAGCAACCGGGGCCCATCTCCTATATCTTTTGTATTTTAACATTCACACGAAGGAAATTTTGTTGTGCATTTTTAACCCTTGCCCCGGTGGCGGGTACGAGCCACCTTCGCCCTGGTGGGGGGGGCTAAAAAAGACCCCCCACGATCTCAAAAACTAAGAGAGCTAGAAAAAAGCGCAAAACGGCAATCGAAAGCTCTTCGAAAATTATATCGAAAATACTTCGGTCATTTTTCTTGTCAGGTCAATATCAAGGTCACCAGAGGTCAAAATAGGTCAAAATCGCTAATTTGAGGTGTACTAAGAAAACCTCATATATCTCAGAAACTATGATAGCTAGAAACCTTTTTCTAACACCATTCGAAAGCTCTTGAGATGCGCTTTCATCACAGTGGCATTTATTTTCGTGTCAGGTCAAAGCCTAGGGAGCTACAGGTCACTAGATATTAAGCATATTCTTGGGAATGTCCATAGCCACCCATGCATAAGGGCGTTTACTTTTTCGCTAATAGCTTCCAAACCAAACAAGATACAGCCATAGTTTATGCACCATTGCAATCCTCTCGTCAATACGAATCGAATGATATATGATATTGCTATGCCAAGTCAAATTTAAGAATTTGACCTGACCCAGGTCAACGGTCTGACCCAACTTGACCTGGTATAGTCATGATGTATATCATTTGACTTCCAGTGACTATACAAACACTTTGGTGACAAAATAAAAGCTCTATCTTATTTTATTCAAAATTTATAGAGAAAAACACCAAAAAATGCTTATTTGACCTAAGGTGACCTTTTAAAGGTCACAAGTAAAAAATTTTGGCATCAGCTCCAGAAATGGGCTAAGAGCAAGTCGCAACCAATGTTTGAAGTTGATTCCATCCATACTTACTGAGAAAAGCTCATTTCGTGATTTTCCCCATGTATTGACAATGGGGAGGTCATGCTCTGCACATGACCTTAGGTCACCAATATCAAAAATCCCGGAACAAATGTTGTAGCTCCTGGTGGGCCCAATATGTGGTATGAGTTTCAACTTGATCGATTAACCCTTCTTTTAGTTATGCGGCCCTAAGTATTTTTTGAGGTGAGGTCACTTCACATGGCCTGGTGACCTGACCTGATATGACCTTGAGCTAAAATTTACAGGAAAGATGTAAAATTGATGAAGGAACAGCTAGACCAAGTTTGGCAGCGCTGCGCGCCGCCGTTTTTTGGTCACTTCGGAAAAACCTGAGGAGGGGTCTAAAAGACCCCCACCCGGGCGAAGGTTAAGCATTTATTCTTATTTTGTTTATAGCTTGATTTTTTCGATCCGACCAAATGTTGGTAAACTAAGGTCACCAAATATTAAGGATGGCCCATACCTTATATGGTAGCGTGGCTATAATAACAGCTTTGTGCCATATTTCGGGAAGTTCAATGTTGATGCGCGCATGATGTTACACCCGAGTCTACCTCAATTCACTCTGGTAATCAGACATGAAGTTATTGAAGGTCAGTCGTTTTGAGTACGTAGAAAGACAAAAGGCGCCTGAGATATCTATCGCCTTGGATCTCTCTGTCTTTGTTATTATCAACCTTTCATACCTATTTTTCCTTTCAAGTTATGCTCATCGATTTCTGTCATTACCCTTGTTTGTCTGGTTTCCTATGAAAATATTTGAAGGTTGTTTATTTCAGAATATTTAGGAATGTAGTTATTGGTGTTAAGCTAATAGATTAAAAATTGACTGAAGTGCCAAATTCCCCGTTCGATTTGCTCTTATGGTAAAATTAGTTTAATTTTTGCCTTTCCTTTAATAATGATGCCTGATGGACATGTTTCAATTTGTCTTTTTTAGTACGCAATAGGGGTAGATACATTTTTTCCAAGGCATATGATTTTGAAAATTTTTATTCGAGCTCTGGGGCCACCTAAGACCAACACTTGGCGGCACTCACAAAGCTAATTTTTGGCCGCTCTCCTGATTAGATCTCAGGAGGTCTCTGAGACCGATTCACGGCGCCTCTTGATCAAAACTGGGGGCCCCTGAGAATCTCTCGGGGCTCCTGAGATTAGTTATTCGGCAGCACCTCTGAGACTAATTATTGCCCCCCCCCCAGATTTACTCTGGAGGGGGGGGCTGAGACTGACTATCGTGGCCATCCAGATTAGCTCTTGGGGTCCCCTGAGACTGTCTTTGGGGTGGGGGAGGGGACTGGGAATGACTTCCAACAGCCCTCTGAGACTTACTCTAGGGCGCCCCTGAGACAAACACCCGGGGGGGAGGGGGTGGAATCACCTCTGAGACTGAGTCTTTGGCGTTCCTGAGACTGACTCTCGGAGACCCCCTGAAATAGACTTTTGTGAGGCCCTGAGAACCACTCTCTGGGGCCCCTGAGACTAGCTCGCCCCCACCCCCCATCTCCCCTGAGACAGACTCCCGGGGTCCCTGATACCGACTTTTGGGGCCCCTGAGACCAACCCTCTGGGGGCCCCCGAAATCTGCTTTCGGGGGCCTTGAGACTAACTCTCAGGGCGGAGGCCTTGAGGCCGACTCGGGACGCCCTGAGAACAAATCTTCAGGGGCCCCTGAGACTGACTCTGGGGCCCCGTGATCAGAGAATTCTTTGCAGTGGTTCAGATTGGCCCAAGGGGGTCTGCGGACGCCTACGGCCCCCTTGGCTACACCACTGCATCCACACTTTCGGGGGCCCTCCGAAATCACCGTTTGGAGGCCCCTAAAATAATTTCTCCCCCAGACCAATACTCCGGAGCCCCTTGATACTAATGCCCGGGGGCTCCTAAGACCAAGCTCGGGTCCCACTTAGATCAGACTCAGGGGCACCCTTAGACCCATGCTCGCACTTTTCTCGGAAGTAACTTGACACCGATGTTCCGGGGCCCTCAAGATCAATATTTCGAGCCCCCCCCCGAGACTAATGCTCGGTACTCTGGAGTCCCTCAATGCCGATACTCGGGGGTCCTGAACCCAGGCTTGGGGGCCCCTGAGACCAAACTCTGCGTCCATGAGATCAATGCTCGTGCCTCACTCATGAGTCCCTCGATATCAATAGTCGGGTGCACCCCGAGGGGGCCCTGAACCCCTGAGACCAAGCTCGGGGGCCCCTGAGACCAAGCTTGAGGGGACCCTGAGACCAAGCTCGGATGCTCCCTGGGACCAAGCTCGAGGGCCCCCTGACACCAAGCTCGGGGGTTCCCTGAGACCAAGCTCGAGACCCCTTGAGACCAAGATCGAAAGGCCATGAGACCAAACATCGAAAGGTCCATGAGACCAAGCTCGGAAAGCCCGTGAGACCAAGCTCGGGGTCCTCTGAGACCAAGCTCAGGGGCCCCCGAGATCAATGTTCGGTATTCCAGAGCCCTCGATACCGATGATCGGGGCCCCTGAGACCAAGCTCGGAAAGCCCGTGAGACCAAGCTCGGGGGCTCCTGAGACCAAGCTCAGGGGCCCCCGAGATCAATGTTCGGTATTCCAGCGCCCTTGATACCGATGATTGGGGGTCCCCTGAGACCAAGCTCGTGAGCCCCCTGAAACCAAGATCAGGGGCCCCAGAGACCAATGCTGGTGTTTTCCAGTGCATACGGTCAGCCTTATGCATCAGATACCCTCGGATGCCTCCCTGAGACCAAGCTCGAGGGCCCCCTGACACTAAGCTCGGGGAGAGGGGGCCTGAGACCAATCTTGGGGGTATCCCTGAGACCAAGCTCGGGGGTCCCCTGAGAATAAGCTCGGGGCCCTGAGACCAAGCTCAGGGCCCCTGAGACCAAGCTCGGGGCCCTGAAACCAAGCTCGGGGCCCCTGAGACCAAAATCGAAAGGCCCGTGAGACCAAGATCGAAAGGCCCGTGAGACCGAGCTCAGAGGGAGGGGCCTTGAGACCAAGCTCGGGGGCCCTGAGGCCAAGCTCGGGAACCCCTGACACTGAACCTAAGGGTCCCCCAAGATCAATATTCGGTATTCTGGAGCCCTCGATACCGATTATCGGGGGCCTCCAGAGACCAAGCTCGGGAGGGCCCCCGAGACCAAGCTCAGGGGCCCCGAGATCAATGGTCGTGTTTTTGGTGCATAAGGTCAGCCCAAGGGGGTCCGCGGACCCCAGGGACCCCCTCCACTGGCTACGCCACTATCAGAACATCTCAAGGGGCCCGTTCAAGCTCAGTGGTCAGTGGCTGTAAAGCCTTATAGGGGGTCCCAGACCATCTCAGGGGCTCTCAGTTTAACACAGAGGCCAATCTTAGCTCTGATGACCAGATAAGCTTAAGGGCCCGGATCATCCAGAGGCCCCTTGTCGGCATATATGGGGTTTCAGAACAGTTCAGGGTTTCAATTAAAGCTTACAACCCAATTTCAAGGCAGGGGCCCTAATACTGTGCAGGGGCCTCAGATAAGTTTAGGGTCTTCTGTGCATCACAGGGGATCCAGATTAGCACAAGGGACAATATTAACTTTACGGTCCCAGCTCAGCTCAGGGGCCCCCAGGACGGTGGATATAGGGCCTGGCCAACTCACAGGGCCCTGTTCAAGGTCACGGCTCCTAGCTCAGTTTAGGCATCCTAGAACAGTTCATGCTGCCCAAACCACCTCAGGGGCGCTCAGTTCAGCTCAAGGGGCCCAGATTAGCTCGTGTGGCATCAGAGACCAGTTCAGGGGCCCCCAGAAGCTCAGGGGACCTTAAAATCGACTCATAGGACCTCAACTTAGTTTAGGGGTACATGTAAGTTTAACAGAGTTCCGGGGCAAGCTATAGTTAGAGTTTCTTGCGTGATATTACAGTTCTTGATATTCTTATCTCCGTTGCGGGGGCCCATCACTGAAAAGTGGGGGCCAGTGGCCCCCTGGCCCCCCGGTTCCTACGCCTATGAAAGCGGTAACACTTTTAAAAGCCACCTTTTTAATGAAGATGTGTGAGTGATACATGAAAATATTGAGCTTAAGGTTACGTGTTGAGGGTTCGGTTTTAGGGGTAGGTAAGTAATCTTTGATAATACTCTATTGCAGCGAGCACGTATATTCATTGGGCGCTAACGCCATGACAGGGTTACAGACTGGAGAAAAGTTATTATTAATGGCTGATCCAATTGACTTACCATGAAAGATGGATTTTTTTAAACATGTTAGAACATGATATGCAGTTTTATCATGTTTTCTACTTGTGCAAGCTTTATTTAATGCTATATGTCTAAAATTTGTGTTTTATGAAATCCAACCCGTCACAATAGGCATTGACTACTAAGGATAAGCATGTATGTATCTACCTATTAGTGACAGAGAAGCTGCTCTTGACGACGTGTCTTCTTTTTCAGGCATCATTTCTTACTCTATTAATTATAAAGAAATTGGAACAAGATATATTCATTAAAAGGTATTGGTTAGCTCAAATAAATAATGTTTTGCCCGACTTCTACTGGCCTAGTCTTGTGCCGTAGTTGACTGGTCTAGTTTCTTTGTTTTAGAAATGGTACAGTATTGATAATTAGGAATTGAACTATCCAAGCAAAGCATATTTAATAAAAATATAGCTGATTGATTGATTGAAACTCTTGTTATGCTTCTACTAGTCTAGTTTTCCCGCATTGAGAACACAATCCGTGGGTTAGACCAGGGATTCCATGGGTTAGAGGTAGCCAACATAATGTTGTCATGACTTTTAGTTTTAGGAATGCATACTGAAGAGTGTTTGTAAGGAACTCAATTCTGAGGGTTTCGGCTGCATAGGCGGATCGAAAATTTCCGATCGGAAGGGGGTCGGAAGGATGCGCCAAAACCTATCGAGTGGGCGACAAATCCTATCGTGGGGGCGCCGATACTCGCATCCTAAGGAGGAAAGGGGGGGTGGAAAGCGACCTTTCAGGGGGCACCGTGACCAGTTCAGGGAGCACCAGTGGGTCGATCGGCGGGTGTAAAGGTCCTCACTTCCCCCTCCCCCTGTATCCGCCTATGCCAGGCTGATACTAAGACCAATAATTTTTCCGAACATCAATTGCTTGCATTAAGGTTCTGAGCAAGGGCTGTACCAGGAAATATGATCACTATGAATTTGCTATGCTGTGCATGCAGGATTCGACGAGAAAGCTAAATTGACACTAATCAACTTAAAATCCTGTTCCATGGTGGCGAACTGCCAAATCTATCAACATCTATTTTGCTGGGGGGAAATCTTATGTCATGCTCTAATGAACCTCGGCCCTGGTCTCGTAGGAATTCGGGTGCAGGGTACTTTTTTACGCGTTGCCGGTACGACCCAAAGCCCTAGCCTGTCAGCAGTAATTTCCACCCAAGGAAGTTGTATCACAACCCCCCCTCCTCGAGTCACCAAATTCGGGTATAAAGCTCGGATCCTGGGTCCACCAATTAGAATACTTATTCACTGGTGTTAATTAAGTCCTCATTTATGAGCTTTGTCGCCAACAATGCACACGGAAATATTTTCTAGGTTCAGTATAGTTCCCCACCCATGCCTGAATGATCACGGCAGTTCAGAAGTAGCGCCACAGTTGCGCATGCGCAGGCTAGCGGTATATTTTTATCATGGCTGTGGATGATTTGAAAATACTTCAAGATCATTGCTAAACAAATTTGGTATATTTTTCGCAAAGATTCCTTCTCAGGGATCGTCTTTACTCAATCTAATAAAGCCTGACATCTGTCATCTTGTCGTCAAGCATGTCCTTAGTTCCGGAAAGCCCGCTGAAAGCAAGCAATCAAGCAGTCTTAATAGATGGGACCTGCATCAAGTTTGCTTCATTAAAACGTTTATGGTGATGAGCTTCATTGGCCTCCATTGCTACCACAGAAGACCTCGTTGGGCACTAATGGGGTCACGAACCCTCGCCAGGAAACCGCTGGCTTTATCTGGAGTTTGGAACAGGAGACAGACCTGCGAATGAGGCAGCTCCGTGCTAAGTTTCAACGCCGTGCCAAAATTCATGCCGAAAGTAGCCGCACAGTTCCGGGAACACCCTCAGGGCACGACAGCTTGATGTTGCAGTAAGGTGTGGTTTAATCAATCAGGCCACACGGATTCCTTTTGTATCATGAACCCGGCCCCGGATTAATGTCAAAGTTAACGGTGCAAGTTTGTGATTGATGTGCTTAACGGGCTGTGTCCATACTCTTCATATTGCTGTAGGTGACGTGGGCGAATCCAGGATTTCAAATTGAGGAGGAACATAATGAGGGGGATCCGAACCAGGGAGCGCGACTGTTGTGTGCGTTGTTGTGTGATATGAGGGAATGTGGCACCTTCACAACGTGATTTTAACTGAGATAGCCAAGTTGTAAAGCAGGTCGGAAAACCCGGTACTCCGTATTTCATTTGTCTTGGAACTCGATATTTCCGTAGAAAAAAGCTAAAACCTACCTGACACCAGCCCCCTCAGCCCCCGTCGCCGGCGGCCATTGTTGTGAGCTACTGGTGTGACGACATATACTGACGTCACGATGAGCATCAGCCAATCGAAGCCCTGGAAGCGTTTCAAGTATGGTAGTGGTTGCCAGATCGTGACATCATCCAAAGGCTGATATTTATTTCTTTTCCTAGAGGAGTATTTTAAAAAATCAAAATATTGCGCATATTGTACATTTTTCAGAGAAATCATGAGTGGTTTCATTATTGTTAACTAAAAGTACGCCTAATTACACTAAATTCCAGGATTCGACCAAGGTGCCACATTCCCTTTAAAGGGAATGTGGCACCTTGGTCGAATTCTGGAATTTAGTGTAATTAGGCGTACTTTTGGCCGAAAATAATGAAACCACTCATGATTTCTCTGAAAAATGTATAATAAGCTCAATATTTTTATTTTTTAAGTACTCCTCTAGGAAAAGAAATAAATATCTTCCTGTGGATGATGTCATGATCTGGCAACCACTACCATACTCGAAACGCTTCAAGGGCTTCGATTGGCTGATGCCCATCGTGACGTCAGCATATGTCGTCACACCAACAGCCATGAAAACTGTGGTCTGCTGCTAAGGGTATATGAGGGGTACATTTCAGGTAGGTTTTAGCTTTTTTCTACGCAAATCTCGAGTTCCAAGACAAATGATGAATTGAGTATCGGGTTTTCCTACTTGCTTTACAACTTGGCTATCTCAGTTAAAATCACTTTATGAAGGTGCCACATTCACTTAACACAAATAGGAACGAAATATGAATCGCGAAAACTTAACATCCTCCTGATCCTCCGACATTGCACAATAAAACTGCTTTAGAAGTTATATTCTCCAGCCCAGATCAGAATATAGAAGAGTTCTGTGCTCCACCATTGCTTACAAGACCTTTATTTTCTTAAAGTTGTGCTACATCCGAATGCCTCAGAAATGACTTCTAGTGGCCTTCACTTCAGTTCCATCAAGCTTTGTCTGTTTCAGCGCCCGAGCCGTCCGCTGTTTTATTTTCCTCTTGTCCGTAATCACTGCATGAAGAAAACATCAAAGACTTCCAAAAAATTATCCAATAAATTGATGGTTAAACCTTCTCGCCTTAGTCTGCCTGGCATTTTTACCATTTAGGCTTTACTGATGGGACACCTGAAAATGGAATGATGGGCACCCTATGACGTATTTTGGTATCTGCTTGAGGTTCAAATGGGCAATGGGCATAGGAGACAGACAGACATAGGCAGATGCAGGACTTCCGATCGACGGGAGGGCACATGGTCGAAGGGTGGGTGCCATCCAGACCAGGGGCACCACTTATTGGCAGTAAAACTTTTCAAGTGGGCACCAAATCCTACTGCAGGGGCACCGATGCTGGTATTGGGGAGGGGGAGCAGCTTTCAGGGGCGGTGCCAGGACCATTTCAGCGGGCGCTGAGGGTACATCGGGGGACAGGTGCCCCTTATTTTGCCCCTACTAGATCCACCTATGCAGGCAGCGAAGCAGGATCAAAGTAAAACACAAATATAGAACTGCGGCCAGAGAAAAGCTGCAGCGAGACTCCAGCGTCTCGAGGAGAAAACTTTTACCGACGTTTTTACTTGCATATGAAACATATTCATTGCGTCAAACAGCTCTCCACATCAGACCATTGAACCTGTGCCAAACCTGCACCTGCTTCTCCACAGCTTTGCCGACAAGCAGTGTTTCAGCACCAGCTTGCGAGACTTAATGAAAATGTACGCGCTCTTCTGGTGCATTTTAAACAGGAAACCGAGCTTTTACGATCACGAGACGAAATTTACGGCCACTTTACTTCGCCAGCGGCAGTGACAACTGGAGCTTATGTTGGCTACAATCCTTGCGTAAGTTGAATGGTTCTGTGCCAACTTGGCCTGCTGGGCACACACGCGCAGCAAATGCTGAAGACGATGAGCGACGGCAACAGGTGAGAGCGAATCGACACGAACATGTAAAGCCGCACGGGTTCGGCTCTCAGGTATTTCTTTTCATAGCGGCTGCCGGGCCCGGTCTGGCTTTTAGACGCTTCAATGAGTGTGTGATTGAGTGTGTTGAATATCCACGTGGGAGGAATATGGATGAAGCAGTGAGTGGAGGACTAGAATATACCGATAGAAAATAAACGTTTTTACTTCTAGCGATGGACAGCGGCTGTGTTGGCTGAGGCAGTGGCCAGTTTAGACGAAGTGATTTAAAGTAGTATGAGAGGGATGGGGCAAAACGGAAATAATAAACATGTTTATCCTGGCAAACCAGAGAATTTTGGGCCAGATTTATGGGTGCCATATATGTGGCACAACACTTTTATAGTAAGAGCGATCTCATGATGACAGGGAGCGCGGTGGTAGAGTGGTTAGCGTAGCTGTCTGCCACGCAGCCGACCGGGTTCAAGGCCCGGCGGCTTCCCTGAACGAGGAGCAAACTGGCTCCCGAGAAACCCTTCCAACAGGGAAAGGGTTGGCGACGCCATACGAACCTGGCAGTTGGTGTGTCGATAAGCCCCAAAAATTAATTTATTGTTACTAATCATGACGAAAATATTGTACCACACACACCAGCTACCCTAAGATTATATTGGGAAAATAAGCGGACTTGCACACATTCGTTGCTTAATTATTGCAGCAGAGTCGGAAGCACTGTGAAACGTTATGCCCCAAAACGACAGAGCATTCAACTTCCGGTCCGCCCAGACGAGGTCCTCGTGTGTCGTAGGGCCGCTGAAAGGTCAGCTGTCGTGAGTCAGCTGCCTCGTCCATCGTGTCTCGGCTACTATGGGCGCGGTCGTCATCACCGGCGGAGCACCTGGTCTCATCACCCGCTCCACCCGGCCGCTTCTCAGAGCGGTGGTGCTGCTGCGCCTCCTCTGAGCTGAGTTTAAGGTAGATAATTTCGGTGGTTAAGCCATGTACCAAATGCTCGGGTCATACGGCGCCACCCTGTCGCACCATCAAGCACGCTTATCCAGAACTAAGTCAGTGTGGTGCCACTACGTCAGGCGGGATAGTTTTCGGTCCGCTGAAGCGATCATTGTGGTAGTCAACGGTGCGTGTGTTCCGGCCTCCGCCGACTCCCGCCAGGCATGGTTCACCTTCTGATCCATCGTCATCAGGGCAAGGGAGTCACCATCAACTTTTAGTGGTGAGGGGAGAAGACTTAGCGATGGAAACCGATGTCTTATTTTCCCTGTGTTTATTCCACCAGATACGTTACTACCCGCTTTTGAAGCATTCAACAAAGCTGCCGCCTCATGACAACGACAAATAGATACTGCCGTAATTTGAAATTTTCCACGTTTTAGAAACGTCAAATATATTTGAGAGATGTTGTTCCTAGTTCGGCAGCTGGAGTCAGAGTCTCACTTAAGTCATCCAGGGACTTTTTCCGGCTTGAACTCATTTATTTCTCTAACATCCATGCATCCCAATTCGCAACACTAACATTGCCGAAAGCAACTCAGCAACGACCGCCACTAACGGATTACACCACGCAAAGGACGAAGAGCTGAGATAGAACAGAAACAACAACGCACGAGTAGAAGCGTTGAACGCTTTTACCTACTCAAAGAACACAGATCCACCAAATCCCCGGACCACACACCATCTTTCTGGTTTAAAGCATAAGTGTCGCCAGCGGCAAAAAGTGGGGGGCCAGCCAAACTTCAACAAGATGCTGACAGAAAACTTTCAACGTCAGGACCAAAAACTGTTGGAATTTGGGCTCTTCGTTGCCTCCCGCAGCGGCTGGATATAAGAATGTCCGGTTTTCTCTCATTTTGACTGAGATCAGGAAATTTTTGGCCAAAAAGTGGGGGAGCCAGGCCCCCTGGCCCCCCTTTTCCGACGCGTATGGCTTAAAGTACAGTGCTGGTTCAATTTGTAGTAAGGCTCTCTTCTCTCAGATGCACCCACTTATCATTCGCTCGCTGCATGCTACCACCACTCTCAAGCGAGGTCGCCAATTGCTCGGACTTCTTATCTCTTTACAGTCTCTGAAAGTCATCAAAGGACTTGTCACGGATACCCCGATCCCACCACCCGAACGAGCAACTCCCTCAATGGAGGGTTAATATTTAGAAGTCAAAGTTTAACGTCCCACAAAGCACAGGGACGGCCGCCCCGCTCAGGTCACCCTCTCACCAGTCAGTTGCCAGCTGACCTACGTCGGGTAAGCTATTGAGCAACGAAGCGTCTCAGGGGAACTGATCCCAAGCCGGGATACTGCGTGTTTCTGGGTAGCGGACTGGAGCCCAACGCTCTACCAACTGAGCTACTGCGTCGGCGAATTTGTTTGTGGATATTCTACATCCATTCTGAGCTGCGGTGTTGGTCGTCAACTCCGGGTATTTTTCCCTGAAAAACACGCATGGTGACTTTTCTGGGTTGAGGAGCGAAACTTTCTTATGGAAACTTCGTGGTCCTAGATTCAGGACTTTGATATTTTTGATGATGATAATAATCGAGCATATTATGCACGATTAAAGGGAGCTCGAACTCAACGTCAATGAGTGCTGTTGCCCCCATCATCTGCAGGCAAAAGATCTACTAGAAAGCTCCTTGAATTGTCCTGGATTCCCTTTTTTAATTTCAACCAGTTCTTTTCTGCACCAGACTCAGACATAGCCAAGTCATTTGTTTTCCCCGTAGTGCTCTTGTGTGATTTCACAGACCTTCAACTTATAGGGTTATATGTTGAGTTGCTACTTCGCACCCTGTCGGCTCAGATTACGAATTACAGATCACGACTTGTTCCCTGGCTTTGGAAAGCTCTAGCAGGTCAACACCCCAAATCACTCAACCACCCGTCGAAAAAGGCGCACGATGATATTTAAGAATATTAGGACCCATCTAATTTCAGTAGCATGAACATGAATATTGTGTCAAAGCTTGGCACTGAATCAGTGATAGTGCTAGGCTGAAAAATCGGACTTCTTCAGAACATCAATGAGACGATTGACCACTAATGGGTCCACGCACTAGCTCCGGAAATTACCAGACATATGAAGGCAACGTTGCACTAAACAAGTCTATTTGTATCCAGTGGCATTCAAACTTTTCACAGCTTATGACATCACAATATATTCCCTGGAAGTGGCTAACCAATGTGATGCGTTGTGCCACTTCACAATTGTTATTTAATTTCTGTTTACACATTCTTCCTCACGATTAATGTGAATCTTCACATGCAGCTGTGATCAGCATGAAATGATAAATAAACTTGCAAGGAGAGGTGAGGATGAGGACAGCTGAGGATGAGAGAAAAACTACCTGCAGTGGCCGCTGCTGCCACAGGCGCATGCGCTTATATTGCCTAGGCAAAGGTGGATGCGTAAGGATAAGAGTATATCAATTGTCGGTGCAAAATAATACGCAAACATACAATTGAAAACACATATAAATATTAGCATTAATAAGACAAGAACGGAAATGTCTGACACTGGAATTTTTAATTTTGTTCCATCTTGTTTTAGAAATGACATTCAATTTCAGTCCAATATTTTCATATTCATTTGTCCACCTTGTTTTATCTTTGATGTGTTTTTTTATTATTATATAAATTGTGTCCAAGTTGTTCCAATTGCAATTTTTGGTTTCGAAGCCTTTCTAAAGTTGTCAAGGGACTTGTCACGGAAACTACGACCCCACCATCCGAACGAACAGCTCCCGCAACTAAGGGTTAATTTAGAAGCCAAATTTAAAGGGAATGTGGCACCTTCACAACGTGATTTTAACTGAGATAGCCAAGTTGTAAAGCAGGTCGGAAAACCCGGTACTCCATATTTCATTTGTCTAGGAGCTCGATATTTCCGTAGAAAAAAGCTAAAACCTACCTGACACCAGACCCCCTCAGCCCCCCGTCGCCGGCGGCCATTGTTGTGAGCTACTGGTGTGACGACATATGCTGATGTCACGATGAGCATCAGCCAATCGAAGCCCTTGAAGCGTTTCAAGTATGGTGGTGGTTGCCAGATCATGACATCATCCACAGGCTGATATTTATTTCTTTTTCTAGAGGAGTATTTTTAAAAACCAAATATTGAGCTTATTGTACATTTTTCAGAGAGATCATGAGTGGTTTCATTATTTTTTACTAAAAGTACGCCTAATTACACTAAATTCCAGGATTCGACCAAGGTGCCACATTCCCTTTAAACGTCCCACAAAGTATAAGGACGGCCACCCGGCTCAGGTCACCCTCTCAACAGTCATATGCCAGTCGAACTACGTCGGGTAAATATTAAGCGCCGAAGCATCTCAGGGGAATCGATCCCTAGCCTCCACATGTACTGCCAATGTATGCTGCAGTCCCTTTCCACTTTATTTTGCTGTCTTAACTTTTCCTTTGATTCGGTATCTGACGATTCCCCGAGAATTTTTGTTTATATTTCTGGCGATTCCAAAAAAGCCGTTCCTTCTCGAAACAGCCAGGAAATCTTCCCTGGCTGTTGGCTTTCTAAGGCAGGGGTTCGAACACAGCATTTGCATGCAAATGCCGTGTCAAAGGAGAAACGGCCAGTCTGTACTCACCTGTTTTGTGTTTTGTCTGGTGATGATGAGGTGCTGGCAACTGAAGATGAGAGCGTTATTTTGATTTTTTAGAAGTGTGTCATGCATGGGAGCACCAGTGTGACTCGACACCGGGTGCTGAACCACCGACATGTCTAGTACCTATACCTTATTAATAACGCATTTCGCTGCCGCTATTATTACACGTTTTTATCATTATTTTCCGTTTTGTATGTTTTCGGAAGCCAAAAGTACGCATCGGCTGTTTACCTCCGTCGTGCGTATGCCCTTGTAAATTTATAAAAAAGAAATCCAGTCGGACACAGATGTCGACTCAAATCGTGAAAGTGGTTATCTGAAATTACCAGAAGCTTGACCAACTTCTCCAGGTCGTTTCTTGATCAATATTCTCGAGGTTATGTTCAACGCGAAATTTTTGGATGGAAATTGTTTCGAAAATTGAAGGAGCTAACCAATCCATTACCAGATAAGCAGTTTCCCCTTCAAAGTGTCCCGTTCAACATCGAATTGGCTGCATACATGAACTATCGAGCTTATACGTTGCAATCATTCACCAATCCGATTAAGTATTTTGTAAATATGTGCCTAAACGCTAAAAATTTACCAAAATTATCCGTTCAAAAACTGATCACCTCCAGTATCAGCCGCCCCGGTAGCTCAGTTGGTAGAGCGTTGGGCTCCGGCCCGCTGCCCAGAAACATCCAGCGGCAGTGCATATCCAGGCTTGAGATCGATTTCTCTGAGACACTCCGGCGCTCAATATTTACCCGACGCAGGTTGGCTGTCAATTGACTCGTGACAGGTTGAAATGAGCGGGGCGGCCGTCCCTTTGCTTTGTGAGACATTAAGCTTTGGCTTCTAAATTATCTCTTCGTTGCGGGAGCTGCTCTTTCGGATGTTGGGGTCGGAGTCTCAGTGACAAACCCCTTGATTTATTTAGTGAGGCTCTGACTCGGAAAACCAAACTTACAGCAACTCCGACAAAATGTATTTAAAAGACGTTTGAGCTGCAGTCCTTCGAAGCCCAATGTTTCCCGCTGGAAGTTGCGGCTCGCATCACCTGGTAATAGTGAACACATGCCAAAATTGCAGGCAAAGCCCCAAACGAAAATATGTTTTCTGCAGCCAGCACAAAGTAGATTAGTGCGTACCTAACGAACTTTCCATGAACTAGGTCCGATAATGTAAACAAAATCACATGCCCCTCAAATTTTTGTAAGATTTTACTGCCTGATCAATGTCGCAGGCGATATTTTCAAGTTGGGGGCAAAGGTCATGGGCATTGGCGGCTTGGGGGATGATTTGGTCACTGTTTTTCATTAAAAAATATTTTATTTAGGTCAAATTGGGGAAGGCTCAAAACGATTATAGGTAGAAGGATCGAATGGGGGCAGGGGCGCCGCCACAGAATTTTCGCAGGGGGACGGACCCGGGCTGGTGCTGACCGGGGAGGCGAATTTTGGCATATTCGGTACCTGACAGCATTAATGACGATTGACCCAAAAATTTTGGGGAAGTCCCCCTGGTTGGCCAACAGGGGGAGACGCGTCCCCCCCATCCCCCCGCCTTCGGCGCCCATAAATGGGGGAAAGTGGGGGTCACGGACACCGTGGGTAAGACGGACACCTCCTGTTTGGGACGAACTGACAGTGCCACGACCGGGAAAAGCGTGTAATACGCTTCCTTTTAGCGCGCGTCGGTCGCAGAGCAACGTTGGGTCTGGTAAGCTCTCTAGGTTTTATACAATTTTCATTATAGTAAAAACTGCAACGCATGTGTCTTTTTCAAAATCAAATTCGTAAGGTCATTGCATGGATGTTTTGATAGATACTTTATTGGTATTACGTGATATGGATCTTCAAGATGTTACATTTTATTCACCGCAGTCGCTGACCGTGTAACCACAATAGCGTTCGATTTATATCCAAGTTTGTTTAGGAAGAGCAAAGTGGGGTAAGACGGACACCACGTTTGGGGGCAAGATGGACATGGTATCCATGTTACCCCCGCACAAGAGTATATTCAATTTTATATAATATACGCTTAAAGGGAATGTGACATCTTCATAACGTGATTTTAACTGAGATAGCTAAGTTGTAAAGCAGGGCAGAAAACCCTGTACTCAATATATCATTCGTCTTGGAACTCAAATTTTTCGTAGAAAAAAGCTAAAACCTACCTGAAATGTACCCCTCATGTACCCTTAGCAGCAGGCCACAGTTTCCAGGCTGTTGGTGTGACGACATATGCTAACGTCACGTTGAGTATCAGCCAATCTAAGCCATTGAAGCGTATTGAATAGGGTAGAGGTTGCCAGATCATGACATCATCCACAGGCAGATATTTATTTTTCCTAGAAGTGCATTTTAAATATCAAGATATCGAGCTTATTGTACATTTTTTCAGAGAAATCATGGACGCGTCCGTGATTTTCGGCTAAAATTACCCCTAATTACACTAAATTCCAGGATTCAACCAAGGTGCCACATTCCTTTTAAATAAATAAAGGCTTATGGTTTGGGGGAGGGGTGGGCACACAGGGCCCGAAATGCTGGAGAACATATCAATAAATTTGGGGGTCATCCAGGGGCAGGTGTACCCCTCGACCTTCAGCGCCCCCTGAAATGGTCACGGTGCCCCTGAGGATATTGATTGGCCCCTAAAGTGTCACTTCCAACCCCTCCCCTCAGGAGCGGGGAGGGGTGCTGCGAGAGGATTTGGCGACTACCTGATAGGTTTTGCGTTCCAAAAGTGGCACACCCTGGCAGGCGCGCACCCAGGGTTTTTATTTGGAGGGGGCCGCTGACGAGAGGGGCAGCAGCCCAGTGGAGAGGGCGGTATTTTGCCTCAAAGGGTGCACTTGTTCACCCAAAGGGCGGTCAATTTTCGCATCCGGGGGGAGGGGGCGGTGAGAGCGGTGAATTGTTTGCTCTATAGACCTAGAAATTTTGTTAGGGTGCGGCGTGTAGGGTGCAGGGGCAGCAAAGTCAGTGTAGCACTGCCTCTAAGTCAGGTGAAGGCTCATCCTTTCCCTCGATGGGCGCCTTCGGCGCTCCACATGGATGGGAGCGGCACTTTTGAGCAAAAGCGTTTTGGGGCTCGGGTTCGCTGCCCCCCCTGGGCGCGCTCTCGTCCCCTGATGCGGATGGCGCCCCGGGAAGGTGCCATCCCCCCTGATCGGCGATCTTGGATCAACCTATGCACAGTTCCACGACAGCCCTTGATACTTGATTCCTCGGTCATTAAAAAAAATCAGAAAAGGCATGACCCCTTTGACCCTTTGACGGAAAAAGTAAGAAAATGCCCCTTCCCCGCGGCGGACGGCAGTCGCCTAGTGGGTAGATGCAGATGGAAATCTACAAGGCCTGGTTCGATCACTTTCTTCATCACGTCCATCTTTCCCCATGGGGTTGTAGGATTAAACTCGGCCACGTAAGGCCTTATTCAATCTACCAATCGAAGGAAAGAAGTCGACGATGATAATGTCCAATTTATTGATGCAATTGCCAAACAGCGGATGAGAGACAACAATGATAACCGACAACAACAGCGCCAATATTTACAAATGGGAACATATACCCATTCCAATGGCAAATAACAAAATTCCAGAGCAATACGTAACACTCGATATGGACGCGTGTAGAGTGAGTGAGAGCGTGAGTGATTGTGAGAGCGTGTGACGGCGAGGAATAAATCGCCGGCAGGTTCGATGCCGTAATTCACAATGAATTCAGCGACGGCTGCAAACCGAAATCGGACTTGCAGTGAGCAGGGATCTGCTCAGTCACTAGTGTAGGCCCAATTACACGACGGTATCGTCAGTGCAACTGGGGGAACGAAACATTCCAGGAGTGGCCCTGGCGAGTGATCGCAATGCAGAGGTGGAGGAGTGGACCAGCCCAGAGAGTAGCCCTGGCGAACTGACCGGTGTCGTCAGTTAGTTAAGGGCTTTTTATAAGGCGTTCTGTGCAAGGCACCTTTGCCCGCCTCTAAAGTCGGTGTTGTCACCACACAGCGCGCCTTTATCCCTCGCCCCACCGGGGGGCCATCGATGGCCCCCTAAGGTTTTTCCGGGATAGCAGAAAAACGACGAGGCGCAGCACCGCAGTTGAGGGCTCTACCTCTCACTGCATCATTTTCCCATCATCCCTGAAATTTTTTTACCCCGGGTCACCCAAGGTCAGGTCACCAGACGAGGTCAACCAAGGTCACCTCACTTCAATTTAGAGCTCTGTAAGAGCTACATTTCTAATCGATCGATTTGAAACTTCCTATACTTCATAACCCCTCCAGGGTCTTCAAGGTGTATATCCGGGATTTTTCGATTTCGTGTCCTGAGGTCAGGTCACGAGGCGACCTCTCCCATTGGAAAAGCATAGGGAAAAGTTGTTTCATGATATAAAAGCCACAAAAATGATTGCAAATACTCAGACCGCTCAGAACAACGTTTTTGGACACCCTTCCACGGATCCCAGGGGTCATATTTGCCCTTTGACTTTTCCAAGGTCATCCAAGGTCACCAGAGGTCAAAAACAGTATTTTGGCAATAACTTTTGACTTAATTAAGCTAGAGCGGTGAAACAAACTTCATCGTGTTTGTCTTGTCACTGGCTTTCATTTGATATACGGCAAGGTCACTTTCTGACCTTTCGTGTCCTCAGGTCATATTAGGTCACGAGGTGACCTCTGGAGGTCAAACCACTGGCGGGAGGTCTTTACGTTCCACATAGCGGAAAAAGTACTGGCAATTTGCTATCAAATGTACTTTACCAGGCCTCAATAGCTCTAATGACATAAGAGTTATGCCCAGTTTGCTCAATCATTGCATATTTGAGTGAAAATAGCCGATCTTGACCTAATTTGACCTCTGGAGGTCAAACCATTGACCTGAGCACTAAAACATGCAAAGTAATTTCTCACTGAATTCACGCAAGCTTTCTATTGCACTTTGCAGATTTGCGCTAACGCTCATATTTTCGGAGTTAGAGGGGGGCATCGATGGCCCCCCGGTGGGGCGAAGGTGGCGCCTGACCCACGGTGGGGCGCGGGTTAAACCCGGCTGGCAGTGGTCACGTGACCAGGTCGCGCTCTGGTTGGTCGGCCGGGTGGGTCGCTGGTGTGGTGGCAGTGACCCGGCGCGCGCCTGTGCCGGCGGCGGTGGTCGGCTGACCGCGCCGCGGCTGAGGGCGCGGGTTCAGCTGGTTGGCTACGGCTGGAGCCGTGTAGCGGTGCAGTGGCCGCTACAGGGTGACCATGTTACCCCATTAAGTTGGGCGAAATGGACTTTTGCTGCTTTTTTTCTAAACTTTACGTACATTTTGATATGATAATTACATACGCATAGCTGGGTCATTCCACCATAAATCGACCAAAAATTTCGTAAAATAAAACCCTTCTATTTTTGATTCTCTCTGAAATTGGTTTCAAGGGGGTTTCAAAGGTGTAGAATCTAACCATGGCGTCAAAAAATTATTTGAAAATTTGGTCTGGCCGATATAGCCTCCGGCATTTTTCGGGGGTCACCATGTAGGCATTGTTTTGAAAGCCTATAGTTTTGCCATTTTTTTAATGATTGTGACGATATTTTACATTTCTGTTCACCATTTAACATATTTCAATTTGGCTATCTTCGATTTTTATATTTCTGCAAAATTGACGTCATGACCTCGTGACCTAGTTTTTGAACGGTGACCTTGACCCGCAGTACAGTGAAATTTATAAATTCGTGTAAAAGCATTTTTACCTTTGGAAATACTCTTCTAGGTAAAGTAATAAAAAATATGGCTTTCGCACTAAATATACTACTTTTTGCTTCCGAAACCTGACACTAGGTGTCACTATGGAGCTGTACCATCGTAACTCGCGGTATGGTTAATGCCAGTGACGACGGAACGTCCGAATTTAAGAGGGGCGCCATGGAATTTTCACCAATTTCTTTCCCGTCAACGCCATAGAGGGTGTTAACCCTTACACGTAGAGGGGGGTGTTGCAATCCCCTCAGGTTTTTCAAGAATTGAAAACGAGCTTCTTAAGTTAGAGTCTTGAAATGTTGTATAGCCTCTGACGCATTCATTGGGGACATCTTGCAAAGAATTGTTCCTACCTTTCAAGGTCACGGAGTTATGACCTCAAGAGTGGAGGCATGTTGGGGTCATTTGGGCGCCTGTAACCGTTTTCCGTGAATGCTCCAGACTCTTATCGTTCTTTTGCATCATTTGCTCATGAACTGTCCCAGAATATTTTCTTCCAGCCTTTGAGGTTCATTTTTATCATGTTAGTCCCTTTATGACCTTTTTGACATTCAATGACCTTTATTTGACCTTGCATCACCTCAGTGATAAGTATCTCTGTGTCGAATAACGACTACAGATG
The DNA here is from genome assembly GCA_034440635.1 of Lepas anatifera. Classification (NCBI taxonomy): domain Eukaryota; kingdom Metazoa; phylum Arthropoda; class Thecostraca; family Lepadidae; genus Lepas; species Lepas anatifera. The sequence goes on along the minus strand of JAOTON010000428.1, from coordinate 209,756 downwards.
CGCGTTTCAATTCGGTATTTCTAAATGAGATGAACACCGAATTATTTGACTTGCGTCCGATACGGGCCTAACCTTTTTCGACCTGTGACCTTTTTTACCTTGAAAGGGGGTAAGCAATGACAAATGAAGAAGCAAACTTACTTGGAGTAAATGATGCAGAATTTTTTATGAATAGTCAATTAAAATGATATGGACACTAAACTAGTTGGTTTGCATGTCAAATGGACTTGACCTTTTTCGAAATTTGACCTCATTTGACCTTGTAAGCAATAGCAAATGATGAAGCAGGCACTTGGCGTAACTGATGAAAAATGTCTTATGAATTGTCAATTTGCATGAAAATGACACTAAACAAGACGTTTTTCTTCCAAAACTGACTTAACCTTTCCAACCTTTGAACTAATTTGACCTTGAAGGGGGTGTAAGCAGTGACAGATGATTAGAAACTCACTAAATTGGCATAAATGATTCAGAATGGCTTGTGAATAGTCCATTTAAATGATGTGGACTCTGAACTAGTTACTTCCACTTCTAAGGAGTACTTTTGAGCTCTGAACCAGTCCCATGCAATGCAATGCACCACTAAAAATCACCAATGATTTGTTTTTAGTGCCTAAAAATAGTTAATTATAAAAGAGCTAAAATAATGAGTATGCTGAGCAGAATTCACTACGAGATTACCATAGGTCACGTTTAAACAAGTTTGAAAATGCCACAAGGGATTACCAAACGCTCTAAAAGCCGAACTGAGGCATAACATGTTTTAAATTCAAGCTACGTCCGGAGGAACGTGACACAAAGCCTCAAAATCCAAAAAATATTCCTTAATCCTCGCCCCACCTAGAATAATGAAATCGATGGCCCCAAAGGTTTTTGGGAACAACAGACAAACAACGAGGGGCAGCACCACGGTTGAGGGTTCTACCTCTTACCCCATTATTTTCCCATCACCCCTGAAATTTATTACCCCGGCTCACCCTAGGTCAGGTCACCAGGCGAGGTCAACCAAGGTCACATCACATTAACTTTTGAGCTCTACCACAGCTACATTTCTAAGCCGATCGATTTAAACTTTCGACACTTCATGACCACTCCGGAGTCTACAAAATTTATCTTCGGGATTTTCCGATTTAGTCACCAGGTAACCTCTTCCATAGAAAAAAACATGGGAAAAGCTGTCTTATGAGCTAAAAGTCACAAAATAATCGTAAATGCTCAATTTGCTCAGACAAACGTTTTTGGACACCCTTTCATGGATCCCAGAGACGATATTGCCCTTTGAGCTATCTGAGATCATCAGAGGTCACCAGAGGTCAAAAACAGCATTTTGACGATCACTTTTGACCTAGTTAAGCTACAGCACTGAATCAAAGGTCATCGTGTATGTCTCGACACTAGTTTTCATTAGATATACAGCACGGTCACTTTCTTACCTTTCGAGACCTCAGGTCATATTAAGTCACGAGGTACCCTCTGGAGGTCAAATCACTGGCGGGAGTCCATTATTTTCCACATAGTGGAGAAAGTCCTGGTATTTTCCTATCAAATGATTTTTGCTAGATCTCAATAGCTCTAATGGCGTGAGAGCTATGCTCAAGTTTCTTAAGGATTGCATGTCTTACTGGAAATAGCCTATCGTGACATAACTTGACCTCTGGAGGTCAAAACATAGACCTGAGCGCTTAAACGTGTTAATAAAATCTTACTGAATTAACATGAGCTTTCTAATGCCTTTTGCAGCTTTGCGCTAACTTCCATATTTTCGGAGTTAGGGGGCATTGATGGCCCACCAGTGGGGCGAAGGTGGCGCCGGACCCCCTGTGGGGCGCGGGTTAAATGCTTCTGGAAATGACATCACAGTTCGGTGATTCAATGTGACGGGAACACATTTATTTTCAAAAGATGCACAATGATCCAAACAACCATACATGAAATTTACAACAGCCAAGTTCATTCCCAAAGGGACAATAATGTGAATTCAAAATAGGGGAGGGTAACCCCTATTCCTGTGCTTGTGTAAAAATGCTTCAACTCAAGGTTGACTACTTGATTTTGACTCTTCAAATGTTTTTCATCTTAAAGTTGCAAGTTAATTAGAACATGAGTTACGATAGCATAGCTCCACAGTGGCACCTAGCGTTATACATAGGAAGCTAAAAGTAGTATATGCATTTCGAAAGCCATTTTTTTCTTTATTTGATATGAAAGACTACTGCCATATGTCAAAACGCTTTCAAAAGAATTTTTGAATTTCACTGTACTACGGGTCAAGGTCACCGTTATAAAACTAGGTCATGAGGTCATCAAACATTTTTTGTTTAAATTTCAAAATTGAAGATAGCCAAAATGTTTCCCGTAGAATTTACATCCTAAAACAATACAATTTCCAGAAATCACTTGAAAACTTTTGGAGCTATAGGCATTCTAATCAATGCCTGTATAATGACCTTCAGAAATTGCCGGAGGCCATTTCTCTCAAACAAATTTTTAAATAATTTTTTGGGTACCATGGGTGGATTCTACGCCCTTGAGAGTCCCCATATACCAATTTTGGAGGAAATCAAAAATAGTAGGGTTTTATGCCTTGGTCGATTTATGGTGGAATGACCCAGCTGCTTGCACAGTGGTAGATTAATGTCTGAAGTATCTCTTCAGCCAAAATAGGAACGAAATAAGCTCATCGAAAACTCACACCATCGTTACGGTGTTCGTGACCCCCTCCCCATTTTCCCCTATCCAACGAGTTTAAGGGTCCTAGGGCGGATAATTTTCCGTTAAAAATGTATAGCGCTAAATTAGGTTTCCTCGATTACCTCCACCTGCTAACCATTCTTTTAACAGGTGGCAGCAATCTTGGGGCGCCAACTCTGACGGAGACGACTCCCTCACAGTCGTCGCGGAACGTGGGCAGGTAAGTGCCATTGAAACACCGAGACTGGGGAGCCTTGAAGCTGTTTCCACACGGTGGCACAAACAGAAGCGCCCCAAGATACCTTTACTTAAAGGTACGTTCAAGAGGGATTCCTCCACGCCTGAGTGACGTCACACGGGCGTGGAGGAATTCCTTCACCATTGAGCCGTGTCTTACTCTTAAACTGCTGCTAATGGTACTTCTCGCTTACAAATTTGTGAGAATACGCGGTAATCAAGTTTATCCGAAATGCAATGAATAAACATTTTATTTTCGATTCTGAGCCTCTTTTTGCCAAAAATTTGGATATCTAATCATTGAATTTTCCGATGTTATATGCTACGAGGTGTGACGTCACATCCTGTGGTCTGCGCTTGCAATTGGAGGGGGCTGGAAGCGCCTCTCCGGCAATCTCCCAACGGCGGCCATGTTTTGACTGTCAATAGGCTGTGTCCTTCATTGTGGGGCTGAACATGTCGGTCGCCTCTGCGCAGTCCTAGTTAGATATCCCGATCATTAGCCGTGTTATCCGTATCGTGGGGGGGGTGGGAAACGACATTTCAGGGGGCGCCATCGACCTTTCAGGGGGCGCCGAGGGTCGATCGGGGGGGACACGTGCCCCCTTGCCCCCTGGATCCGCCTATGACGTGCGCGGTGTTTCTGGTTTGGTGTGGACATTGTTACCTGGAGTGAGCTGAGAGAAACTGTCTTGGCCGACAACCCCAGACACTACGGTGGTGGAGCACTTTGCTAAAGGCGGCCATCGCTCTGAAAAAATTCTATAGAAACAGTGACATTCTAATGCATGTATAGGGTAGTATGGAACATATTTCAAGTATTTACCACACTTACCAGTGTCAAATCCTTGAAAACACGCACTAAATTACCCGGAGAAATCGCGACATATTCACGGTAACATCGCTGAGCAAAGCGTAGAAATGAATGACGATTTTGTTGTTAACGACTTCTGCGCGGCCGGGAATGTTAAAAAGTAAATATTTTCGGGAAGAAAACGTTATATACGATAATTAGAAACAATAAAGTGTTCAACAATATTTGTTTTGTAATTGTGTATGCTAAAATTACTGATATATCTTTCAAATGACGTATTTTTACGAACTGCTGCGGTACTACTTTCATACGCTCAAACTGTCTGAAATAGGCGGATCAAGTTCAGTGTGTGTGGTATGTAGAGACGGCGAAGATCTAGCAATAGCAGAGGAAGAAAAGTCTAACCTAAATCGAACCTGACCTGACCTGACCTGACCTAACCTAACCACTATCCTAATCTAACCTAACCTAACCTAACCTAATCTAATCTAATCTAATCTAATCTAATCTAATCTAACCTAATCTAATCTAATCTAATCTAATCTAATCTAATCTAATCTAACCTAACCTAACCTCGATTTAGCGAGCCGGCCTCCGGCGGCCCAACCTGCGGTGCTAACTATCGCCTGCGTCGGCAGCGGAATCGCCAGCTCCGCCGGCGAATGCCGCAGCCTCCCCAGGAACTCACCTGATGCTCGCTTCGCTTGCATGTCTGCGAGCTTCGCTCGCCGCCTGTCCGGATTCTCTAGCCTTCCCCTCTTTTCTCCCCCATTGGACTTTCACCGGCTTTAAATATTGCATCTCTAGTTGGTGTTCATCCGCCAGCTTCCGCCCGCTTCGCCCGCTTCTGCTGGTTACTGCTCGGCCGGCAGCCGTGCGCCGTCCGATATACGTTATTTATTGGAAAACAAGATAAGTTTTTGGATTTCACATTGGAGTCGCCGATACGTTATAGAGAGAGTCCTGCTGGTCAAAGTGGTACCACATTTTCATCGGAAATATTTATATTAACGTGCCGCTATAAGCAAAGTTCTCCCCGGTCTCGCCAATTAAGGTAAGTTCTCTGCCGGCCTTGCGTATATATTGACAGTGGCGGATCCAGGGGGGGCAAAAAGGCAATTGCCCCAGGGGTGTAATTTTCCCAAAATCTTTAGGGGTGCTCAGCCGGTGGGGGCGGCACCCCATGGGGGCGGCGGCGGCATTGGGGGCGGCACCCCTTCATTACACCAAATCTGTTATTCATCGTTTTTTGCGCCTTTTATAGCACAGAGAACATTCTATTTTAATGTTGGGCAGGTATTTAAAGCTTTTGCCAAACGTGTTTGCTTTTTAGGCGACATCCCAAAGCTACATACACGTCTTAAAATAATCCAATCTGAGCTTTAACACCCGCACTGGAGGGGGGTCTGGCACTAACGCGCACTGGAGGGGGCCTGGTAGGCCCCCCTAAGATCTCGGAAACTAAGAGGGTTAGAAAAACGCCACTTGGTAGGTGGATGGGGGCTATGGTGATCTACAGAATGACCAATTTTCATTGACCTAGGTCAATATCTTCAAGGTCAAACGAGGTCGTAAAGGTCAAATATTGGCCATGCTGGGATCGATTGGTAAATGCTGTGATTATGCAGGAAAATGGCGGGAATAAGCTAAAGGCGGACAAGGTTCATAGAGAAAAGGTCTCAAAGAGGCTTCCCCACAACTTTTGGGTCAAGGTCATTCAAGGTCATTGACCTTTAAGGTCACCATATGGTATACTACTTATTATTTACACTTTGACTAACACTCTAGCCACTGTTTGGCGGGAAATGAGGATTGACCTTTCCAAATGACCTTTGACCTTGACCTTTGACCTTGACCTTTGTATTGGGGTACCCTACCGATGACGTCATAGCATAATATATGTCAGACGGGGTAACGTCATTTGGCCGGACGCACAGTGGTCAGTGACCTTGAAAGTGCAGATATGACCTTGACCTGTGACCTTTGACCTTGACCTTGACTTTCATGTGAAGTGACCTTGACATATAGTCCCGCTTATATAACGTTATGACGTCACCACTCGGTCTTCAATGCAAGCTAACTGGTCCGACCGCGCGTTTACGGCGATCTCAAAATGCAGGTCTGACTTTGAAAGCCTATAAGTCAAAAAATTTTCGGCTGATTTTCAAAAAGTCTTCACCAATTGACGCGCTATTAAATTCTGTTAAATGTGGCCACGTTTCGTGTTTCGGCTACAAGCGGTTCTCCGGCCACCTTGGAAAAACAGGTGGGGGGGGCCTCCGAGGCCCCCTCCAGTGCGCGTGTTAAATCTCTCCACGATCAGGGGCGCAGCCAGAGCTTTGGCATGGGAGAGCACACCACCTTTGAGGGGCACCCCGGGAGAGAAAGGGTACTTTTAACGTTACCTAAAAAAAACTTACTATATCTTAGTTCATATCAACTTTTGGGTACCTTTGGTCCAAGAAAAATGCAAATCAAGCATTGACGGAGAAGGAAGACTGAATTTAAACCAGAAAAAAGTGTCACCGAAATCTCATGAAAATAGCCAGAAAACGACTTTCTGGGATAGATTTACGGACAAATCAGCCAACTCATGCAAGTACTTGACATCAAAGAAATCAGCGGAATCTGTGGTATCTGTCACTATGTGCAAGATAAGACATATTAGAGTCGAAAATTCATTTGTTATGCCCGCTGGTTTTGTCGTGACGAGTGCGCCCTGGTTAAACGCAGAGTTCCCCGGCTCCCACAATGACCGGGGAGGAGGTGTAGCATAGTGACATTGGACGAATACAATTTTTGTTGCCGGAATAATTTGGGAGATACCTTTTTAACGAGTTTGAAAGTTCCATATTTTCAAGCATCGGTCCCAGTTGAAGTAAAGAAAAAGTAAACAGGTTGGTTGTTTGGATGGGGATGATGTGACAGGGCTGAATATTGTGAAAAAAACTAGTTCTTCATTCATTGAAATTAATTAGTAGAAATCCTGGTTCAGGGGATTATGCTCTGAGCTCAGGGGCACAGGCCTTTTATCACCCCTCCCCAGAATCCACCAGTATAATAAGCAATTTATATAACCCGGGGTGCCTAGGCATCACAAGTCTATTCCTCGTTAGCTCTATTTTACAAGGGGAGTTTGCACTGTGTCCTTATTTCCCATCTATTCAAGACCAGCTTAGGGGCCCCCTAGTGTGGATCAGAGTCCTCCAGAGCAGCTGCCCATCATTCCCCCAGTTGTGCCCCTGGGATTAGACTAGCCCCGTGACGCCCGAGGTGATGGGAGTTGGCCTTGTGTTCTTATTCTCTGTCTATTCAAGACCAGCTCAGGGGGCCCCTGGTGTGGATCAGAGCCCCTCAGAGCAGCTCATGCTCGGCCCAGGACTAGACTAGCTCAGTGGCTCCAAAGATGGGGGGGTCATCAGACTAGCTCAATGGGCCGCAGATAGGCTCACAGGGCCTTGCATCATATTAGCTCAGGGGACCAGATCGATCAGCTCAGGGCCCAGATAAACTCCTAGTCCCCAGACCAGAGCAGGGGTCTAGATCAGCTCAGGGAGCACCATATCAGCTCAGAGAGAGTGCAAGGGATCAGCTCAGTGGTCCCCGATCAGCTCGGGGCACAGATCCACCTGGAGGTACTATATCAAGTCAGGAGGCATTTAATCAGCCCAGGAGCCCCATACCAGCTCAGAGGCCTTCATCAGCCTCAGTGGGCACAACTCAGCTCAAGGCCCCAGAGCTGCTTAGAAAATTAATTAATCAACTCAGGAGGCCCAGATCAGCTTGAAAGGCACCAGATTGGCTCAGGGGCATGAAACTAGCTCAGGGGGCACTAGGCGAGCTCAGAGGGCATTAGATGGGCTCAGGAGGGAAAATGTTGGTTCAGGAGGCACCAGATCGACTCAGGGGCATTAGTTTAGCTCAGGGAGAAACATATCTGCTCAGGGAGAACCAGATTGATCAGCCCGGGAGCCCAGATCAGCTCCTAGCCCCCAGACCAAAGCAGGGGCATAGATCAGCTCAGAGAACACAAGATCAGCGCAGGGTGCACCAGACCAGCTCAGGGGGCACCAGATCATCTTAGGAGACATCAATAACCAGCTCAGGGGGCACCTGATCAGCACAAGAGGCACCATATTGGCTCAGGGGAAAGTAGATTAACTCTGCGAGGCATGTGATCAGCTCAAGGGGCTCAGATCAGCTCAAGGGGCACTAAAACAGCTAATAGGGCACCAGGCGAGCTCAGAGGTATCAGACTAACTCAGAGCGCATTAGCTAGGTTCAAGGGGCACCATTATTTGCTCAAGGGGCACCAGATTGACTCAACGGACTCCAGATCAGCTTAGAAGGCACGTGATCAGCTCAAGTGGCCAAGACCAGCTCAGTGGGCACCAGATGAGCTCAAGGGGTACCAGACTAGCTCCGCCGGTACGATTATTGGCGACGATGAGGCATTAGCTGGTTATGGATTGCGTACCCATAATTTCCGGGGTGTTTGGAAAAGCGACAGAATACCCTAGCTGACCAAAAAGGTACTTAATTATAAAACAATAGTTTTAATCGCTAAATGTGATCTAATTGCATCTAGGTTCGACAGCGTAGGGCAATAGCACCGATGAGGGGGGAGGGGTACGTGACCTCCTCGCTGACCTCGTCGCCCCTGTTGACGATTGAAGTCTATAAGTTTTGTGGGGTTAAATTTTACCTTCAGTATGGAAGAGGGGATGGAGATTGAAATGAAAGCAAAGGACTTAAAGGGAGATACGCGAAAAATTTTTATTGGCTATATCAAAAAGGTTACAAAAAGTTGTTTCAGAAGTCCTATTCTCATTTTTGCGAATTTAGCCTGCAAATGCCTTAAAATTGCTCCCAAAGTCAACATTTCTAGACGACTTTACCGGTACACCTCATATCAATGTATATGACGTCCACATGGCTAAGGCTATCAATTTCTCTAAGAATTAGGTCATATCTATCCTAAACAGTGATGAAGAACGTTGGACTACTCCAGAAAAAATTGATTTAGAAAAACAACATTCCAAAACTCTTTTGAAACAGAAATATAGGGCATAAAAGAAATCACAATGAACCAATCAGAAGCCTAGGAATTCTCAAACCGGGGTCACGTGACCTTTCTGACGCAAAAGTTTTGTCATCCTGGGGCGGAAGCAGAAAATGGCTAAGACCCGAGGTACGAAACCGCTGAAGACTTGAGTAATTATGTTTTTTCCGTTTTTGGGCAAACTAATTCATTTTGTAGTTTTTGAAATATTTTAAAATTAATTCAAATACAAATAAATGAGGGCAAACATTTATATTATTAAAAAAAACATTATTTTTCAACTTTAATAGTTTTCGAAAAGTAAGTGATGGGTATAGGCATGGGTAAGTGATGGACATTTTATTGAAACTGTTAACCTATTTCGATAATAAGTGAGTGGCTTCCCAAAATTTTGCCGAAGATACAAAAATAATTGATAGTTTCGTTATCAGGATTTTTCAAATAGCAAGAAACCACAATAATAATTTTTTCGCGTATCTCCCTTTAAAGGGAATGTGGTACCTTTATAACGTGATTTAACTGAGATAGCTAAGTTGTATAGCATGCCGGAAATCCCGGTAATCTCTGTATCATTTGTCTTGAAACTCATCATCAGGTCAGGTCATCATCATTGTTACATCATCACTAAATAATCATCCGCAGGCAGATATTTATTTCGTTCCCCAGAGGAGCATTTAAAAAATCAAAACATTGAGCTTATTGTACATTTTTCAGAGAAATAATGAACGCATCCACGATTTTCGCCTAAAAGTTCCTCTAATTACACCAAATTTCAGGATTCAACCAAGGTGCCACATTCCCTTTAAAGGGAATGTGACACCTTGGTCGAATCCTGAAATTCATTGTAATTAGGGATGCTTTTAGCCGAAAATCATGGAAGCGTTCATTATTTCTCTGAGAAATGTACAATAAGCTCAATATTTTTAATTTTAAAATGCTCCTCTAGGGAGATAAATTAAAATCTGCCTGTGGATGATGTCATGATCCGGCAGCCACTATCATATCCAACAGACTTCAAGGGCTTCGATTGGCTGATACCGTGACGTCAGCATATGTCGTCACACCAACAAGGCTGTCAACTGTGGCCTACTGCTAAGGGTACCTACATGAGGGATACATTTCAGGTAGTTTTTAGCTTTTTTCTTCGGAAAGCTTGAGTTTCAAGACAAATGATATATAGACTACCGGGTTTTCCGGCATGCATTACAACTTGGCTATCTCAGTTAAAATCACGTTATAAAGGTGCCACATTCCCTTTAATCACTACAAGGAAAGAAAGCAAAAACACCGATAGTGCTCCAAACAATGCGTGTATTGTTGTGTAAATATTAAGAAAGATGGCACATCCTCTGTACCCGTGCATGACCTTTATTTTTGCCCTAACGCCTTTTATTTTACCCTTATGCACAGGGGAGGTAAGCATCAGTGCTGCAGTGATGAGCCCAGGGCCGCAGTTATGGACTGAGAACGACGCAAATTAGGATGGAAGTGATAAGCTGGGGGTGATAGTGATTGGCCGGGGCGGCAAGAAACAAGGCAAAGTCATAAGTCGAGGGCGGCAGTGATGAGCCAGGGCCAATAGCTATGAACTAGGAGCGGCGCGAACCAGAGTGGAAGTGATAAGGAGAGGGCGGCAATGAAGACTCGGGGGCGGGAGTTATTAACTAGGGGGCGGCAAAAAATCAGGGCGGAAGCGATAAGTTGGGAGGGAATAGCATTGATTAGCCGGAGGTGGCACACACCAAGGCAAAGGGCATAAGCCGGGGACGGGAATGGTGAGCCGTGGGTAGTAGTTATAAACTACGGGTGGCACGAATCAGGGCGGAAGAGATAAGCTGGGACAGGAACGGCGGAACTGGGGGGGGCAGGGTGTGCAATTGCACAGGCTGAAAAAAATTTGGGCGTGCAAAAGTATATTTTTGCACTCTCGGTTTTGGCTTCGTCCGGGGAAGCACCCCCGGATTTGGGCGGCGCCCCCGGCTGGCCAAGAATACATCAGACCTAAACACCGCCTACCTGAAGAGAAAGGGCCCTCTGTGCAAAATAAAAACAGTTTCAAATACGAATGGTGTTCCCTTTCATCAAAGCCATCCCATTGAGAGCAAATAGACCCAATTTATCGACTCAGCGCAGGGAAATGATGTTGGCACCCCCCACCCCCGAGTGGGCGCCCCTAGGGAGTCAAAGGTGCCCCCGGGGATGGAAGCGCCCCCTTCCCCTGAGAAGGAAGGCGCCCCTCCCGAAAATCTTGTAAAACCGCCCGAAAATGGAATCCACCGTCCCCGAGCTAGGAGCGGCAGTCATGAACCCTAGGGCGGCACGAATTAGAGCAGAAGTGATAAGTCAGGGATGACATTCATTAGCCGAGGCGATAGTGATGAGCTGGGGGCAACATGAAACAGGGTGGCAGTGATAAGCTGGGGATAGCACTGGTGAGCCATTGGCAGCAGATATGAGCGGGGTGCTGTTTGAATCAGAGCGGCAGTAATAAGTTAGGATTGGCAAGAATCAGGGTGGCAGTGATAGGTGGGAAGCGTCAGTGATGAACCATGGCGGCATAAACCAGGGTGGTAGTGATGAACCGGGGGCGGCATGATCACAGTGGTAAGACGGAAGCGGCATGAATCAGGGCAGAAATGCTGTGCCGAGGGGCGACACATGTATTGGGGGTGCTCTCATTGTGATTAGGGGTGCTTGCACACCCAAAGAGGTAACAAATTTCACCCCAGGATGACACTAAAAGAGTAAAAGCACGGCAGCAGCAGTCTACCATTTACTCGGCTCGGAGAATTCCTCCAATAGACAAACAGATAACGATTAGACGATTGTGGGCTGCTGTTTGCTTTCTGGAAGGGTGTTAACTGTGAAAAACTGTGCGGAAACTGTGCGGACAGTAAGGCCTAAGTTTGACGGGTTTTCGGGGCCATGGTCGGACTGGTCTCCTCGGCAGTGATAAACCAGGGGCGGCAGTGATCAGCCGGGGGCGGCAGTGAAAATTGGAGGAAGGAAGTGTCTAACCAGAGGCCGCTCATATATGGGTTGATAAAAAAACGGGACAGCATTGATCAGCCAGGGGCGGCGTGAATCAAGGCAGCAATGATTAATCTAGGCGGCAGTTATGAACCAGGGGAGGCAGTGATCAGCCAGGGGCGGCAGTGATGAACCAGGGGCGGCAGCAATGAGTCGGGGCGGCGCGCATTTGGGTCAAAATATGCCAGGGACAGCGATGAGCCAGAAACAGCATGAATTAGGGCGGCAGTGATAAACCATGGGCGGTAGTGATCGGCCGTGAGACGGTCCATCATCATATTTGAGGTTTTAGAGCGCGCCGACATCTAGGGTCATACGGCGCCCATAACACTAATAAAATACGAAAATAGGACATTTCCGCACGAATTTTAACAAGTCAGGTGCTAAAACAGGTCAGGTTGTGAAAGTTGTATCAGAGAATTATATAAAACACGTAAAAGATGAAATGAAATACAATAAAGATAAATTAAATTAACAAATAATATATAAAATAAATAATGAAAATGACACAGACAATTTCACACGGTATACTAAAGTCAGAGAATATAGTTAACATGAAACTCGACGTTATGTAAAACCTGAAAGACTACTAGGATGAATATATGACATTAAAACTAACGCTCCGCAGATATAACATGATGTTAGTGATATCCACAAAGGATGCTCCTCCAGAACGTTCACCGCCCAGATATCCCCAGGATGCTCACTGCCCCGGGAGCAGTGGCGAATCTAGCCGGTCGGTTTGGGAGAGGCAAACCAAAGTAAAAAGTCGAAAAGCAAAAAAAAACGTCACGCCGTGAAAGCTGTGCTACAATATCACTTGCCGGTAGGATTTTTCGTATTTGAGGCGAGAAGCAAAAAAACGTCACGGGAAGAAAATATGGGCTCGAGATACTTTTTCCAGTCGAAGGTCCAATATTTACACTAAACTTAACTGGTTCTGTTTGAAGTTGAGAGTTGAAGTACCAAAATCTTGCTTATAAACGAAAAAAGCAGTCTGGGGAAAAGGAGGTCGATCACTTTGGGGGGGGCAAAAACATAGTTTTGCCCCGAGCTTTACCGTTTGGGGACAAATGCCTTTCCCCCTTGGATCCGCCACTGCCCGGGAGACGGCAGTGATGAACCAGGGGCAGCAGTTATCAGCCAGGGGGCCGCAGTTATCAGTCAGGGGGCCGCAGTGATCAGCCAGGGGCGGCAGTTATCAACCAAGGTGCGGCAGTTATCAGTCAGAGGCGGCAGTTATCAACAAGGGGCGGCAGTGATCATTCAGGGGCCGAAGTTATCAACCAAGGTGCGACAGTGATCAGCCTGGGGCGCCAATTAGCAGCCAAGGGGCAGAATTAATCAGTCAAGCGGCGGCAGCTATCATCCAGGGGTAACAGTTATCAGCCAGGGGGTGACACTTATCAATCCGCCGGGGAGGCAGTGATTAGCCAGGGGCAGCAGTTATCAGTCAAGGGCCGGCAGTTTTCAGTCAGGGGGCGGCAATGATCAGCCAGGGGGCGACAGTGACCAGCCAGGGGCGGCAGTGATCAGCCAAGGACGGAAGTTATCAGGCAGGGGGGCGGTAGTGATCTGCCAGGGGCGGCAGTTATTAGCCAAGAGCCGACAGTGTTCAGTCAGGGGGCGGCAGTGATCAGCCAGGGGGCGGTAGCGGTCAGCCAGGGGCGGCAGTTAGCAGCCAAGGGGCGGCAATAATCAGCCAGGGGGCGGCAGTAGTCAGCCAGGGGCGGCAGTTAGCATCCAAGGGGCGGCAGTTGTCAGTCAAGGGGCGGCAGTGATCAGCCAGGGGCAGTAGTTATCAGCCAAGAGCCGGCAGTTTTCAGTCAGAGGGCGGCAATGATCGGCCCAGGGGGGCGGAAGTTATCCGCCAGGGGCGGCAATGATCAGGCAGGGGGCGGCAGTAATCAGTCAGGGGCGACAATGATCAGCCAAGGGGCGCCAGTGATCAGCCAGGGGGCGGGAGTGATCAGTCAGGGGGCGGCAGTTATCAGTCAGTGGGCGGCAGTGGTCTGCCAGGGGCGGCATTGATCTGCCAGGGGCGGAAGTTATCCGCCAGGGGCGGCAGTTAGCAGTCAAGGGGCGGCAGTTATCAGTCAGGGGACGGCAATGATCAGCCAAGGGGCGGCAGTGATCAGCCAGGGGCGGCAGTGGTGAACGAGGGGCGGCAGTCAGCCGGGGGTGGCAAAGATGATTCGGTGGGCGACAGTGACTTACCAGGAGGGACAAGTATATGAGCGTTAAAATAAACCGGGGTGTTTAGCCAGGGGCGGCAGTGATAAACCAGGGGTGTCAGTGATCAGCCAGCTGATCAGTGATGAACAAAAGGTGGCAGTAACCATCCGGAGGGGGCGGCAGTGATTAATTGCTGGCGACAGTGATCGGGCGGGAGCGGCAGTGATGTGGCGTCATAAGTCAGGGGGCAATGATAAGTCAGGTGGCATTGATTAGCTAGAGGCGGAACCAATCAGAGTGGAAGTAATGAATCCAGGACGGGAAAAACTTGTGAGGGGCGGCACGAATCAGGGTGGCAGTGATGAGATAGGGTGACACTCTTCCAGTAACCATCCGGAGGGGGGCGGCAGTGATTAATTGCTGGCGACAGTGATCGGGCGGGAGCGGCAGTGATGTGGCGTCATAAGTCAGGGGGCAATGATAAGTCAGGTGGCATTGATTAGCTAGAGGCGGAACCAATCAGAGTGGAAGTAATGAATCCAGGACGGGAAAAACTTGTGAGGGGCGGCACGAATCAGGGTGGCAGTGATGAGATAGGGTGACACTCTTCAGAGTAGCGGTGATAAGCCAGGGGCGGCACATGTATTGGGGGTGCTCAGCACATGATTGGGGGTGCTCGAATTAGGATTGGGGGTGCTCAGGCACCCCCAAAGATATGGAAAATTACACCCCTGAATTGCCCCCCAAACGGAAAAGCTCGGGGCAAAACTATGTTTTTGCCCCCCCCAAAGCGATCGACCTCCTTTTTCCCCGACTCCTTTTTAGCTTGTAAGCAAGATTTTGGCGCTTCAACTCTCAACTTCAAACAGAATTTCAATTCAACAGAACAGAATCAGAGCCGCCCCGGTAGCTCAGTTGGTAGAGCGTTGGGCTCCGGCCCGCTGCTCAGAAGCATGCAGTGGCAGTGCATGTCCAGGCTTGGGATCGGTTCCCCTGAGACGCTCCGGCGCTCAATAGTTTACCCGACGTACAGGTCGGCTGGCAACTGACTGATGAGAGGGTGACCTGAGCGGGGCGGCCGTCCCTGTGCTTTGTGGGGCGTTAACACGCGCGCATTGACGGGGGTCTGAGCCACCTTCGCATTGACGGGGGGGCGGGTACCCGCCCCCCGTCTCGAGAACCACGGTAGGTAACGAAAAACGGTAAACGGCGTTGGGCTGCCCATCCACTTCTCCATCGAAAACATTTGAACCATTTTTCTGTCAGGTCACATTTAAGGTCACGAGAGGTCAAAACATGCCCGTCATAGGGATAACATGTAAAATTCAGTTTTTCGGGCATTACATCTGAACAAGTAAAGATAGAGCAAAACGACTTGAACTGTATGAATCCTCTTAGCAAGCCGAATCGAATGATATATAATTTGACCTTGCTAGGTCAAATCAAGGATTTGACCTGACCTGAGGTCAGGTCAGGGTCAAATTATATAAAATGCATATCATTAGAACCGCAAAGCCCAGGCAAGTCTAATGCAGCTAAAATAAATGCTCTATCACCATCCGTTACTGAGTTATTCCGTAAAAAACATTTTTCCCATGTATTTCCAATGGAGAGGTCATGCCTCGTACCTGACCTTAGGTCATCGATATCAAAAATACCGGAACATATGTTAGAGAACTCGGTGGGGCCATTATGTGATATGAGTTTCAAACGGATAAGTTCACCCTGCTCCGACTTATGCTATCTTAAACTTTTTTTTGAGGTCGGGTCACTTGACCTGTACTGGTGACCTGACCTGAGATGACCTAACCTTAAAATTTTGACAGAAGTTGTAAAAATGATGAGGGAAAAGGTATACCAAGTACGGCGGCGCTACGCGCCGCCGTTTTTCTACTATCTCCGAAAAACCCGAGGGGGCGGGTACCCGCCCCCGTCAATGCGCGTGTTAAACTTTGGCTTCTAAATTGACCCTCCATTGAGGGAGTTGCTCGTTCGGGTGGTGGGGTCGGGGTCTTCGTGACAAGTCCCTTGATGACTTTAGTGAGACTCCGACTCCGGCAGCCGTACTAGGAACAGCTTGAACAAAATTTATAAAAAAATTAGCTAAGTTCAGTGTATATATTGGGGCTTGGACAGGAAAAGAAGTATCTTGAGTTGATATTTTTCATCCCGTGACGTGTTTTTTTTGCTTTTCATCTCGAGTTCCCAAAATCCTACTGAAAAGGCATGCTGTAAAGCAATTTTGCACTGCGCGACGTTTTTTTCTTCTTTTTTTTTTTGCTTTTCGACTTTGGTTTTCCCCTCCCAAACCATCCGGCTAGATCCGCCACTGTATATTGATGTGTGTTTTGTATACTTTTGCTTGCACAATTGTGTATTATTGTAGTTTCCTTTCTCGGGTAATGGATCTGGGATCAATGCTGTTGGTCAATATTGCACATTTTTGGGGTGCGGGGAGAGGACTAGGAGAAATAGCTCCACCAGCTCTGTATAAAAAAACCACTTGCGGACGCGGAGGAGGAGGGCAAGGGGCCATGCCCGCAAAATGGTGAAATTTTGGCTGATTTTCTAAAAAAAACACTATTTTACGATTTCTCCCGAGTTGGCCCCTCTAAAACAGCGCACTTTCGTCCGCCCCTGGTATAAATATTTCAAAAACTGACTGCGGCGGATTGACACTTTTTTATTCGGATTTTTGGAGGAGGAGGTCTTGGATCTCGTTACAGCCGTGCAAATATCTCCTCACATTCTGATCATCTCCGCTCCAGTGGTTCTCCAATCCACCTTTGCCCCAGTGCGCTGTAGAAGGCGACCCCTCAATCTCGGTTCTAATGCAAGATGGCAAAAACGCGAACGGTGTTAGATAGTCTAAAAGATTTGATTAAGATAAACTACTGGCTTATCTCAACATCGAGGACATACCTGGCCTGGCTTTTTCCTACCAAAGAAGGTGACGGGTTACGCCCTGTTTTCGGTATTGGTGAAGCAGATATCACAGGAACATGCCAGATCGTCACCTGGGGAAATGTTTTAAAACATCCCCAGCTTAGCATTGGGAAATGTTTTCAAAATATCCCCACATTCTGAAAGAAAATCCCCAGAGGCAAAACAGATGAAAGGAGGGAAGGTTTGAGCAGTGTAAAGTGGTGCCCAGAGGCGCACTCTGACTCCGGAAAGAGGGATGATATCCCCAAACTAGGAATAAGGGACCAAGGGCATACTCAAACAGCTTGAAGGCATATCCCCTGACCTGACCTGACCTTATCAAACCAAACCAAACCAAACCAAACCAAACCAAACCTAAACCTAACCTCTGTGCAAAAACTCCCATTGCTATCTGTCTGAGCACGCCACTGATCACGTGGGCGCGTCCCTCTCCTAAACTCCGTCTCCAGCGGTCTGAGCATGCCTCTGGGGATTTTCTTCGGAATATGGGGATATTTTGACAACATTTCCCAAGGTGGCAATCTGGCATGTTCCTGTGACATCTGCTTCACCATTACCCTGTTTTCTGGGCTTTGGTGTCTGACAGGACTCCGTTAGAAATTGTTTACCGTTACTTGATCACTCTAGTTATAGCATGACCATGATAGGTCGAAATGTAGAACTACCTGACACCTCCAGGGCTTGACTTTAGGCCAAGTCTATCATCTGACCAGGTATAGTCAATATGCATATCAGCTGACTGGCAGTGACTATCCAAAGGTAATGGTATGAAAATAAAGCTATGACTATTTTTGCGAAGTTATTAGCCCTAGTTTGAAACTTTGCTTAAGTTGTCTCAAATAACTCCACATACGTTACAGATCCAAATTTGCAACATGAATCTGGAGTGTGATTTATGATGCCTAGGTGTTGACAATAAGAAATTATTATGATACGTATCCGAAAGAATAGAGCCATTTTCGGTCAATTTCCTTTTCCTCGTGCATTTCCAATTAAGGGAGAACATGATATGTGCGTGACCTTAGGTCATCGATATAAAAATCCCATTGCAACAACCTAGGGTCCTTGGGGCGCCGATTATGTGATATAAATATTAGGTAAATACGACGAATCTGTTTTTACTGGTGCCACTTGAAACATTCTTGAATTTGAGTTCGCTTGGCATGCCCTGGTGGCCTGACTTGAGATAACCAAAAAAAGTTGGGCAATCTATTTAGAATAAGGTGTGCCAAGTATGGTGGCGTTCCACACCACTGGCTTTTGGCACCGTCGGAAAACCCGAGAAGGGGGTATTTGAACTCCTCACCACCATGGGGCCAGAGTTAGAACATTGTTGTGTCTGTGTTGGGGTAGCGGGAGTCTCGAAATATGAACCCGCTGCGGGCACAGAGGCCACCAGCTGAGACGGCCGGAAAGCCAGTTTCAGGTTTGTCGAATAGGATCCTCCTGTTGTGGCGGGCAGCTTACCGGAAAACCGACTTCAGCCGTGCGATGGGCCCTCTCTCGTTAACGGATCCCAGCAGCACTGTCATTGGGCATCGGCCATGGCAAAAACGTCGACGTTGGGTGCCAGTCCGCGCTACACCGGTCGATAGGACATCTCCGTAATGACGCGCCTCTAATTTCGCTCGTCGGCAGAATGGGGACGTTTTGTCTGATGTGAAAGTGGGATGAAATTTACTGAAGTTTGAACTCGATTCAAATCAGATAAGGATAGATACACGTCTCAGTTTTAGATAAGCATTGAGGAAAGTATGCTGCATGCAGAGGTCCGAGGGAGGTATGTGTGTAATGTATGTGTGTAAGCAGAGGGGAAGTCGATAAGTCCGTTCCCGCAGTCGGAACGTGAAGAGTATGTGCTGAAAATGTTCATGTATCAGGGGTAGCTATCTTGCCGAAATAGTCGTGGGCAAATAGGGGCGCTGCTCAAACGCATGCATCGTTCAACGTCGAGAAACCACCATAATGCATGACCGCACGTGCTAGTGTATGATACCGCATCAATTTTACACTCTAATGTTTTTCTGCTTTTGTTGCTTTTTTCATAGCGCTTTTCCCTCTGGAGATACTGCTTTATTTGGAGAAACAAATGGGTGATCCATTGATATGCATTGGAGACAAAACCTGTTTCTCTGGCCTTTCGCGAGGTCACGTTAAGTTTCTGGTTAAGCCAATTATCACTGGCCGGGAGTTGACTTCTCGCTGCGTTTTCGCGTCTATATCAGAATAAAAATATCATGAACATTATTGGAAATCCCATAGCAGACTCTGTAGGCACGTCTGTTGCATCTTATCCTTGGGCTGGAAAAAACCCACGTTAGTGCCCTCGCGCGAGTGACGGGCGTTTGAGCTTGCTTGTGCCAGGTGCACCATCAACTCATAACTCCACCAAATTTGACAGATGTGATTCTTTTAAGTCGCAAGTCAAGCGTGCCACATCGGAGGAGCAGTGCAATATTCTCACTGAGACCCAGGAAATATGGACTCAGCTGACAGAAACGTCTGGCACTTCTGCAAAACCGCTAGAATTTAAATGGTGTCCGCATGCTATGCTACAATGGTATACTGTAAAATGAAATGTTAGTGAAACGGCTATGACGACCAAAGAGAACATCTCGTTGCCACGAGTCTGAGGAACAGGGCGCCGCCCCGTGCTGTGCATATTGTTTAAAGAGCTCTACTTCAAAACGTGATGCCTTTTCTCTTGTCAGGAGACAAGCAATGACATGGCATGGCATGGTGAGAATAAACTGAAACTTACCGTCTCAGACACCGCAACTTGAGCAGCAACATGTATTATTCATCTTCTCTTGTGTGTTCATAGTTGTAATGCACACATGGACATGTTATACCAGAAAACTTTTGGAAAAGAATAGCTAAATGTCGGAACATGCCCAAGTTTTCTTGTGGTTTACAATTATAATTATTTCTTAATCAACTAAGTTACAATTAAAACGACAGAAAACAAATATTTGTGCTGCCTTCTTTACGTTGCACGTCCAGCCTTCCACCCCTGCGCGTTCCCATACCATCCGGTATCCACCGTATTGCCAACATTCATAAGAACGAATCTGTGCAAAATTAATTCCACAGTGTCTACCTTGGCCATCTTAGAAAATCCTTGAATTTCCCCGCAATTTTGATATTGTCATTATTGAAAGGGCCTGCACATGCGCACGTGAGGTGCGTTCCTAGTGTTGATTAGATACCCACTCATGATAATGAATAGATAGTTGATAGATAGTGAACCCACTCATTTTGTTACCGCAAATACAGATACCAAAAGTTCCCTCTAGCCGAGCCGGTAGTTTCTGATGCATCGCACGTGAGCATGTGGCATAGGATGCCAAATCTTACCAATGCTATCTTGTTCTTAGAACCGCCCGAATATAACTTACGATGTACATACCTATGCCAAGTATAACTTCAATGTACTAATGCCGCAGATTTCTTCACAATCAGATTCGTAGTTCCGGAATTATAGCCTGGGGTGAAATGTGCTCACCCATTTCCCTTGCACCGGCGTGCGTGAGGTTTGACCTGGGATTGAATTGACCTTTACCGCTTAACTCACAGCATTGGGGCTCCCTGCACACCAATTTTAGGATTATTTAGATCGGCCAAAACTGGGTTATTGCGCAATTAAGTGGCAGAAATTTTGTAATTTGACTTACCCCTGGTTCTGCACGTGCTGTGAACTTCGGCGCCAACACCCCAGTCATCTCTCATATGTTCAGTGAGTAATTGAATTGATCAGTGTATAACATGGTGGAGATCTCGTCAAGGTACGACCGTTACTTGTATGTAGAGCTCGTCAAAAGCATTAGCACAGCCGAGAAGGGCTGGATAGTAAGTAAATAGTCCTGCTAAGTAGAGGGGGAACTCGCGGTTGATTCGTGTACGCTCGGTAATTATTCATTGTGCATATAGTACCTATCGTATGTGATAAATTTGACGTAGCCGGCGGTTGTTCAGATCTTGAGCCCCTCACAGTGAAACCTGGCTTCGGCTGAAGTGAAGGGCGCGCGCTGACCGCTGAGTTGTCTTGAGCGAGCTTAACGGTGACTTGAAGTTGGGAGTGTGGAAAATAATGACCTCTGAATAGTGTGCATACAAACCCCTTTGTATGTACAATAGACGGGGCTGTGTTTCTAGATATTTTCTCAGCACTACTGGTATAGTGGAGATATATGATATAGTATATTCTATAATATAGATATACTCACTCAGCACTTCGTAATATTAGCACTCAGATTGCAAGTCACGTGCGCAGAAGTATACTCATCTTGACAAAGATAGTTGGCGATGTTTCAGGCCGATAGTTTGCCAGCGGTCTAGGCGCGCGCTACGCGCAGGGCTGACTCTTAGGTGGATGCCGAATCCAACGAGCTACGAACGCACCAACGGGGTGCACAGGGTGCACACCCCTCAGAATTGTAGAGGCGTGTCCTGTCACGCCTGGGCAGCAAACTTTTATTTGCTAGGACGGAGTGAATACCGAGAAAGATCGTTTCATATTGAAAAGCGGCCTTCGGAGTTGCAATGCCCCAAAAGGCGTCGCCCTCTATGATGATAATACATGATAAATGCATATATTTCACATTCAAGGGCAATTCCATCAAACGATGGCTATTCTTCACCCCGGGTCGAGTTAAATGAAAACAAAACGATGAAAACAAACCAGACACAACTAGACGCTCACCCTTGCATGCACACAATTGTCCAGACTGTTGGTTAACACCCGCACTGGAAGGGGGTCTGGCACTAACGCGCACTGGAGGGGGCCTGGTAGGCCCCCTAAGATCTCGGAAACTAAGAGGGTTAGAAAAAAGCCACTTTGTAGGTGGGTGGGGGCTATGGTGATCTACGTGATTACCAATTTTCATTGACCTAGGTCAATATCTTCAAGGTCAAACAAGGTCGTAAAGGTCAAATATTGGCCATGCTGGGATCGATTGGTAAATGCTGTGATTATGCAGGAAAATGGCGGGAATAAGCTAAAGGCGGACAAGGTTCATAGAGAAGAGGTCTCAAAGAGGCTTCCCCACAACTTTTGGGTCAAGGTCATTCAAGGTCATTGACCTGTAAGGTCACCATATGGTATACTACTTATTATTTACACTTTGACTAACACTATAGCCACTGTTTGGCGGGAAATGAGGATTGACCTTTCCCAATGACCTTTGACCTTGACCTTTGACCTTGACCTTTGTATTGGGGTACCCTACCGATGACGTCATAGCATAATATGTCAGACGGGGTAACGTCATTTGGCCGGACGCACAGTGGTCAGTGACCTTGAAAGTGCAGATATGACCTTGACCTGTGACCTTTGACCTTGACCTTGACTTTCATGTGAAGTGACCTTGACATAAAGTCCCGCTTATATGACGTTGTGACGTCACCACTCGGTCTTCAATGCAAGCTAACTGGTCCGACCGCGCGTTTACGGCGATCTCAAAATGCAGGTCTGACTTTGAAAGCCTATAAGTCAAAAAATTTTCGGCCGATTTTCAAAAAGTCTTCACCAATCGACTCGCTATTAAATTCTGTTAAATGTGGCCACGTTTCGTGTTTCGGCTACAAGCGGTTCTCCGGCCACCTTGGAAAAACAGGTGGGGGGCCTCCGAGGCCCCCTCCAGTGCGCGTGTTAAGCATCATTCAGCTGCTGCTCCCTTAGATACACTTTTAATCGTGTTTTAAACACAGTGATGTTTGTGGCATCGCGGACATTGGTAGGAAGGTCATTGTAAGATCTCACAGCGTTGTACAGGAACCTCCGCCTGCCCGACTCCGTCCGAATGACCGGCGTCTGCAGCCGCTGGTTCTGCCGTGTATTTCTGCCGTGAACTGACTGTCTAGACGCAAGACTGTTGGCCATTATCGCGGGATGTCCAGTTAATAATTTTTTTCAAAGTGGTCAGGCAGTGGTATTCAAAGAGGTATTCTGCACGAAGCCAGCCGAGTATGCGTATTACACGCTGATATGGTCAAATTTACGCCGTCCTGAGATCACTCGTGCGCCAAAATTTATCAGTTTCTGTAACCGCCGGATCTGAGTAATTGTACAAGCACCATATACACTTAAGCAATAACGTACCACAGACAGTACTAGGCCCTCCACCAATGTTATGATGGTCCTTTCAGGAATGTAGTGACGTATATGCCCGAGTCCGCGTAGTGTTCCGGTGCAGCGCCTAATAACATCATCTACATGACTAGTAAAGGACATACATCGATCGAAAACAAGACTGAGGTTCTTGGCAGTCTTAGACACGTCTATGACTGAGTCCATAAAGTTGATTGTTGGGTGACGAATGTTACGAATATTTTGCTGAGATCCTAAAATTATGAACTGTGTTTTAGAGCTATTAATTTTCATGTCGTTTTGGCTAAACCAGTTCGATAAAAGTGACAGATCGTTTTCTAGAGAGCAAACAATATTTCCTAGATTACTGGGTGGTCCTGAAACGAAAATTTGGGTATCATCTGCGTATTGAACTATTTTGGCGTGATTTACGTATAGAGAGATTTCGTTGACGTATATGGAAAGGAACAGGGGCTCGAGGGCAGAACCTTGGAATGTTCCCATAGGATTGAGGAGTGGCCGAGAGAGGACGCAGTCGACATACTGATGAGCCGATGGTGGTGTCCGTGCAGGATTTTGGATGAGAACTTGTTGGTAGTGATTTTTCAAATAATTTTCGAACCATGGTGTGACAACCCCGTACATTTGCAGTTTCTGGATCAATTTGTCACGGGGTACTAGATCAAACTCTTTAGAACAGTCTAGAAGGCATAGCAAAGTAATGTGGCGGCGGTCATTTGCTGAGAAAACACTGTCAGTTACTGTTAAGAGCGCAGTTTCGGTTGAATGATGAGGTCTAAAACCATGCTGGGATGGCGAGAACAGGTGATGACTTGTAAAATAGTGAGAAAACTGCTCATAAACGACACGTTCTGTGATTTTGGCTATTGTTGTGAGAAAAGAGATCGGTCGAAAATTTGAGGGTTCGGTTGAGTTGGATGACTTTTGAACTGGATGGACGATAGTACGCTTCCATGAGTTCGGAACGGTGTGAGTGATTAGAATAGTATTAACAATGTGTGTGATTACAGAACAAAGTGAATGAATGCACAGCTTGATGAAACGCATTCACAACCCATCGGCGCCAGCGGTCGCACTACTGCGCATCCGGGATACAACGTCCAGAAGCTGGTCAGATGTTATGGGATGCACATCAAACAAACCAGTCGACACGCGCGGTAAACGCACCGGCAGGGCAGGGCCCGAGCGATCAATGCTCCTTGCGGTATTAGCACCAACTTCAACAAAGTACCTATTTAGGGCATCAGCATCAGCACTGGGTGCTGGCGCGACACTTGGCTTCGGTCCCACTACAGGTCGCAAACTCTGCCAGACCACGGCCGGGCCCCGCTCAGTGAGTGCCCGGTCTATGGCAGCGCGCGTATCAGCCCTTATAGCTGACTGCACTATATCATGTATTTAATATGTATGCCATAGGGTGTTCCAAACTGCTCAGCAAAGTAAGGGGGGCGGAGCTTCATCCTGCTGCTAGCGGTGACTTTTCCATAGAAAACACTCATTTGTTTTAAACTTTTTGTTGCCCTTCACACCGACGGGTTAAAAACATTTGATCTCTTCCCAATTAGGCCAAAATCGGGTACCTTTATGCGAAGTGGAGGGCCCAGACCACTTCCCCTCTTCCCCAGCGTATACTTATTGTCTATTGCATTTTCAAAAATCTTTCTTGTTCATTTGAACACACGGGCGATGACTCGCGGACTGCAGCACGTTCCCTTCGGCCGTGTAGACTGCATAAGACGAGGACTTTTCTGTCGTTCGGCGAATAATTTTAACTCTTATTTGGCAGCGTGCCCTGAGTCCGACACTTCTAATTGTTCTTTTGGGCAGTTTAGGTCACTGACCCGATTTTACGTCAAGCAGCTGCCTTTACACTGAGAAGTGACTGTGGATTTTAAAGGGTTTTATGTGTGCCTCTTTATGTTCTAACAGGATTTTCTGTCTATTTCATGTAGCTAGGATCATATATCGTGAAAATATTCATTCTGTGCATTGTATTCATAGACATGTCTTATCTCATTTGACTTGAGCTGTTATTGGGTCCCATATACCTGTTGCTCATAAGCCCTCAATAAACAAATAAACAAATTCGCCATTTCAATCCGCGCACCCACTTGAACTAAACCTAAAAGACCAACAACATGGCTCCACGGGAAAAGACGTCAGTGCTGTGGTAAGCGGAAGGAGGTGTTTTATCTGACCTGGGTAAATTTTACAAGTTTTTCATCTGACAATTTGTGCACTATCCTCGTGGGGTAAATTTCAGTCGCGGGAATCCCAGCGGAAGTCTGTGGGGGTACCATTAGCAGCGGGAGTTCACTAATGGAGCGACACTGTTTTATTTTCCCGTGCCTCCGACCCCGTCACAATTCACGTGTGTTGCTCCGAAACTGCACGTCTGATCCCAACGAACCTGTTCAATGGGACGGGAGGTAGTGATGCCAAATGGCTCTGCCGTCAACGCGCCATAAAACCCGCAGAGCTCTTTTAATAAAATCGAACCAGCCCAGCACGTCTCATTTGAAACACATGGCTCGCGCCAGTGTAGCGGAGGGGGCGTTTCTCATCAACGTCGATTTTGAATTCAACTTTGAAATCTCAGGCGACATAATCATGACCTTAACATCAAAAGAGCGAGATTCAATATGCTGACGGGGTGACGCTGCTGCGCAAACTTCTAGGCGGCATCAGTCAGTTATAACCATCCGCTGGAGGCTTCGACCAAGTATTGGACAGGATGAGAAGTGACTTATTTGAAGCTGAAGCTGAAGCAATGACTTATTTGAAACTGAAGCTAAAGCAGTGGCTTATTTGAAGCTGAAGCAGTGACTTATTTGAGGCTGAAGCTGAAGCCGTGACTTATTTGAAGCTGAAGCTAAAGCAGTGACTTATTTGAAGCTGAAGCTGAAGCAATGAAGCTTCAGGACGAGCTGAATGGGTTTGATTATATATTATATAAATGCGTGTGCGATTATATTCCTAAGAAAAGTCCACAGCCCTTAACATGATTGGCTAGCGTCCCTCCTCTGCGATCCAAACGACAACAGCACCTTTGGGTTATCACCAGAACATAACGGATTGTGAGTCTCGGCACGTCCCTCTAGGAATGAGAGGATATCATAAAATTTACAAAATATTATGATCCAAAAATATTATTATAATACAATGCTTTGGAAAGCATCATCTTACCAGAGGCGAGCCGGATAAGGAATCGATTTAACCTTTTGTTTTAAAAATTAATTTTGTTAATTTGCCTTAAATTTGACTTTACTTCTAATTGTATTCAACAATGAAAGTTTATAGTCTGTGTCATTAACACATAAATTAAGACTTGTGTTTGCCTGAAAGTAACCACAGTCACCCTTGTTAACCTTCGCCCGGGTCTTTTTAGACCCCCTCCCCTCGAGTTTTTCCGAAGCGACCAAAAACGGCGGTGCGCAGCGCCACCAAACTTGACCTAGCTGTTTCTTCGTCATTTTTACATCTTCCCTGAAAATTTTAGCTCAAGGTCATTTCAGGCCAGGTCACCAGGCCAGGTGAAGTGACCTCACCTCAAAAAATGCTTAGGACCGCATAACTTAAAGAAGGGTTAATTGATCAAGTTGAAACTCATACCACATATTGGGCCCACCAGGAGCTACAACATTTGTTCCGAGATTTTTTTATATTGGTGACCTAAGGTCATGTGCAGAGCATGACCTCCCCATTGTCAATACATGGGGAAAATCACGAAATGAGCTTTTCCCAGTAAGTATGGATGGAATCAACTTCAAACATCGGTTACGACTTGATCTTTGCCCATTTATGAAGTAGATGCCAAAAATTTTGACTTGTGACCTTTAAAAGGTCACCTTAGGTCAAATAAGCATTTTTGGTGTTTTACTCTCTACATTTTGAATAAACTAAGATAGAACTTTTATTTTGTCACTCAAGTGTTTTTATAGTCACTGCAAGTCAAATGATATACATCATGACTATACCAGGTCAAGTTGGGTCAGACCGTTGACCTGGGTCAGGTCAAGTTCTTAAATTTGACCTGGCATAGCAATATTATGTATCATTCGATTCGTATTGACGAGAGGATTGCAATGGTGCATCAACTCTGGCTATATCTTGTTTGGTTTGGAAGTTATTGGTGAAAAAGGAAACACCTTATGCATGGGTGGCTATGGACATTCCACAGCATA
The DNA here is from genome assembly GCA_034440635.1 of Lepas anatifera. Classification (NCBI taxonomy): domain Eukaryota; kingdom Metazoa; phylum Arthropoda; class Thecostraca; family Lepadidae; genus Lepas; species Lepas anatifera. Next base: position 182,508 of record JAOTON010000428.1, on the reverse strand, counting down.
TGCCCAATATTCAGTGACCTTTAGCTCCCTAGGCTTTGACCTGACACGAAAATGAATGCCGCTGTAATAAAAGATCAACTCAAGAGCTTTGGAATGGTGTTGTAAAAATGTTTTTAGCTATCATAGCTACTGAGATATATGAGGTTTTCTTAGTACACCTCTTATTAGCGATTTTGACCTATTTTGACCTCTGGTGACCTTGATATTGATCTGAAAAGAAACATGACCGAAGTATTTTCGATATCATTTTTGAATAGCTTTCGATTGCCATTTTGTGCTTTTTTCTATCTCTCTTAGTTTGTGAGATCGTGGGGTTTTTTAGCCCCCCCACCAGGGCGAAGGTGGCTCGTACCCGCCACCGGGGCAAGGGTTAAGGCGCTACGGTTCATGGTGCGCTGTCGCTATATCAAAGCTGTTCCTTGGTCGCCTTTTTACCGGCAGCCTCCCACCCAGAAGATTGCATTAAACTGAGCAGTGCTCGCCTTTATCGGAGGTAGGCTGACCGGCTGGGACTCTTGTTGCTGGGAGCACGAGCTCACCTGTTTTTAAACTGATTCACCGGCTCGGTGGCTACACCTACAGCTGGGCTTCAGTTCCTTACAAATCAAGGCCGATCGACTCGAATAAGTTCTAGCGTAGTGCTGAATATATTTCAATTTAGATACCAGATAAATAAACAAAACGTATTCTGACTTCTATCACGTTCAATATTTCTAGTTGCGTTCTCTTGACCACGTCTAATGACCTCGCTTGAGACGACCCAGGGCTATAACTTCGAAAGCAGGTGTAAGAGAGTTAAAAATACGATTTGTGAAGTATGGGGTAGCAGGGTGGTACTCTTTTCTACCACAGCCCTTCCCCCTCTCTGGGTACGGTCTGAGGGGCGTTGAAACGCCGTTGCAGGGGAACAAAGGTTAAACCAACAAAAAGACTGCTGGTGATTGAGTTGGTGTAAAAATGCTACTTCTTGCCCAGATTTTTAAAAGTTTGTATCAAGTAGAGGGAATGGCCTAAGCTAAGAATGGTAGAGAATGTCCCTCCATGTCACCTATGGGACCAGTATTTCGCACGGCTAACTTGCGTGACTTCTAACAGTGATATATAAATACAGCCTGACAACACATTGGTCCGTTTTGATCATATCAGCGCAATTAATTGCTGTAAATCCTGCTAAACTCGGCATAACCGACAAGTTGATGGCGGGTTCAAGCTATTTAGGTGACAAAATATCGGAGGCTTGAGCCATTTATTCAGAGATTAGGATCTCCACAATCCTATCAACATTGAACTTCCCGCCACATTTGTAGATACCGCTTGATAATTAAAACTTACGGCCCTATTTGCTACGAATCTGCGCCGGGTTATGCTAATTCAGGTGAATATTCGAGGGATACCACCGCCGTATTTTGCTGGATATTGCGCGCATTATCCCCATTTGAGAATTCTGCTCTGGAAATAGGCACAGGAATGCTACCAAAACTTTTCATTCCGATAAGAATTAATTGAAATATAAGTATTGTATAGTCATAGTTTTATCATCCTTGGTTTTGATTCCTGAGTTGAGTGAGTTACGATATGAATTGGAAGACAAGCTGGTGGGTTTAGAATGTGTTTTTCCCTCAGCCAGAGAGAGGATAGCAAAATTTGGCTCGGCCTGTCTGGTGCAGGACTGTGGTTTCCGCACGTGACGACGTGACGCGCATAGTACTGATAATGTTCGGAGCTGAGACGTCACTGTATATCTGCCTATGAAGCAAAGAAAATATTTGATGTTTACAAAGGAAATTAATGAGTTTATTCATGGCAGAATACCTCTTGAATAAAGCATACTAGAAAAATAATATTTCTGCATTATGGCCGACAGCCTTTCTCTCAGATTGAAAGTAGGTATACTTTGTCACTCATACACCACCCTGCCTAAATTTGTGTAGGGAACGTTTCGTCACCTCAATTATGCCTTCCCGAGTCGGCTGAAAAGGGAATGCATTATCAGGCATTTCAATTCGAGTAATCATTCGTTTTCAAATTTCAACCCACACCGAAATAGCATTGAGTGTGCAGGTAATAGACTCAGTCGGGGAGTTCACAGGAGAGATGATTGAATTTTAATATGTCGTTGACTCTTTGACCGGGAAATTACACAGCTGCGGTCAGGTATCGTCTCTGTGAGTTGGAGGAGACGCGTCTGAACCCTTAGCCGGACAACACCCACACATCCCATCTGCACAGCCGAGTCATCGGCAGTAAATCCGTGCTGATAGCGAAGAACACTATGTTTCTGCTCCGCACTTAAATTGGTTAGGCTTGAGCCAGCGCAGCAACTGAAGGGCGGAAGCACACGCCAGCCCCAGTGGTGAAAAAAACGATCGTGTTTGGGGGCGCGGTAGTGGAGTGGTCAGCGTAGCTGGGTTCCACGCAGCCGACCCGGGTTCAAGGCCCGGCGGCTTCCCTGAACAAGGAGCAAGCTGGCTCCCGAGAAACCCTTCCAACAGGGAAAGAGTTGGCGACGCCATATGACCCTGGCAGTTGGTGCGTCGATAAGCCCCAAAAATTATTATTATTATTACGATCGTGTTCAGCAAACTTGTGACCGGCGCTCAGGTGCTTCATTAGTCCATTTTCATTTTTACCGAAATTTCAGTTCAGCTCTATTTCAGGTTAGGTCACACGGCCAGATCAGATGATATGACCTCTAAAAAGTAGTGGCATCGCCAGTTGTATGCACCAGAGGAGCAGAAACTGGTCAATCCGGCTACTGGTGTAGGTGACACATTTGCATTGTTTCAATTCTTAACCCTTTTCCCGCCCAGGGTGTCCAATCAGACCCCCCTTTCTTGCAAACACTTCCAAGCCGATTCAAATGAGACGCACGTCGCTTTGAAAACCATTAGAATGATCAATTTGATGACTTATGACCAAAAATTGAAGTGGGATTATGTCAGGTCAACGAGTTATGACATTGCTAACCCCATGTAAGTTTCCCATGCTCCCATTTAAGGCAATTTTGTTCTTCAAAAATGGAGCTGACAAAATCATGGTGTAACTTGACTTCTAGAAGAGCTAGATCAACTTTCTAAACATCATTTGAAAGTTCTTGAAAGTGAAAATCAACACCCTGCCATCTATTTTCAGGTAAGGTGGATACGAAGGTCACCAGAGGTCACCAAAGGTCAAGGTTTTTGCAACTGTCTTATTTTTTCAAAATAAAACAAGATACAGTCTTAAATTTGGTATCATAGCAATAAGCAAGACACAATGATTCGAATGATATGCAGCATGACCCACTGAAAACTTCAGTGTTTGACCTTGACCTATGATCAAGGTCATACCGCGACGTTACAAAGTAATCTACATGTCATTAGAATTACTACGTCAAGACGAGCACATTGGTGTATTTTGTTTTGCTCTAGGTCTAATGGTTCCCGGGTTATAACGATTTTTAAAGGGGTCTAAATTTGACTTATTTTGGCCGACTGATGTCTCTGGTCTACGGATATGGTTCAAACTCGGCCTCTGTGTAGAAGACGGCAAGGCGCTTGCAGCTCCGTTCCAATTTTTTTCCGTATTACTTCTGGTTCCTGAGATCGAAGGTGGTCCGATCGGACCCCTAAGCGGTGGTGTATCTACGAAAAGAGCCTAGGCGGCATCGGATTAAGGCTGTGACAAAATAGCGATCTTGGCTGCATGGCTCAAACTCTAATTTGTTTCTTTTAACTAACACTTCGAAACTACTCCGCTTTGGTGAGCGGTCACGTGGGCCTCTGAGAACTACTAAGGCGTTTGAGTTTCTGTGAAACCATGACCCCTGTTTCCCCGCTATAAGATTTCGAATATTTAGAGCATGTGCTACTGTGTACACATTCCTTGTTTGTTGTTTTCCATGTTTTTTTTACCGGATCCCTTCATCAAGTCTCACTACCTCACCCCATGGGTTGAGCGCGGCGCCTATGGTGACCCTCCCCGTGGGTAATCCTTGTCCTTCCCCATCAACCATCCTATCCTTATCCTTATCCTACAGTGTGTTTTTGCTTAAGTTGTCATTTATGTCCCTCATCTTCATTACGACCGGCGTCAGAATAGCCACATGTATAGTGGAGATGCCGTGTATGTCAAATAAAAAAAATAAAAAATATGTTTTTTCAGAAAAGGTCCCTGTCTTAAGTAGTAATTTATGTGCGTTCATCTGAATCCCATTGTGTCCATGATAACCCAATACTTTGTTCTGTTTGGTTTACTTTTCCTTATTTGCGTTATCAATTACCTCGTCAGTGTCTCAACCATAGCCAGTAACACTCTGATTTTACACTATCGAAACAGATTCTAACTTAATGTGCCCACATTTCTCACATTTGTCACACATTTGAAAGGGTGAATATACGAGGTCGGAATTTTGCGCCAAAAGTTCGCAAGCCTTTGAACCTGCAGTCATTTATCATTCTGGAACGTATGCCACATGCCCCGTCTTATACCCTTTCCCACGTCTTGACAAACTAGTGCCTGTCGTCCAAATACTAAACAATTTAAAGACAGTGTTTGTTTGGTATTGAACCCGACACCGCCTGGGCTCTTTTAGTCCACTCCACCGCGTGGGGGTCTGATCGGACCCCCCGTACGATCTCAGGAACCAGGAATGATTCGAAGAAAAATTGAAACGGCACTGAAAGCGCCTTACTGTCCCCTATTCTGGAGACAAGTTTGAACCATATCCGTCGACCCGTGACGTCACAGTGGGCCAAAATGGGTCAAATCTATACCCAGTTAGAAAATGCAATGTATCTCGGGAACCATGAAAACTAAAACACAACAAGAGACATTTATGTGTTCGTCTTGATCCAAGAATTCAAATGACATGCAGCATGACCTTGTAAGGTCCCATTATGACATTTGCCTTAGGGTAAGGTCAAGTAATGGCCATTTAAGGTCATGTTCCATATAATTTGAATCCTTGGCCTTGGGTCATGCTAATTAGTATGACACTGGATTTAAGACTGTATCCTATTTCAATCAAAAGTTATAGATGCAAACAATTTCGAAAACCGTGACCTTTGTGGCCTCTGGTGATCTTGGTATTGACCTGGCCTCAAATTGGATTGCAGTGTGCAGATTTCCCGTTTCAAGAGCTCTCGAGTGATGTTTAGAAACCTGATCTAGCTCTGCTAGAAGCCAAGTTACACCCTGGTTTTGTCAGCCTCATTTTAGAAGAACAGAATCAGCTTACATGGGTTTAGTAATGACGGCATAAGTCGTTAATCTTACCTGACCTGCTGTCAATTTTCGGTCATAGGGTGTCAAAGTTATCACCCTAGAGGTCTGCATGCTCATTAGTCTCGTTGGAATCGGCTCGGAATCATTTGCGAAAAACCGAGGGGGTGCGATCGGACCCCAGGCGGTAAAGGATTAAAACCATTCGAATCCAGCAGCTGCGGTCACATTACGCCAAATAATCCAGTCTGCAAAGTATGGCAGCAGGCCAGCCGAGTCGCACCAGCCATCTAAAATTCTAGCACCACCAGCCACCGAAAATTCGGACCAATCTCCCATATATCAGGGAGAAAATGCGCTCATTCCTACCCACACCATGCAGTGCTACCTCTCTTATTAGGTACATAGGTAAGGATTTTTATAAGACCCCCTCCTGTGTCTTTATAACCATTCAGTCATTATTTGTTTGGTTTTCGGTGCCACCTTCCTCGCACCAGTCTCGCAAATTCGCACCAGGTTGATAAAATTCGCACCACTCGCTCCTGTCTCCAAGGGCACTCGCACCGACGAGATCTCGGCGAAAATGCCATACTTTGCACACTGGCACAGTTGATTATAATCAAACCAGCAGGTCACTGGTGCAGTAACGTCCAGAAGTAGCCAGGGCTTATTCTACTGACGTCACATAATCGAAACAGCGGGTCACTGGTACAAATACGTGCAGAACTGGCCGGGGTGCTACTCTACAGCTTGAAATATCGTTGTTCATGAGCTGCGCACCAAGCTAGATTGATAAAAATATTTTTAGTGATAATTGTTGGGGTTTAAGGATGCACGAGCTGCCGAGGTTATACGGCGCTGCCAACATCCCCCCCCTGCTGGGATTGTTTTTGGGGACCAGGCTGTACTTATTCAGAGATCACGCTGAGTCTTGAATCCAGGACCCGTGGCTCAGGAGACAGGCGTTTCACTGCTTAGTCACGCCGTCAATAACATCCATACGGAGAACCTACCAAAAACTGAGAACCTGAGCATATCATCTACTATACTATACTATACCTGAGTATACTATATTCAGGTGACCGAATAGGCTAGCACTTCGTCAGGGGGACTTCAGGGGAGTCAAATCCGATACTGCTTCCCACAGAGCAGGAAAACGTGTCAAAATTTAAGCTGATTTCCGATTTTATTCAAATTAAACATATCTTTCACGATTTTACCCGGGTGAGTCCTCAAAGGCTTTTTGGGGGCTTACCCGGAGTTGCTGGTGCTCTTTCAGGCCAAGTGAGTCATGCTTAAATTGAAAGTGATGAGGTGATGGAAAAGTGTGCCTTTTATAAGAGGATAAATTGAGATTTCGGGTGATCGTCGTGGAGTTCATGACATTTATGAAGATTGGTCACACTCATATTATTTGCAATTGCTGGAGAGAACGCAAGAAACGAATTTTTAAACTTCTGTTTCTGCTTCCAGCTTTTAATCTCTGGATCGTTATCGAAATTGCACACTTCCGGTGCCCTGTAATGTTTTTTCTTTTCACGTTAGCAAAACAATACAACAAAGAGCTTACCTCATATGGTGAATAATGCGCCGTAGCCACTGTCCGCCGGTTTTTTCTCTTCGTGCAATTTCCACGGCGGTCCGCTAAGAGTTATTAAAACTCACTGCGGGACTGAAACAGTTCCAATATTTCCTCACAAGCCGCCAACGAATATTTGATAACCGCTATTTACACCAGCTCCCGGTCCGCTAATAGTCAAATATGGATATATCCCTTGCAAAGTGACGACTAGTGACCGGAGAGTCGCACGGCGAAGCAGTGCGGTACACCTGCCGCGGCCCGCCTCTGGCCGCCGTCGCGTTGGCAGTGGCAGCGGAGCAGCCCTCCCCCTGCCAGGCTGGCCGCGACTTTGAGGACGGCCCGACGTAACCACCGCCGGCGGCGCGAGCAAGGCGGCACCCCCTCCCCTCGGCACTCAGGTGCGCGAAGGCTCAGCGTGTTCTGCCCTGCGCATCCGATCCCTCCGATTCAATTAGAAGCGGGCGAAGAAAAGTGTTTTGAAGAATGTTTCGCATCTTGAAACGTTTCAAGCCAGGGGCCTTTGAACTGAATGATTTTGTGGTCAATTTGCAAGAGCGCGGAGCGAACTCGTCGGCAAGTTTTACTATAGACCGGTCGCGCTAATCTCTTAAGCCAAAACTGCTCTCATTCTGCTCGCCTGACAGTGAACTTGCTTCAGACCACCAGTTTCCGGGCGTGTTTCTCCTGCCAAAAGAGCAATCCCAGCGGAGAGCGGGTGATGCAGATAGTGATTCCCTGCGCCCTGTCACAGCCGATGGCTATTAAGATAGCGTAGGATGAAGGCCACCCGCGCCAAATCAGCGCCCCGTCTGTGGCGGAGGAAGAAGCGCGCAGTGGGGCTGGTTACCGGGCAGCAGCAGGGATTTCTGACCTATGCTGGTGTGGTCCAAGTGGAAACGTGTGGCTTATTGTACTGAAACGAGAATCTGCAACTGAAATGGCATGTTAAAATTTACTGCACTCGTCATACCCATAAAAAAATTAGGGCGGGGCTACTCGGGAATCCCTATAGATCTATTAGTTAAGGTGCTGGTGGGACTTGTTCCGAGAATAATCTGCAGTTTTGCTCAGGGAGGAGGCGAATCCTCAGAGGGCGCCAATATAACATTTTGAGATCGCCGTAATCGCGCGGTCAGACCAGTTAGCTTGCATTGGATACCGAGTGGTGAAGTCTTAATACCATGTAACCGGGATTATATGTCAAGATCACCTCACATAAAGGTCAAGGTCAAGGTCATAGGTCTCAGGTCAAGGTCATATCTGCACTTTCAAGGTCACTGACCACAGTGCTTCCGGTCAAATGACGTTACCCGGTCTGACGTACGTTATGCTATGACGTCATCGATAAGGTACCCCAATACCAAGGCCAAGGTCAAAGGGGCAAGGTCAAAGGCCATTTGCAAAGGTCAGTCCTCATTTCCCACCAAACGGTGGCTATAGTGTTAGTCAAAATGTACATTATAAGTAGTATACTATATTGTGACCTTACAGGTCAATGACCTTGAATGACCTTGGCCCCAAAATTGAAGGGAAGGCTCTTTGAGACCTTCTCTATATGACCCTGGTCCGCCTTTAGCTTATTCCCGCCATTTTCCAGCATAATCATGGCATTTACCGGTCGGTTCCCAGCATGGCCAAGTTTTGACCTTTATGACCTCGTTTGACCTTGAAGATATTGACCTAGGTCAATAAAAATTGGTCATGATATAGATCACCATAACCCTCACCCACCTCTCAAATTTCGTTTTTCTATGCCTCTTAGTGTCCGAGATCTTAGGGGGAGCCTACCAGGCCCCCTCCAGTGCGCGTTAGTGCCAGACCCCCTCCAGTGCGGGTGTTAATGGGCGAATGTTTCAAAGACTTATCGGAAAGCGAAGAATTAATTTTTTCCAAAGGGGCGACCGCATAGCTAAAAGAGAGTCTGCAGCCGATACTGGAAGGGGGGTAGTGATGACGGATGACTTGAAACAGGGCACCTCAAAATGGGTCATCTTTTAAAGATAACTTTAGGCCGTATATCCCGCCAGTGACGGATCAGGGGCAAAAGACATTTGCCTGCTCCCAAACAGAAAAGCTCAGGGCAAAGCTTTTTCCTCGCAAAGCTGTAGGCCTCCTTTTTGCCCGGCGGTCTTTCTTTAGTTTACAAGCAAGGTTGTGGTGCTTTGACTCTCAACTTCAAACAGAGCCAGTCAACGTCAGTGTTAACGTTGGGCCTTGGATAGGAAAAACATCTTATGGGCCCATGTTTCAGCCGGATACTTTTTGTTTTTCGGCTTCGGGTTAGGTACCCCGAAAACCTAACGTCTAGTTAAATTGTGGCAAAATCTTGCACTGCGTGACGCTTTTTTCTTTTCGACTTTGACTTGCCCCCCCAAGCAGACCGGCTAGAGCCGCCACTGTATTCCGCTCAGTTTTGGTTTTAAGTGTCCATCTAGAGGGTCTTCAAACACGAAATGGGCGATCAATGCGGAAGGTAGGGGTTGGATGGGAGACGCCTCAGCGGGCCTATGCTAGACGACCATACCCTCCGCTCTCTCTTGAATTCGTTCCCGGACTTGTTTCAACTACATGTCATTGTCTGAAACTCAATCATTTACTCCAACTCACACCGACATTTGGTCAATGTCTTGTCCGGATGAATACAGTTCTCCGAAAGAAAATAGTTTGGAGGCACAAACAGAATAGGAAATAGCTGACAAACTTAATAATAAGAGTAGAATAACGCGTTTAATCGATGCTTTGTGCTTCAATAATTCATTTCCATCAAACCTGATTTCAGCAACGCTACACCGTACATAATATTTTTAGGTTCCTCCGAATATGTCCCCAGCGAGATTACAAGTCATGATTTATCTTACCTCCCGAAGTTGTGGTGTCACCGTGATAAAACGCTCACCATTTTTTAAGCCATAAGACATCCCTACGATGGGCAGAATTTTCAACATGTAAGTACTATCTGTCACTAAAGTTTCTGAGCAAAGTGGTCATACAAATGAAAACACCTGAGCAATGTTTCGAGGAGGAACACACTGGGCTCCGTCGGCTCACATTTCCAAGACATGTACCACGCCACATCAGCTATTCAACCCGGTGTGATGGTCTTTTCCTTGCTTAAGAATTTTGTAGCGGTTAATAACACTGGTAATTATAATTAATGGTCATAGCTTGGTTCATTGCAGATGGCTGGTAACAAAGGAGGCCAGAGTGCGTCATTATTGTACCGAGCCAAATGAAGCGAACTAGATGGTAGCGCCCGCACTGGAGAGGGGTCTGGCAATATCGCGCACTGGAGGGGAGGCTGGTAGTCTCCCCTGAGGTCCCAAGAACCAAGAGATCCAAAACATACCTGTTTAAGGGTGCATGGGGGTTATAATAATCTATATTATAGCCAACATTCATTAACCTAAGTGAATATCCTCAAGGTCAAACGAGATCATAAATGTGTAATTTAGACCGTACTGGGGACCTATTGAGAAATGCCGTCATTATGCTGAAACGGTCGGAAATATGTTCAAAGTCAACCAAGGTCATTCAAAAGAATTCAAAAATAGTTGACTGCCATCTCCTGGCTCTTCTTCAGGGCAGTGACTGATCACCAGCGGTGCTGATGCATCGGACGGTAGTAGTTGAAGTCGGTTGCAGTCTGGGTAAAGGTCAGCCCAGAGCACAGTAAAAGGTAAAAGGTCCCAGAGCGCGGCCGACTTGGTGGCGCTGCAGTCTCCTTGCTGTATGACCACTCAAGGCGTGCAACTTACACACGGCTCGGCAACGCAACAAAGTCACCATAACTTTACAGCATGAGATTGGAAGCTCGCAACCAATCTGTATTCATGGACCCGGGTTTATGCCTAAAGTGAACATTTTGGCCTATTGATTCTCTTCTGTATTTTTGTCACCAGGTGTATGTTTTCTGACCGTTTGCTGGTTTCTATGATAAATATAGGCTTGGCAGCTCTTTTGATTTCGTTGAAGTTTCTGGATTGGCGAGGCCTTTCAATGAAACCCTGCTTCCAACAAACTATAAAGTCGAGCGCATGATAATAAAGTTGGTCCCTAAAATTAAACCAACAAAGTCGAGAATGCGTCAGTGTTGTCTTTTTCAAACTCCAAAAATTGTAAAAGGACTAGATTTTTAGCTTGGAAGACTGGAGCTGTAATTGGGATTTGTTGCTCATTAACTACATACACAATATGTAAACCGCATTGTGGAAAAAGGATGTCTTTTCACCTCAAACATTTGATAATCAAAGGTTGGCGGCTGTGGATGAGAATGTGAAAAGTGAAGTGAAGTGAACTAGCCCAGATGTCCCCTAATGGAGTGCCTAAATAACGAAGGCATGGTCCCAGAACTCCACCACTCCAGGAAGACCCTGGAGCCAAGGGCCTATCAACTGGAGGACCCTTCGAATCTCTCCCCTCCCAATACCCAGCTTGAACGCGCTGCCGAAACCTGAAGGGTTAATTTCCATGTATCCGTTTTTGTTAGCCACCTGAGAAAAAGCTGTCACGTTGAAAAATTGGGTTATTATATTTGTTGTATATGAATATATATCAATATATATATATATATATATATATATATATATATATATATATATATATATATATATATATATATATATATATATATATATATGTATGAACTTTGATTTTCTATGGTAGAAATATCTTGCTCAAGCTCAACGCTCACAAATACTGGCTCTGCCAACTGCGGTAACTGGCAAATGTTTCTCTGGAATACCAGCTTCTCGCAGAAATTGTATCCACTTGTTTCTCCTTGTGCCTCGAAGTGCACAAGATGTAGCAAAAGTGAAGTTTCGCGTGGTGGCACCGAATGCAATTCCTGCTTGGAAACTCTGTCTATCCAACAGCATCCGGCTCTAAAGAAACAAGCTCTCAGAGCCCGGAGCCCAGCCAAAAGCGTGCTAAGATGTCAGCTCGTGAGCGTTCCAGGGTAATGCAGAGGTGAAAAATTTTCCGAATTAAAACATGCAGTTTGCGTTTCCATGCGGATTTTGATTATGCTCCTAAGCTCAAGCTTCCTGACTATTCACAATACTGTCTGAGACCCCTTATTAGATATCCCCCCTTTAGTTTGTGAAGTTCGGCTTTCTGGCTTTCTCTATTCTGTGACGCAAGAATTCAGCGGCCCTATCCAGCCGCAACCGCTGAGACGACGGCTTTGCATACTCCATTTCTCTCGAATGGAATGGTTATGACGAATGAAAACAGTGGACCATACACCAGGCGGGGTAGGTTTTGGTGAATAAATCTGTTTTTATTTCCACATCTTGAAAAGAGTAAGAGAAGGTGAGTACGGCCACGCTGGTCTCTGTAACGTTAGACCTTTCGGTAATTAATACTGTCTGTAATTAATTAGGCACTAAACAAATAAGATTTAACCAGTAGAATGCGATAACGGAGAGGACGCTTCTGTGCCAAAATGATAAATGAAAGTTTATCTAATTTTTTGGAATTACTTATCATTACTTTTCTAACGTAAACGGAACAAAAATGCTCAGTTAGTCCAGTCGCGATTAATAAAAGTATTGGTAACAACCAAGGATTACAACTAATTTGCATGCTAAATATTTTTTATGAAATCAATCGAAAAATAATTCGATACCAACTGTTTTTTTCTCTTTGACTCTCTGAGGCCAATTATTCTTCGGTCTAATGGCTTGATCGCCACCAACGACAATCGCACAGCTCGTCAAGAAACACAGACCCGTTCCTCAAAGGTCACGCACTAAAGTTGCGAATATCTCGTTTTTCCAGCGTTAAAAGTCCCCAAAATCCGTATTCTGCTGATGCTACAAGGTCGCAGGGAAACACACTCTTCTTGTATCTAGGATTGTGTTTTTTCAAATGTAATTCAGCCGATTGGATTTAGATATAACCTTGGCAGTTGGTGAGTTGTTGAACCCCACATATAATTGGATTGATGCCGCTATTCACGGGTGCAGGCTTCGTTTTGGGACAGCACGTGTTTGTAGATAATAGGCCCTTCATTGACGGGACAGTCGAGTCAGGGCAGGCCGGGTAGGATCGCTCATGTATTAACTTTGTACATGCTTAGATAGTGACTGTACACCGGGCATTGGATTTCGACGTGTTCCGCATAATGTAGTCAATATATAAATAGCGAATAATACCGCCCGTAAAAAACATTGTAAACAGTAAGCAAGTATACAGTAAGTTATGAGTTTCGATAGCCTTGCGTGGTCCACGAATATGACGCACAATCTGATTATCCCTATAACGTGGGAGGCCGGGCCTGTGCCTGCTGAGGGGGTTCCAGAGATGCGTTGTTGAGCTGACGACGGCGTCCCATTCTGCGGCGCCTGCTGCCCTAATCCGCAGCGATTTGGCAGCCAATCTGACAGAGTGGTGACGCAACGGCAACCGGGAGATGGAAGCCAGAAATAACAGCACAGGCGTTGCATGCATGACAAGCTGCCGACCGTTATAGCCGCATAGAATTGCCAGGCGAATTGGCTGTAGGCGGTCGCGCAGCTGGATCGGGGCTATGGGCTGGGACTGATATTCGCGCAGCGGTGGATAACGCTTCCCTGTACTTCTGTGGCAGATATCTACAGTGTAAACGCGCATAAACAATTCGGCAGCCTGCAATACTTTCTGTTCAGTTTCTTTGACAAAGTTTCGACGAGCGGAAACAAAGCAAACAGCTGTTTGACGGCAACAATTGAGTGATCTGCAGCTGATAAGACTCGGCATCGCCTGCGGGTCCGCTCGAACTTCCTCGGTTTTTGTGAGTGACTCCGTGCTTATCTGAATTCGAGGAGCGTCGGTTTGCGCGCAAGTAATTGGTCAATTCAAAAACTTTGATAGAAAACTGGGATCTCACAAAAGTTATGACGTCGTTTCAAAATCCATCTAACGCAGGCATTTTCCTCTAAGATATAATACATAAAAATAGTGGTCATTTCAAGATAAATTTGTCATCTGTTCGTGATTTGGTTTCAATTTTTTTTTGTTATAAACCTCAGCTCTGTTCAAAACCAGGGCTTCTCTTGTCCATAAAAGCTGCTTTTTAGATTTTGGAAAAAGTGGAACACACCCTTTAAGATTCTTCCCACAGCAGCACCCTCACTATACAACTGTGAACCAATCAATTGTACCAATACTTAATTTATGGGATGTAAAGCTTCCACCACTTGTAGCTGTTTTACCTCACTTTTCCTTACAGCTTATAAATATCACTATTGATATTGCAAAAATTATTGAAGGAAATGTAAGTGAAAGTACATACAATCTTCAAACCACACGTTTATATTGCTAGATATTTAGGCAATTCTGACCTCAAAAATTGATAGGTTTTGCCGTGCTGAGCCAATGAGTAGGTATGGTTATAAGTTGATGATCAATTCAGCCATCAACGAAATGGTGGGGTAACTGCTGTTATGACAACAATTCCACTTTGGCTGGGTTTCAGTTAGCTGTTGGCATTCTTGTATTCCTGATAGAAACTGTGCCGCGCCAACTGAGTAGAATATCTAATTTGATGCCTTAAATGTCAAGCATACGGAATTTAATCCGCCAGGTTATTGCAGACCTCTGACAATTTACTCACATTAATAAAACAGTCTGCGGCGCACTGGCGCCAGCTCGCCAATTTCAGCCAGAGCTTAGTTGTTTTGTGGTTTACGCGACTTTTGCATTCGGATTTGCCCCTTGAGCACGGGTTGCGTGGCCCTCAGATGCCGATAAATTTAAGCTTAGAACTCGGTGTCGGCTTTTATTTGACTCAATTAACTCAAACGACTTTTTCCGGTGTAAAAGTTCGGCAAATGTGTTTGTGTGACTGTTTTGTGGCCTAGTTTGATTTGGAAATTCGTAATGACTAAAATCGAAATCACACAACACCCAACACCCCCCCTCTTCTCCCCCATGCCTAAGTTGAGGAAACAAACTAAAAAGTTCTAAGTGCATTCAATATGCCGAGATTTGAGAGACACAATTTACCTACAGGTCATCCCTTTCATCCCTGATTACTTTCACCCCAGACAAATGCGTTACAAATGTAAGCACCGGGACGTAAACGCTGCCATCCAAAGTCGAATAGCTAATGGGCGTGAGTGATAACCGTCACCTACCTCCAGGGCGTCTACCTCAGCTGCAATGATCTGGTGTCGCATCCAGCAGGTGTATCGGTAGGCGGGTCGACTGCAAAATGTCATCCGCGTCAAACACAAACGGCACCACACCATTAGATGTGCAGGCGACACGGAACCCGTCGCTATCGCTCTCAGCCCCCAGCACGTGGACCCGGCGGAAATTGAACCGGGCCGCTCGATGCCTCCACCTACACCGCATCCGTCACCGGAATAGAGCCGTGAAGTGGCGGACGTGAGATCGGTACATCTCCGGCACGACCAGGACACACGTGGACTGCGGTGTGAGACCGGTGGTACATCTATAGTGAGGCCACGACACGCGTGGACTGTGGTGTGAGACCGGTACATGTATAGTGAGACCACGACACACGGAAACTTCAAATAAATATTTCTCTAACAAGAATCTCCGGCACAACCAGGACACACGTGGACTGTGGTGTGAGACCGGTACATCTATAGTGAGGCCACGACACACGTGGACTGTGGTGTGAGACCGGTACATCTATAGTGAGGCCACGACACGCGTGGACTGTGGTGTGAGACCGGTACATCTATAGTGAGGCCACGACACACGTGGACTGTGGTGTGAGACCGGTACATCTATAGTGAGGCCACGACACACGGAAACTTCAAATAAATATTTCTGTAACAAGAATCTCCGGCACAACCAGGACACACGTGGACTGTGGTGTGAGACCGTTACATCTATAGTGAGGCCACGACACACGTGGACTGTGGTGTGAGACCGGTACATCTATAGTGAGGCCACGACACGCGTGGACTGTGGTGTGAGACCGGTACATGTACAGTGAGACCACGACACACGGAAACTTCAAATAAATATTTCTGTAACAAGAATCTCCGGCACAACCAGAACACACGTGGACTGTGGTGTGAGACCGGTACATCTATAGTGGGGCCACGACACACGTGGACTGTGGTGTGAGACCGGTACATCTATAGTGAGGCCACGACACACGTGGACTGTGGTGTGAGACCGGTACATCTATAGTGAGGCCACGACATGCGTGGACTGTGGTGTGAGACCGGTACATCTATAGTGAGACCACGACACACAGAAACTTAAAATAAATATTTCTGTAACAAGAATCTCCGGCACAACCAGGACACACGGGGACTGTGGTGTGAGATTGGTACATCTATAGTGAGGCCACGACACACGTGGACTGTGGTGTGAGACCGGTACATCTATAGTGAGGCCACGACACACGTGGACTGTGGTGTGAGACCGGTACATCTATAGTGAGGCCACGACACGCGTGGACTGTGGTGTGAGACCGGTACATCTATAGTGAGACCACGACACACAGAAACTTAAAATAAATATTTCTGTAACAAGAATCTCCGGCACAACCAGGGCACACGGGGACTGTGGTGTGAGATCGGTACATCTATAGTGAGGCCACGACACACGTGGACTGTGGTGTGAGACCGGTGCATCTATAGTGAGACCACGACACACGGAAACTTCAAATAAATATTTCTGTAACAAGAATCTCCGGCACAACCAGGACACACGTGGACTGTGGTGTGAGATCGGTACATCTATAGTGAGGCCACGACAGACACGGGGACCCGAACTGCCAGTGCTGATAGCTCCTACGACGCCGTAAAAGCTCAAATGAACGGCATGGAACGCCCAGCGTTTGCACTTAACCAGCTGTATCCTGCGGCATGGGCAATTATTCTCCAACTACCAGTAGGATAAAGGCCATCAGAAGAACCATGAGGAAAATGGCTGGCTTCCTCTCATGTTCTTTCCCTGGAGTTGCCCTTCCCAAGCCTTAATCCGGAAATTGAAAAATTATAGACGTGTGGAAGTGTAGACTTGGCAGTATATATATATATATATATATATATATTTATATCCTCTTCGATGCAGCAACTATTGAATAGTATTGCTAATTCGCACTCGGATAACTTCTTTTGTTCTTTGATTAGATTATTGATGGTTTGTTTGGTTGCAATTTGAATGTCTTTGGTCAAATCAGTAAAATTCATTAAAAATATTACAAATATAAGCTCGAGCTTTCAAATGTATTGGACATTCATTATCAAGATAAGAAACAGAGCGGCTCACGTTTTCCTAAATATAGTTGTTATAAAAAATATATCACCGAGTAATGAGCTCAAATCAGTTGAAAGACCTATGCAACGAAATATCATTGCATTTTTGCAGACTACTTGCTATGAAATTATCTCATGAGTACAAAACTACAATTCTTATATCATCTTGTCACAGTTTCATAGTCACACTACATTAATACATAGTTAGTCACAAGGCATTACAATACAATAGAGAAACATTCACATTGTCTACATATGGTATGTTATACAGTACATATATCACACATATTCGTTTTTTCTATTATTTATCCCATCCCCCATAGTGACAACTTGGCGAGGCTGACGTTTTTTTGTGTTGATGTGCGGTGCGAGTTGGTTGATGTATATTTCTTCAATGATTTCTATCTTGTTGTGGTCAGTGCTGGAGTGTATTATATGTGTGTTATCAGTAAGCATTTGTCTTGTGAGTGTTGTGTTGTGTTCTTGTTGTAGGTGATCCTTAGGGGCTCCCTCGTGGAGGTGCATGGTAAGGCGACGAGATAAGGTGGTTGATGTGTATTCGATGTAGTTTACCTTACTAAGTCTGCAACCTTCGTCGGGACATTGAAATTGGTAAACTACATTAGTACGCATCAACCACTTAATCTTCGTGGGATTGTTGCACATTACAAGGTTTTTTGTTTTGGCGTTCTGGTAGTATATGTGAAGATTGATTGCGTGATTCTCTTTACATTTGATGTTTCTTTTAAGTATGCTTTTCAAAATCTTCTAATCTGTTTCGTACTGCGAGTTCATGTGATTTCGGTAGTAGAGATGGTGTGTTACTGTTTGTGCTTGGTCTGATGTTTGCTGGTGTATTTGTTGTCTAGTTGTCTTTTGATTTCTGCGTCTTGGTTAGAATATCCATTATTTACTAGAATTTATTTCAGCCTAATGAACTCAGAATGCATTTTGTCGTGTGATGAACTGGTTTTAATGGCTCTTCTTACGAATGATCGGATGACGCTGGTTTTATATCGTGTTGGACATTCTCTCTTTGCGTTGAGGGTTTGGCCGGTGTCGGTAGGCTTCCGGTAGACGCTCGTGATAAACCCATTGTTCGTCGCCTCTACCAGAACATCTAAGAATGGTATGATGTTACCTTTGGCTAGTTCGAATGTGAAGTGTAGCACTGAATGATTTTCAAATTTGCGAATTATTTCCTGGAGTTGGTTAATGTCCCTAACGTTAAAAAAGTCATCTACATAGCGTAGGTAGATATGCGGAGCTACATCTGGGTTACTGAGGACTTCATTTTCGATTAATGTCATATAAAAATTGGCGAAAAGAGGGCCAAGTGGGGAACCCATGGTCACGCCATCCTTCTTAACATACAATTTGTTGTCAGGTCCCCTAAATGGTGAGTCTTTCGTACATGCTCGGAGCAGGTTTGCGAGGATGTTTCTTGGTAGGTTGAGGGGTTTGATTCCATCACTTTTTTGTCATATACCTCATTTAAGATAACATCGATAGTCTGATCAATGGGCACGTTTGTAAATAAATTTTCTACATCTATGGATGCCAAGATACCTTCAGGTTTTTTCAACCTTAAAACGTCTAGAAATTCATCTACAGATTCAATACCATATTTTGACGGGACGTAGGGTTTTAGTATCTGGTTAAGCCGTTTTGCTAGTTTTTATGTTGCAGTAGTTACCTGGGCTATAATCGGCCGGAGAGGATTACCTTCTTGAGGCGTCTTAACTGTCCCATACGCATATCCCGGAGAAAATTCTGCTACGATTTTAGCAAAATGTACACCACCATTAACGGCATTGGCACTGGTTATAATCCTATTGACTTTAGCCTTTTGGACCTAAGTGTTTTGGTTGGATCAGTTTTAGTTACTTTGAACTTACTTGAGTCTGAGAGGATGGTGTTGAGTTTTTGAGAATATTCGTCTCTGTCTAAGATCACAAACACAGGGCACTTATCAGCTCTCCTTACGATGATTCGGTAGTCATTTTTCAACTGTCGGGCGGCGTCCTTAAGTTCTTTTGTGACAAGTTTGCTGTTGGCGTTTCCTCGTAATTTGAATCCGTCTCCGATGAGTTCCCCTTTCAACTTGTTGCTTACTTCTATATGTTCATCTTTCTCCAATTGTAGTATATCACGATATAATAATTCTAGTTCGGCTTTTTTATCAACGTCTGAACGTTTTGATTCTATGTGACAGTTTAGGCCAAGGTTTAAAAGCTTATGTTATTCCTGTGTAAGCTGGACTGATGAGAGATTGATATAACCTTGCTTTTGTTCAGGTAGTGTAAGGTCACCCCCATAAGTCCGAGATAGTTTTCTGGCTACTCTAGTTGTATTGCAGTGGTTATTGTTTTCGACCTTTTCGTCTAAATATACGCGAATATTACGCTTCTGGTCCTCTTCGATATTACTTTCGTCAAAATCTTTATTTAGTTTCAGTAGCTTGCTTTTTAGTTCTACAGCCAACTCTTTCTTCTTCTGTAGCCGGGAGCCTGACAGAAATAGGGTTAACTGGTATTTCACTAGATTTTTGCGAAACTCCTGTGTGAATCCTTGTGTGGTTGTTGCCTGGTCGTGAAGTTTTAGATTTGAGTAGTTGGGTAATATATCCTCTTCGATGCAGCGACTATTGAATAGTATTGCTGATTCGCACTTGGATAACTTCTTTTGTTGTTTGATTCAATTATTGATGTTCTTTGTTGCAATTGGAATGTCTTTGGTCAAATCAGTAAAGTTCATTTAAAATATTACAAATATAAGCTCAAGCTTTCGAATGTATTGGAAATTCATTGTCAAGATAAGAGACAGAGCGGCTCACGTTTTCCTAAATATAGTTGTTTGAAAAATATATCACCGAGTAGTGAGCTCAAATGAGTTGAAAGACCTTATATGCAAAGAAATATCATTACATTTTTGCAGACTACTTGCTATGAAATTATCTAATGAGTACAAAACTACAATTCTTATATCATCTTGTCGAAGTTTCATAGTCACACTACATTAATACATAGTTAGTCACAAGGCATTACAATACAATAGAGAAACATTCACATTGTCAACATATGGTATGTTATACAGTACATATATCACACATATTCGTTTTTTTAGGGGACCTGACAACAAATTGTATGTTCAGAAGGATGGCGTGGCCATGGGTTCCCCACTTGGCCCTCTTTTTGCCAGTTTTTATATGGCATCAATCGAAAATGAAGTCCTCAGTATCCCAGGTGTAGCTCCGCATATCTACCTACGCTACGTAGATGACTTTTTTAACATTAGGGACATTACCCAACTCCAGGAAATAATTCGAAAATTTGAAAATCATTCAGTGCTACACTTCACATTCGAACTAGCCAAAGATAACATCATACCATTCTTAGATGTTCTGGTAGAGGCGACGAACAATGGGTTTATCACGAGCGTCTACCGAAGGCCTACCGACACCGGCCAAACCCTCAACGCAAAGAGCGAATGCCTAACACGATATAAAACCAGCGTCATCCGATCATTCTTAAGAAGAGCCATTAAAACCAGTTCATCACACGACAAAATGCATTCTGAATTCATTAGGCTGAAACAAATTCTAGTAAATAATGAATATTCTAATCAAGACGTAGACACAGAAATCAAAGGACAACTAGACAACAAACACACTAGCAAAACATCAGACCAAGCACAAACAGTAACACACCATCTCTACTACCGAAATCACATGAACTCGCAGTACGAAACAGATTAGAAGATTTTGAAAAGCATACTTAAAAGAAACATCAAATGTAAAGAGAATCACGCAATCAATCTTCACATATACTACCAGAACACCAAAACAAAAACCTTGTAATGTGCAACTATCCCACGAAGATTAAGTGGTTGATGCGTACTAATGTAGTTTACCAATTTCAATGTCCCGACGAAGGTTGCAGACTTCGTAAGGTAAACTACATCGGATACACATCGACCACTTTATCTCGTCGCCTTACCACGCACCTCCACGAGGAAGCCCCTAAGGATCACCTACAACTAGAGCACAACACAACACTCACAAGACAAATGCTTACTGATAACACACATATAATACACTCCAGCACTGACCACAACAAGATAGAAATCATTGAAGCAATATACATCAACCAACTCGCACCGCACATCAACACACAAAAAAATGTTAGACTCGCCAAGTTATCACTATGGGGGATGGGATAAATAACAGAAAGCACGAATATGTGTGATATATATGTACTGTATAACATACCATATGTTGACAATGTGAATGTTTCTCTATTGTATTGTAATGCCTTGTGACTAACTATGTATTAATGTAGTGTGACTATGAAACTGTGACAAGATGATATGAAAATTGTAGTTTTGTACTCATGAGATAATTTCATAGCAAGTAGTCTGCAAAAATGTAATGATATTTCGTTGCATGGAAGGTGTTTCAACTGATTTGAGCTCATTACTCGGGGATATATTTTTCAAACAACTATATTTAGGAAAACGTGAGCCGCTCTGTCTCTTATCTTGATAATGAATGTCCAATACATTCGAAAGCTCGAGCTTATATTTGTAATATTTTTAATGAACTTTACTGATTTGACCAAAGACATTCCAATTGCAACAAAAAAACCATCAATAATTGAATCAAACAACAAAAGAAGTTATCCAAGTGCAAATCAGCAATACTATTCAATAGTCGCTGCATCGAAGAGGATATATATAATATAAATATATACATATATAAACATCATTTTCCACCTTTCGTTAGCATAAAACAAATAAAAAACAGCTAAAAATATATATTGAAAATGAAAGTAGCTCTTTTTTTGTGTTTTGAAGCCGTTTTTGCCAGAGAACAATGGAAAACTCGACATTTTCTTATATTTCAGAAGCCTATAACCGAGATTGTAACCTAGCGTTTCAATTATCAGTAGAATTGAGCATCTTGAGGTCCTGGGGCGAAATATTTTGAAAAAAGTTAAACAGTTCTGTATTGTTCATGTTGTGCAGGTGCTATTCTCAAAGCAGATGGAGACCAAGTTAATTTGATGCAACTTAATGTTCTTTTAACTCAAAATTGTACAAATGTTATCGTAAACCGAAAGAAACTTGACTTGGTTTCCATACTGTGCCTCTGGACCAGCAGATTCGGTAGGCTTTAAGGATTCAAGTTGTTCAAGGTGGATGGGAGTGAGTTCTAAGGATACTAAGATTTAGATATGAACATTTTTTCATGAATGAAAGAATGGCTTTGGTGGATTGCTTAAGAGGGCGTATTTTCAGGGTCATTGCTATAACTCAGGCTGTTTGACGCCTGTGACCCTGAAATGCTAATCCCGCTGCCTCACCGCGCCATGCAACTTAGCACTGACGGGGACGCTGCTGTTTGAAAACTTGAATGGTTGTCAGTAGTATTGACTGACAGCTGAGGCCTGGGCTTCGCACCAATAATGAAAAGGTTCACAAATTTACTTCCCACTTTTCCTGAAACTTTTTTCCTGAAAACACATATTGCGACAAGCATAAATATTACAAGATGCTTTATTGCAGATCATATCATATCAGTGACGTATCTAAGACTTCAGTCTCCTGTTTTTTCCACCCTGTAACTTCAGGATGGAAAACACCGGAGTGCACCGGCAATAGCGCCATGAACAACTAATCGACTGAACACCATTTAGCGCTTCATCAATTCCGAAGTGGAACGCCCACGAGCATGACGCCGATCTTCATTTACTGGAAATGATGTTAGCAAACAAAACACCATTGTCTGTCCGTATGTACATACATGCATGCATCATTCGCCGGCAATGACCATGCGAGGCTGATCTATTTTCTTTGGATGTTGCCTGGGTCTGGTGGACCTCCGCTGTCAACAGATGCTAAAACGCAACGTTTTGATGAGAAATGATTTTATAACTCAAAGGTCAACGGCCATAGGAAGTCTCGCTGCCTCCCGCGCTCTTGAATAGTGTGCCACCCCTTCCTATTTTGGATCTACTATTGGGTCTGTCCCATCCTCTTTCATACCCCCAGGGTTCACTATTGGGTCTGTCCCATCCTCTTTCATACCCCCTGGGTCTACTATTGGGTCTGTCCCATCCTCTTTCATACCCCCAGGGTCCACTATTTGATCTGTCCCATCCCTATTTGTGTCTACCCTATCCTCTTTCATGACCTCACAGAAAAAGTGCGGCAACAGCCTGACATCTTATGCACGCGGCATCGGCACGTGTTGTTGTAATAGCGTCAAAAACCGAGCTACCAGGACTAGTTTGTTCCTGGAAGTCCATTTCAAGATGAAAGGATTAGCAAAACAACGTTAAAATAATGAAATGATAGCTGGATGAGTGATGGATCAATGTTGGAACTGATTTCATTTTGAACATTATTTTGAACATGGAACATGTCAGCTTCAACATTTGAAGCTGTTGAACATTGTCAGCATGTTGAACATTGTCAGCTTCAACATTTGAAGCTGGCATGTCGTCCACGTCCAAGGTCCAAGATGTGACGTGCAACATCTTAATGTGGCGTTATGTGGAAAATATAACAAGTTAGGAACGCATTCGTTTGATACGATGAATCTGAAACATGTTTTTCTTTCTGTCTGGTTTGTTCATGATCAGAGTTGGAAAAACTCACCAACTCGCCAACTAGGGATAGCGACAGACCCTCAACATTGAAACCATTAAGCGGGACGGAAAACTGGTTCATGCACATGCTGCTGGTCTTTTTTATAATCCTCGTGGGTGCGAGGTGCTGTTGGTGTTTTTCTTGTAGTACTCCTGCCCTCTTCATAACTGTTTTAAATATGCTTTTTTTAAAAACGTGAAAAATTAACGGAAAATACGGATACAAAACCCGAAGAGTTCCGGCTGGCTAAATAAAAGAACGGCTTTCAGGGAGGTTTCACAGAAAAAAATCACCTGGACAAGGTAGTTGCCGTCATTAACTAGAATGGATAGCGCAAATTAGTTGCCTCGTTTGGATTCAAGGGCGAGGTAAAAATCATTTGATAAAAGCGTGTCATTTAATAAAAGTGATGAAAGCGTGTGCGGATGGGAAATGTTTAATATGGGACGCGACGTGTGTTGATACATACGCCCCCTCCATAGTCAGCATTTCAGCCTCTGAGGCTGGGGCTGTCGCAGCCGCTGCCGAGAGCCGCAAAATTCGACGGTATGCCAGCATTAGCTACCGATATCACTTCGTGCCCCTTGCCGTTGAAACGGGTGGTACGATCGGTAAGGCAGGAGCAGCCTTCCTTCGAGAACTAGGGCGCCGTCTGGTCCGTGAAACGGGCGACAAGCGCGAGTCGGAATGGCTGATGCAGCGAATCTCCGAAGCTGTCATACGAGGCAACTCCACCTCCATAACCCTAGCTGGAAAGGAAGGTGCAGATCCGCCTTTCAAACTAAAAAACATCACTGTACCTTCGGCCCCTGCAAACCGCCTGGCTAGATACCGCGCCATGTTTAGGGACATGGCCGGTAGGTCCCCGAGGAAGGAGAGTGAGCCGGTATCAGAGTTGGCCTCCGAGTGCTCACGGGACCCCATGTCAGACCCTGAGCTGGCAAGGTACCTCAGGCCGCGAGTATCCCAGTGAAAAAAACTCTGGAAACCTATATGGAGTAAAAATATGATAAAGGAGGAGGAAGAGGATTACGTTTTTTGAAAGTGTAAATTTGAAAATGTTATTTAGTGTGTCTTGATGCTGCAATATATATATATATATATATATATATATATATATAGGTGTGTGTGTGTGTGTGTGTGTGTGTGTGTGTGTGTGTGTGTGTGTGTGTGTGTGTGTGTGTGTGTGTGTGTGTGTGTGTGTGTGTGTGTGTGTGTGTGTGTGTGTGTGTGTGTGTGTGTGTGTGTGTGTGTGTGTGTGTGTGTGTGTGTGTGTGTGTGTGTGTGTGTTTTTTCAATAAAGCGTGTCTTAATCAATTACGTTTTTCCTACGCTGACCATGCTACATAGGGCTGTCATTACCAATCCCTGGGGGGCTTAAAAATTGTTATTGTATGACCATTCTTGATTAAAAAAACAAAAACATTCTTGTATGACTTACGGCCAGTAAACTGCGCAGAAACCCCCTTAAGTACAATCAGTTTCTTTTTAGCAATTTCACGCAAACTAATATCGAATGAAACAATAGTTATATGTTTTTAAGATATGTATATATTTATATATATATATATATGTATATATATATATATATATATATATATATATATATATATATATATATATATATATATATATATATATATATATATATATATTATTTTTCTTTTCGACAATGATGATGAAAATTGATCGATGAGTCACATTTTGAGAGCTTCTTTTGATGTTTTTCTATTTTTCGTACCAGGAGTCTTATATCAGGTGGTGTTTCGTTAATCAATTGTCCAAAATTCATGCAATTCCGACTAGTTTCAACTGTATTCAAACAATTATTTTCAAGGACTGTACGACGCTGCTCACAGTTCAACTATTCATATTTGAAAATTAGATTGATTAGAATGAGCTAAAAAAATAGGACACTTACATGAGGCAATGGCAAACGTTAACAAGTCACAATGGAATCATACAAAAAGAATGCTTTAAACAAACATTTACTAAATAGGTACAAGTCATCTTAAATCGGACAATTTTGATACAAGAGACTGTTTTACTCAGCTATACATGAATCATTTTAAGCAGATTAACAACACAATTAACACTGACGATGCATAAATACAATACAAATCGCAGTATACGTTTCTTGCAAAATCAAATACATTGCGGTACTATCAATTTACCACCCCCTACAACGTGAGTGCTTGCTGCGTGTTAATCTGCATGTTTAGTAATGGCTTATGTTCGTGTATGTGGAGTGCCTTGAGAACTGCTAGTTTACGTGTGTCGTCTGTGGATGTGATAATGCATGTGTTCTGGACTAGTATTTTGCGTGTTAGCTCAGTGTTGAGTTCATCATGCATGTGTTGTTTGATTGCTCCGTGTTGTAGATACATAGTGAGCCGTCGAGACAGAGTCGTTGTTGTGACGCCAATGTAGTAATCTGCTTGAGGTCTGCAACCCTCAATTGGGCATGTGAATTTATATACTACATTGGTGCACTTCAACGGCTCCGCCTCGACTGGCTTGTTGGACATGAGTAGGTTGCGTGTCTTTTTTGTCGTGTAGTAGATGTGGAGTTCTAGACGTTCGCCTTCTAAACATTTTATGTTTCGGCGTACCATGTCCTGTAGAACTCTCTCGTCAGTTTTGTATGCGTCGCTCATGTGGTTCCTGTAGAAGATGTGGTGTGTTGTCTTACTAGTTTGTTTTGCTGTTTCTGTGCGGTCTGGTTGGAGTTTGATTTCGTGGTCTACCTCGTGATTTGTGTATCTGTTGTTGATCAGTATCTCTTTTGATCGGTTGAACTCCGCGTGCATTTTGTCGTGTGTTGAGCAGTGGCGGATAGCCCTACGTATGAATGCCCTGACCACTCCATATTTGTAGCAGTCAGGGCATTCACTGATGGCGTTCATAGTTGTGCCATAATTTGTGGGGTTCCGGTGCACTGTTGTCTCAAACTTTGACCATGAGGCCTCTACAACAATGTCCAAAAATGGCAGCGAGTTGTTACGACTAAGTTCATACGTGAACTTCAGAACGGAGTTGGTTTCAAACTTTTCAATGAAATGTTTTAGTTGGTTAATGTCCCTGATTTCCAGGCATATGTCACCTACATATCGTGTGATCCAGAATGGTAAGATGTCTGCATCTTTGATTACCTTGTTTTCCAAGTGAGCCATATAAAAATTGGCAAATAACGGCCCGAGGGGTGAGCCCATCGCAACCCCATCCTTCTGCAGACAGAGTTTTCCATCGGGTGCGCGAAAAGGAGATTCAGACGTGCAAGCTTTTAACAGATCACGGAGCAGTTTCTGTGATATTTTAAGGGGTGGAAGTCCATTAGTATGTGTGTTGAAAACCTCGTCTATTATGATATCTATGGTCGTCTCTGTAGGAACATTTGTGAAAAGGCTACATACATCGATGGATGCAAGGATGCCCTGGGGTTTTTGGTTCGCAACAAATCTAGAAATTCCTCTGATGATTGTACTGAGTATCCAGCTGGCACATATGGTTTCAAGAGGCTGTTTAATCTTTTAGCTAACTTATACGTAGGAGTTCCTATATGGGAAATGATGAAGGTCGCAAGGGGTTGTTATTTTTGTGGGTCTTAACCGTACCGTAAATGTAACATGTGGAATATTCTCCTACTATTTTACCAAAGTGCACACCTCGAACTACTGCATTAGCGCTGGTTATAAGTCGATTTATTTTTGTTTTTAGTTTAGTGGTTGGGTCAACTTTTGTTACTTGATACTTACTGCTATCTGATAATATGTCACTTAGTTTTTTAAGGTACACATCCCTATCAAGTATAACAAAAACAGGTGACTTATCTGCTTTCCTAATAATGATGCGTGGATCGTCTTTCAATCGTTTCGCTGCTTCCCGCAGTTCTTGGCTTAAAAGTTGACTTCGTGAGCACCCCCTCAGTTTTGACCCTTCACCAATAAGCTTTCCGCGGTCGATAATTATCCTCTGGGCTTCTTCTAGCTTGGTTAGGTTATGGAAGAGCAATTCTAATTCTGCTCTCTTTTCTAGAATCTTCTTTTTGACTGAAAATGGCAGTTGAGTCCAAGATTTAACACTTCGTGTTGAGCTTTGGTTAGTTGTACACTTGATAGGTTTATATATCCTTGTTTGTTTTCTTCTAAGAAGAGTTTTTCTCCATACAATCGGGAAAGTTTCTTAGCTATTCGGATTTTATCAGCGTGAATAGCGTTCTCATATTTTTCTTCCAAGAATGAGACAATGGCTCGCTTGGTTTCGGAGTCTATTTCACTCTCTTCCAAGTTATTTTGGAGCAGGGATAACTTATGGGCTAACTTCTCACGCTGTTTTTCTTTTTGCTTCAGCTGAAAACTTACCAAACTTCTTTGAAGCTCTTTTGTGAATGTCTTTCTTTTTGCTGCCGGGTCGTGGAGTCTTATATTCGAGTACTTCGGCAATACGTAGGGCTATCCGCCACTGCTCAACACACGACAAAATGCACGCGGAGTTCAACCGATCAAAACAGATACTAATCAACAACGGATACACAAATCACGAGGTAGACCACGAAATCAAACTCCAACTAGACTGCACAGAAACAGCAAAACCAAACTAGTAAGACAACACACCCCATCTTTTATAGGAACCACATGAGCGACGCATACAAAACTGACGAGAGAGTTCTACAGGACATGGTACGCCGAAACATAAAATGTTTAGAAGGCGAACGTCTAGAACTCCACATCTAATACACGACAAAAAAAGACACGCAACCTACTCATGTCCAACAAGCCAGTCGAGGCGGAGCCGTTGAAGTGCACCAATGTAGTATATAAATTCACATACCCACTTGAGGGTTGCAGACCTCAAGCAGATTACTACATTGGGGTCACAACAATGACTCTGTCTCGACGGCTCACTATGCATCTACAACACGGAGCAATCAAACAACATATGCATGATGAACTCAACACTGAGCTAACACGCAAAATACTAGTCCAGAACACATGCATTATCACATCCACAGACGACACACGTAAACTGGCAGTTCTCGAGGCACTCCACATACACGAACATAAGCCATCACTAAACATGCAGATTAACAGGCACCAAGCACTTACATTGTGGGGGGGGTAAATTGATAGTACCGCAATGTATTTGATTTTGCAAGAAATGTATACTGTGATTTGTATTGTATTTATAGATCGTGAGTGTTAATTCTGTTGTTAATCTACTTAAAATGCTTCATGTATAGCTGAGTAAAACAGTCTCTTGTATCAAATGTCCGATTTAAAATGACTTGTACCTATTTAGTAAATGTTTGTTTAAAGCATTCTTTTTGTATGATTCCATTGTGACTTGTTAACGTTTGCCATTGCCTCACGGAAGTGTCCTAGTTTTTTAGCTCATTCTAATCGATCTAATTTTCAAATATGAATATTTGAGCTGTGAGCAGCGACGTACAGTCCTTGAAAATAATTGTTTGAATACAGTTGAAACTAGTCGGAATTGCATGAATTTTGGATCATTGATTTACGAAACACAACCTGATATAAGACTCCTGATACGAAAAATAGAAAAACATCAAAAGAAGCTCTCAAAATGCGACTCATCGATCAATTTTAATCGTCATTGTCTAAAAGAAGAAATATTTCCGAAGTACTCGAATATATATATATATATATATATATATATATATATATATATATATATATATATATATATATTCAAATTTATAGACATATAATCTAATGATTAATCGCGCTTCGACGCTAATTCCTTTGCATTTTCGCGCTGTCCTGCAGTCCCGGGAGAAGCCCAGCGGCGCTAGTTATCGCCACCTTTGGCTCAGTGGGGCGCCGGTGCATGACAGATGTTTATGCATCATGGATGGGGTAGTCAGCTCGGATGGCGGTAATTTCCGGGAGCAAACAGCTCGGCGGGATAGTCACGTGACATGAGCGGAAACTTCCTCACTCAGATCATTATCGCTTGCTGGGAGGCTTGGCTATATGAGAGAAAGATGGTGTCACTTCTGGAATGGTGCGGACGCAGGAGCGCCGTTTGGAGAGGGTGGGAGGGCAACTCGGGAGAAATCGTAAAAATATAGGGTTCTCTCATGAAAATCAGGTAAATTTTCATGTTTAAGGGGCCATGGCGCCTTGCCAAAGTGTTGCAATGTGCTGTTGAGAGTCAAAATCATTATTTGCGGTCTGACCACGGAACTGTTGGAAGACAGGACACCAGGTTTTAGAGATACTGCGCTCCAGAAATAAACACCAGACTCAAACCCTGTGCTTGGTTCGTTTAATTGTGTAAAACCCAGTATGTGGATTTAGCCGTGGGTTCGATCCTGTTTTCACTCGCAACGGAAGCTGTTGACAATCTCTGCACGACGTTGCATGATTCAGATACATACATGCGGAAGAGCCAGACGACGTTTCTTCAAATTGGGATGTCTGTTATTTAGTAAGGCAAAGGCAAGGGCAGATTTTTACGTCGGTAAGAGCTATGAAACAGGGCGAAGTTTCAGCTCCCATTGCATTCCAATATCGCATGCAGCTCTGAAAGAAATACTTGGTGCTTAGCTATAGGTATTTAATGCTTTTATTGCCCTGGCTTTACAGGAATCAGTAAAAAGATATTCTACACTGCGCTTAGAATTATACGTTATTCAGCGGTAATGAACCTCTCTACGGAACTGTGTGACAAAATCATATATTGCTAACGAAACAAATATTTATATCCCTCATCTGCTCAGGAATTGCAGAAGAGATCCATCTTAAAGTAGCAGTAAAGGGTTTAATAATATAAATGATGAATAATATAAATATTATATTGCAACTATTAATACAATATAAGGTAACGGGTATTACATTGACTCACCCAGGAGCCTTCAAAAATAACACTCGTTCTTGGTTATAGGATTTCTAAATATCTTAAAGTGGTCCGACGTCGATTTTAAGAACAATTTTTAAGAGAATATAATTATTGTGTCGATGCTGGGTTGTTTTGCCACTGATCTAAGGCATTTTACAGGGCTTAGTTCTTAAATAGCATTAAAGCAGACGATTATTCGATGTGTTAATATGGCTCCTCCGCATTTTTGTTTGTGAGAGATCATTAGCTGCAAGGACAGGGACAAATTGTGTGAGTAGATACGTGCGAAGTACGGTATATCTGACCTGATCCTGAGGTCGATACACTATGCAAACAGGTCCGTATTTATCTAGGCCTTAACGCGCGCCGTAGAGGGGGTTGGCGCCACCTTGTCGGTATGGGGAAGGTGTGCCCCCCCCGCCCTCCTTTCTAAGGCCACAGCAACCATGCTAGGCTGCAAAACGTAGAGGATGGCATTAGATTGTCTGTCTCATTGTCTAACGAAAATTGTATATGTATAATTTTGATCAGGTCACTTTGGAGGCCATTAGAGGTCAAAATATGTTATTTTAGAAATAAAGTTTCTCAAAAGCGTGACGGGGGGTATAAAGTGGTGTATCACTCTCTTTAGTTCATTTTTATGCATAATGTTATAAATCTCGATTTAAGGACGTCCATAGCTTCTGTCGCATGTGTCTGCTAGGAAGCAGTCTGAGCAGAGGGATCTGCATGCTGTTAAAAGCGTTCGTTTGAAAATAACAAGCAGCAAAATCCACTTTCGGCTGGAAATTCTCATAGGCATGCAAGCCGCCTACCGCAATAGGGGCTTTTCTAAAGCTAGGCAAAGCCTCTCTGATCCCATTGCCGGTGCGCGTCCAACAAAAACTAAAAAGGCTTCACAATGCAGCCTTTCAAAGCCCGCTATTGCACTTACGCTCTAAGATTGGGCTCGGCGGTGTGCCGGCCCACTCCACATAAACTTGGGTCAATGTGAATTTTATGAATGACCTAGAGTAATTCAGGCTGCCACACAATAGACCTCGGGGTATTGAACACGATTTGCATATAATTCAAGCTGCTTGACCGGTGCTCTAAAGTGGAAAATTTTACGTTATCGCTGCAGTGAAGCTGATCAATAGTCTGTATAGCTCTCGCGAAGTCTCCTAATCAAAGAACCGGTCAAAAGTCAAAACTCCTTCAAAAGTATTGAGCTATCTCAATAAAGACGAGTCAAAAAATAAAAGTAATTCAAAAATAGTTTCAGAGAAAATTTCAGTGCGCCAATTGGCATCTAAGACAGTGTAATATTCAAGAACCGGACTATTGAAATATTTTAGCTGGAGATCTTCCAAATTTGACATGTGATGCTAAAGGAAATGTGACATGTTTATAACGTGATTTCAACTGAGATAGCCAAGTTGTAAAGCATGCGGGAAAGCCCGGTTCTCAATATATAATTTGTCTTGAAACTCAAAATTTATGTAGAGAATAGCTAAAAACAACCTGAAATGTACCCCACATGTACCCTTAGCAGCAGGCCACAGTTGTCAGCTTTTGGTGTGACGATATATGCTGACGTCACGGTGAGTATCAGCCAATCGAAGCCCTTGAAGCCTATTGAATATGGTAGTGGTTGCCAGATCATGACATCGTCCATGGGCATATATTTATTTATTTATTTATTTCCCCTAGATGAACATTTTAAAAATCAAAATATTCAGCTCATTGTACATTTTTTCAGAGAAATCATGGACGTTTTCATGATTTTTGGCTAAAAATACCCCTTATTACACTAAATTCCTGGATTGGACCAAGGTGCCACCTTCCCTTTCACGGGCCAGAGGGTTTTGTCAAATCCAGGCTACCAACTAACCTGCTCAGGACCTGGGAACACTGACGCCTGGCTTGGTATGGTTGGAGCATGCTGCTTCCTATTAACCTTACCTGTGCGCATCATAGGCTCCAGAAATCAGAGAACAAGAAATTGTGTCTCGAACCCACTTTAACACTTTTTCAATTTGTCTCCGAAGAAAAATAAACGAATCATCCTCGAGAAAAAGAGTTCGTGGAAGTTAAAATGTAGGAAAACATTTCAAGATTCAGTATTATGTTAATTACAGTGTTTTTTATTATGGAATGCATGCGATAAGTATATAATAATAATGTAATACATTATGATAAGTATGTTGACTGCCTGGAACCTTTCCAGACCTTTACCGCAAATATACAAGCAATCCAGTGGATGCCACCACAAGCTGGAATCTTTTCTATTGCTTATAGGACCCAAACTTGAATTTCCCGTTGTCGTGTTCTTTGTCTTCATCTCTGCCGAGATATTTACGAAGCTCCGTCATTCTATGATGAAAAAAGGGATGATAGGCACTCGCCGCCCACTTAAAGACTGAGCTTATCTCGTTCAAAAAGCTAGCTGAGAGAAAATTGTACAGTTGTCAGCAGATTGACCCCCCATTTTGATGACGTGGTCTTACCTGACGGCAGAGCGAGCAGCACTCGGAACGGCTTCAGACACTGTATCGACAAACACTGACAGGCTCTTCTAGCCTTAGAGCGTATAGCGGATCCACTGGGAGGGACAGTGGTGGTGGGGCCCGGAGACGTGTCTTCAGTGAAAGCTGGCCGCCGAATCGTCAAACACAGCCCGTCGAACGTCTGTGCGATGCAGAACTGTGTTACGGACGCCGTGAAGTTGATTTGGGTGGGTGGCCTTGGATATGCAATCCTGTTTTCTGGCCTCCGCCGCGGATAACTACCCTCCTGTCAGCTGCAGGTCCTGTAAGTCTATTTGGTCGCTGCTCACCTAGCAGCGACGCGCCCTGACCGATACACAGCCACCACGCGGCTCTGGGGCAACATTTGATGGCGTAAAATCTCATAAGCGTGTTTTGAGGCTACAGGAATATTCTGCACTTGCCACGTAATACTTGAATTCTCAAAAGATCAATACACGACTTTTACAGCCCAATGTAACCTGGCGAGTTATGGCCTGCCCTGACACACGATCAACTGTATAAGTATCAGTAAAACGGCTTATAATGCACTTGAAGGTATCCGCATATACCTACTACTTCTGACTAGATCCGCCACTGCTCCTGATCATGGGTGATCTTTCCGAACAAACCGTCAAAATTACAACTGCTTGGTGACATATTATTGATAGTTTAGATGAGTTTACCGAATTGGACCATCCTAGTCATGACCTTGTTTGACCTCGAAATATTCAGACATCAAACAGTCCCCAAGGTAAGTGCTAAACACTTGGTTGGCCGCACCAGGCCGAGAAGCCTACCATTTTCGCATTGTACGATCGGGCATATTGGCATGAGGTCGTCGGAGTCAGTTGGGGGTCGCCTGAGGCAGTGGCGGACCCAGGACAACATTCTGGGGGCTAGGGGCCTCGAGCTTCCCCTGCCATTGTTTCGGAACAGCATTCAGCTCTACATCAACTATGGAAACTCGGAGACTGGAGTCCCTAGCCCCCCCCTTATATCCGCCACTGAATTGTGCTCATAAGCTCGTACCACATACTCAAGAGGTCAAACGCCATCAGCGCCATCAACTTTACCGCAGTGAAGCCTGACACCTATGTGAGAGCCCAGTCCGTGCTAAATGTTTTGTTCCAAGATCAAGTGCGTCGAGATAGAAGGCTTATACTTCGTGCAAGCATTTGGAAATGACCTCATACTCCATAACCTAACTTGACTCAAACTAGAAATTCAGTCAAGACGCGTGAAATTGATGTCAAGATGTGTGAAACTTGTTACATGAACGTTGTATTCCAGGTTTTAGCGCATACTAATGATTTTGTCCATCATATCACGAGTGGCCTGTACCGAGAGGACCTGAATTCACGGTCCGCAACTCGCGGTGACATTGCTGAGGAAACAGCGCTTCTCCTGGTGATTATTTGGTCGCAGAAATATCCGTTCGCGTCGCCACACATGATCCGAGATGTGGTTCGTACCCATCGAACTGAATTCGGTGAAGACCGCACGCATGACGCACATGAGTTTTTACTGTTTCTGCTGGAATGGCTACTTGAAGATCTGAATGCTGCTGCTCATTCCGAAAAAAACCTTTGCCAGTCCCCAAAGAATTGGATGGTTACAGCGCTGGTGATATTGCCTGGCATCAGTTCTGTGAGGCGAACAATTCCATCATATCTCGGCTTTTCTACGGGCAGGAAAAGTCTGTGCTTCTCTGCACCATTTGCAGCTACGAATCTGTCACGTTCGAGAACTTTACTCTGCTGTCGTTAGCGCTGCCTCCAAGAGATGTGCCACGATGCGCACGTGGTGAAATCTAGGTGTGTTGCGATTTTGAATAATTTTATTGTCTGCAAATAAACAACGGGTGAATTTTCCCTTTACATATTAAGTCAGTTGGATGAGATGTACCTATGAATGTAATGTGCCTACCATTGACGAGTGAATGTGTGAAATCCAATCTGGTTTTCATGTCCCTGGCGATATTGCGCTAAGCCAAGCCGTTCTCTGCCATTCTGAAAAACGTCGAGGGGTTCGAACCGATCCCTCCTCAGTATTTTGAGGGCTAAGCAATGACTGGATACCCAAGACCTGACAGGTACAAACTACGAACCCAATATAATTAAAGGCAAGCTGGGGCCTCGTAGTCCAACCACCGACTTTACCGACCTCTGTACCCCCGAACCCACTGTTGTCCCTGAGTTCGCCCAATAGATGACTCTCAGATCGCAGTCTGCCAGTGAACCACAACAGTTAGAAAGGTTTATGTATGTCAGGCTCAGAAGCCAGAGAGAACAATTAACAGTCCAGTCGTCTCGTCTGTTTCGACTTTAATTGGTCGTTTTTTACAAAGCGGCAGAGCGACTGCCTGCAGGCATAGTCGTCAGAAGTGGGAGCACTTACGTTGGACGCGTCCCTTCCTTTAACCCTATTTCCGGCAGGGGGGCTAATATTGCCCCCTTCAGGTTTTTCGAGAATATCTCCGAAACGGCTTGCGATAGAACTTTGAAACTTCTTGACTTTTCCTAAAACTAGTACAGGCAGGTTTTCTGAAATTTTCAAGATTATATATTTACCAGGGGCGGAGCTATGGCTGGGTTTTTGGGGAGGTTCTATCCACAAACCAAGTATTATCGTATGCGATGGGTTCTTTGTAAAAGGAAGCCGTCTCTGCTGATCCTGATACCAGTTATATGGTTTTATTATATCATTTTTTTATGTGAGATGATAGTGCATTCACAATTGTCACTATTTGTATTCATCAGGGGCGGTTACAGCAGTTCAAAATGGGGGAATGTTATCAAGAAGGACTAAACGTTAGTAAATGAGAAGACTACTTACAGCCGTGCCAGGGCGAATACAATTGGGTATATGAAAATTCAAAATAGTTATAACCCAATTCTAGATTACCAGAGGCGTGTCCAGTCACTAAACATTTTCAAAATGCACATTCCCAGCCAGTATCACCGCCGCGACTCAATATCGTTGTATATTGAAAATGTGTTTCCAATCACCCCCACCCCCACGACGAGAGTTCTTGATCCGCCTATGTCACCCCCTTTCCCAGAGCTACCATGGGAGGGTAAAAATTATCATAAATAAATTTCAACTAGTCGAGGGACTAATATACTCATGCATACCACTCGCATATTGTTGGTATGTATTTTACCCCACTGTTTTACCTTGCTGCATCCGCCGCTGTAAGTTTTTCACTTTTTTTCTCATTTGTTTATGTGTCAAAGATGCCAAGCAGTATATGACGGCTTCTAATCCGCGTAACAAAAACTTTTTAGGTTGTATATATTTCCCCTCATAGTCCTGGTCCTGGAACTGCCATTGAATTTCGAATTTTTGCGTAACTCGAGTATATGAAAATTTTGTGTCAATTATTTGTAAACCTGAACTAGTTTTGTGAAAATCGTACAACAGAGACAAGGGTTATGGAAAATCTAAAAAATACACAAAAATTGTATATTTTGCACGACCTTCTCCTTAAAAATCAAAATTTTGAAATTTTCTTTTTTCAAAATAAAGTTTAGCGTCAGGGTAATCTATAGCACTTTGAATTTTCAAAATCGGCCGGTTAGATTACGAGATCTTAGGGGGGCCGATATTGCCCCCCTTGCCGGAAATAGGGGTAGCCGGGAGCCTGACGGAAATAGGGTTAACTGGCGAAAAAGGACTGGCCAAATTCTCCCGAAATCTCAACACTTAAGCAATTATTTCAGCTAGCTTCACAACTGTCTCATGTCTCAGTGGACTATGCTTATATCTCAAAAATTTGTTAGAGGGGCGGTTATTAACCCGGTTTCGCCTCTCACCCCGCCCCCTCCCTCGTCACCAGGTCGGCGTCTTTGCGTCCAGCAAAATACAAAACCGTAGCGACGGCGCTGCGCGGCAGTAAAAAGTACCAAATCACATGTTGGATTAAAGGGAATGTGGCACCTTCACAACGTGATTTTAACTGAGATAGCCAAGTTGTAAAGCAAGTCGGAAAACCCGGTACTCCATACTTCATTTGTCTTGTAACTCGATATTTCGGTAGAAAAAAGCTAAAACCTACCTGTCACCAGCCCCCCTCAGCCCCCGTCGCCGGCGGCCATTGTTGTGAGCTGCTGGTGTGACGACATATGCCGACGTCACGATGAGCATCAGCCAATTGAAGCCCTTGAAGCTTTTCAAGTATGGTAGTGGCTGCCAGATCGTGACATCATCCACAGGCTGATATTTATTTCTTTTTCTAGAGGAGTATTTTTAAGAACAAAATATTGAGCTTATTGTACATTTTCAGAGAAATCATCAGTGGTTTCATTATTTTTGGCTAAAAGTACGCCTAATTTCACTAAATTCCAGGATCGACCAAGGTGCCACATTCCCTTTAAACGCTATTCAAACAGCACATACTACATACCCTATTCAAAGTTAGCGAACGTTTAGAACAAAAATTATGCTTCCGTATTGCATAAAACATATTCGAAGCGTCGTATGTGTCGTCCATAATCTGTGCAACGCAAATGTTGTGATTTTTTACCCCATGCAATGTTTCTAACTCTCGTATGTAACGTTCGATAACACCTTGGATGACTCCCCCGCCCCAGTTTGTGCCACGTAATTCAATGACATTCACTTAATACTCATTTTCAAACAGCATACTCTTTCGAAATTGAAAACTGCTATAAACTGAGTCGAAACAAGGTTTCAGGCCAGAGTTTCTGAGGTGCATGCCAACTGAGATTTTGAGCACTGGGCCGGTATATTACACGATTTTCCTACCTCGCCTTCAACATTCAATGCATCCTATTTTGGATGGGTTTGAAATAATGGGACTTCTTGAAACCGACGCAGACTATAAACTCGTATATTTTCCAAAACGTGTGTCCGTGTTCGGGGTGAATAGCAGTACAAAATCTGAACCCTAGAATCACCAATTCGCCCGTTCATGTAAGTGATGCGCTTTCAGACACGATATACATGCACGATACAAGTTGCAGCAGGGGTCCCTTGAACATACACACCTCCTCAATGAGTCTAGTGAAATAAAAATCATCAGGTACATGCCATGTATAAACAAACTTAACGCACACCTCGCATATATGCTGACCCCTAGCTTCATGACATGAAGGCATGTTCACATATGAATGGTATGTAGCATTCGTTGGAGAGCCTTAGTGTTTAAAATGAGACGGGTTAATGCTACCACCAAACACACTTACAGGTGATACAAGTTATCAAAAGTGCTTCAGACCACATGCCATTGGTAAGATTCCCAGGCCAGCTCAATGGAATCGGAAATTTTTGTCTCATTTGTTAGCGGTGGCAAGGTCAGAAACTTGTCAAATAAGAATGTGGCGGTACCATTGCGCGCCTCGCTCGAGTTTATGCTAAGCGGAAGAAATGTCCTCGTGTATTCCAAGGGTAGTTCCTGACATCAAAATATGCGCTGCTAAAACTCATTAGGGTCTCAAACTGTGCAGAAAATGTGACAAAGGAAGATAACATGCTGTCATAGCTAGACATCTGTCAATGCTAAAAACACACCATCAAGAGGAGCGAAAAATTATGAGCAACAAATGCATATAAATTTTGTTTCAGCGCAAAATATTTATCAGCTCTGCTATAACTTTTCAAACCACGGGCTATCTAGAGATTTAGCAGTTATCTGACCTTCCCATAAAGCATGCAAATATCGAATAGCTGTAACGTAAGGCTTGGTCTTCAGATTCTCATGTTTCGGCAGAGATAACCAGCAAATATAACAATACTGTTCATGTCATAAGATAAGACCAAAATTAGTATCCATGCTAGTCGGTTTACATCGCTCAGGTTAAAACACTCACTAAAAACACACTTAAGATGACTTTCAGTAATCACTTATGAAAACTGACCATGGAATTACGGCGTTGAGTGTTCGGAATGGCTCAGTCCTAATATGGCTATACATCAAATCATTTACAAATGAAAAGTCGTTTTGCCAAATCTGCTTTCTTCCAGTGTTCAGGTGGCACTTGATCCTAATACCATCTACCTCACACTTTCGATTTAGTCCCATTCACGTTATATATCGCCGTTGTATTCAGTATAGCTCTTCAGATGCGGTCCGCCGCGATTATCACAGCCCTTCTCATCTCCATTCTTCATCTCTAAGTTTTTCTCTGCAGAGTCCTGAAACATAGTACCATCGAGAGTTATGGCAATACCAAAGCTACGAATACCACTTGTACATTCCTGAAATATAGAAATATTCGATTGGTTCGTTTACATTTTCTGCGATGCATACATGAAGCAAAAACGAGTATTCGTTTAGTCTCATAAAATACGGGTGCGTGGAACCCTGTTGAGAAACTGCCACCATCCAGTACTCGTGTACCGTGAACATAGTAGAAAGGACGAGAGCAACGCCGGGGGTCAATCCAACAGAATATTATTGATGCTATACGGTAGTGTGGTGACTTACAGTTTATACTTCTTAGGCTCAACTTGCCATACTGGCATAATACTCGTAAAAAACATAAATGACCGACGGTTTAGCAGGACCATCAACCCGGGTGAAAGAGCAGTTTCAGTACGCCGTTCTTCTGCAGTGACCGCGAGAGTGAACTTATCGACTCATTTCACCGGGAGTCTGCCTTTAGGGCCCCCGCTTCTATGAGTCGATAAGTCTGTTCCCGCGGTCGTTACGTAGAGCTTACTGAAGCTACTCTTGCGTCCGGGGTGATTGCCTCTACAATACAACAGGGTCAGTCTCACCTTCAGACTCTCGTACTGGTCCGGGACAAGCATGAAGGACGACAGGCAATGTAACACCATCGAAGCATGAAAAGACTTTACATTACAAAATGACATAAAAGACATTACAGAGCAATGCTACTATTTGCAAAATCCATATCACATTGCATCAAAGCGTTCAATTTTGCTTATCGTTGCAAAGATCAAAGTGCATACAATTGCAGAAAATTGGGAAAATGTTGCATGATATGATTTATTCCCAACTGTTTGGGCTGCTGTAACCCCTTTAAGTTAATATGACCCACACCATCCTGTGCATCGCATAATCTGCATACTCATCCTCCACAATGGCATCATTTCCGCATCACTCACAAAGTCCTCGCCGACGTGGAAGTTTAAGAAGCGTCTGTATTTGTCAGGCAGGTAGAAGAAGAGCCTGTCGCCTATCGGCACGATCAGCCGAGGGTCGGTTCGCCGCGGATCTCTGGCTCCGGTGATGAAGCTGACGATGATGCCCACCACCACCACCACGAAGGAGGCCACCAGAGAGTAGTACATGTAGCTGAGGTAGTAGACTCCCCACGCGTCCTCACTGCCGGGAAAAAAACAGCGCAGGGGTTGAAGGGGAGACAAGTGATGAGTATCTTGTAATTTATCCTTGTTGGTTGTTTGAAGTGTTTAAAGAAACACCGCCCCAGAAAATCAGATAAACTACCAGAGTCAAAATTATTAAATCAGCATGTCCACGTGTTTTTGGCGTTGGGTTCTCCCGCCAGTCTGTGAAGAAAAAAACTTTCAGTCATCGTTAATCTCCAATTAGAGAGAGAGAGAGAGAGAGAGAGAGAGAGAGAGAGAGAGAGAGAGAGAGAGAGAGAGAGAGAGAGAGAGAGAGAGAGAGAGAGAGAGAGAGGAGAAAGGGAGGGGGACAAGAGAGAGAGAGAGGAGAACGAGGCATGTGACTCCGAGCCATATCCACCACTCAGCCTGCATCCATTCCAGCTCACGGTTCCTGGCTGTCGGTAGGGAGCGCAGTGGTCGTAGATGGCGCCAGCGTCGTGACCACATCCTCCACCACCGTGGTCACGTTGTAGCGAGGACATCCCGCCAGCGAAACATTCAGCTTGGTGGAGTGAATGCGGCCCATGGCCTTCTCCACTTGCACGCCGACTCCGATCCAGAAGATGATTATGAGACCACTGAACGTGCCCACTACGGCTCCCTGGAGAAGAATACGATTTATTACCGGCCACTGTCGGGGCCCCCAAAGCCATAGTATCTTCCCCCAAAACACCACTTCCTTTTTTAATCATCTTATTTTTC
Organism: Lepas anatifera; assembly: GCA_034440635.1. NCBI lineage: Eukaryota > Metazoa > Arthropoda > Thecostraca > Lepadidae > Lepas > Lepas anatifera. The sequence goes on along the minus strand of JAOTON010000428.1, from coordinate 141,433 downwards.
GATTTGGCCCCCGAAACGATGTTTTGGCCCCAAAACTTTCCATCCCAATGACCAGCGGCACTAAGAAATACGCAGAGTTGCGCTTAGCGTGTAATGTCAGCGACGAAAATTTAAATCATGGGCTGCTTTAGGATCCATTAGTATGTCTAGCGGCATGATAGGAAATTCCAGATACCATACTGCATATCCTGACGAGCCATATATACCGGATAACCACAGTTTCCGCAATAATTACAAACTTTACATGGAAGCGTCCCGACACATTTCATAAATGTTCACAGCCGGGATTTGTCACGTCAGAATGCGAGAGCTAGAGCTGAAAGACTAGAGACTCCTGGACAGGCTTCCCCGGGTCAGAACATGCACTTTAACTGAGCACACATCAATATGGTAGGTGGTTCCCCACAGTCAACTAGTAAGGATTAGAGACAGACAAGACACTGTCACCCTGTTTTTAGGGTACGGTATGAGCACAATGCGAAATTCGTTTACTTTTTGGTAGCTTGAACTTCCATGGTCCTGTGAAGCAGGCCCAAGACAAAATCGAATAACATTCGTCTCCCAGTATTTTTGTCCAAACCTGCCAAACTTTTACAATGTTTCACAGGGATGGCAAGGTCACAGGAATCCGAAATCTGTATAAATATAATGAAAAAAGTATTCCAAGATTCGAGGCAAACTGAGAGCAAGGGTACATGCTACAGCAATTTAGCCTCAAGACAAAAAAGTATTTTCAACTGTCTTTTATAATCCTCAATTCTAACTAAGAGATAGCCGAAGACTGAATTCAAAGAAAATTTCTTATAAGGACAAAAACATTGTCAGATAGAGAATAGTTAGCATCAAGCTAGATATCTTGAAAGCCATCCCAAGTTTGGTGTTGTCCGGTAAACCAGGACTCACGTTTTAATTTCAGGTTTTTTGATCCCTCTATATTGGGGATATATATATTAATCAGTTTGAACAAAAAAGATTCACACAATATTCAGCGTGTAGCTGTCTATTCCGTTTCTTTGTAATAGGACTGTTCATTACACCAATCGGTACATAAAATTGTTCCAAAACATATTCTAAATGCAAATTAGGTAGTATCCCCGGCTTCCTCAAAGTTTTCGTCTTGCTTGTAAATCATAATTGCTCTATCATTTGTTCTTGGGCATCGCTCACGTGAAACTGCAGACAAGAGCTCATGCTCACTTATACCACATGTCCACCCTTATTTGAAACTTAGCTGGAAAATTCAAGAAATCCAAAGACTTGAATATATATGTGTATATATATATATATATATATATATATATATATATATATATATATATTAGCACTGAAGACTTTGTGAGTGGAATCAATGTCACATCCTCCAAAATGGAAGCGGCGGGCCCCTCTCTTCCATTATGCAAACGATCACCATTGACGCAGCCTCTGAATCGATCAATAGCATCGGAACCGGTCTGGCGCTTTGCATGAGCAATGAGCATACACATGTTCACGGCCCCTCAAGGTCAAAGGGTGATGGAAGGAAGACATGCAAATCGGCCAAAATAGGTAAGGGTACGGCTAAACGGTTTTGGTTTGTGACACAAAGGACTGGTGACCTTTGGGAGCAAAATTTGAAGCCAATGCAGAATATGAATCCGATGAATTATATGGATTTCTTTTTTGCTCTCAGTCAGGCTTTCAATATCAATGTGCGGAGCAGGAAATAGTTAGCAACCTTGAATAGCTATAGTCGTATATTTTAAGGTGGGTGTGAGTAACATGCGCCGGTAACGATTTTGTCTGACTTGATAATGCAGTGTAAACACAATCATATTGAAACGTAATACGCAGCTGATACAACTATCAGGCAACTGTAATTTGCATTATTTATCGGCATTGTCAGGAAACCGCACCCGGCGAAAAAGGAAAAATGGTGGCAGGCGAGCGAATCCGAAACGGATTAACGACCCTGTACCGATCACTAACAATTGAAGAGATATCGTTTAAAAAAGGAAAACAACTCCAACTGTTATTGACGAGCCCATGGAATTATCACGCTACTCACTATGGTATTGGCCCAGGGCAGAAACATCCCTAAGGTGAAGAGTCCCAGCAGGGGGCCTCCCACCATACCGAAGATGCTCAGGGCAGCCTGAAAACACCACAAATCGGTCATTCAAAAACATTGTCCACCTGTGCATGGATACATTATTCCGTAGTTCTACCACACAAACACGCCCTTGACGTTTAGAGTATTACGAAAATTACGGCTATCTCCTGGGTCGGCGTCGGTTAGAGAGGCGTCTGTCAGAGGTCAGCTCTGATTCAAGGATCTCCCACACTGAAGTGCGGCACCTTAACCAACTTCCTTACAGATTCTGTAGTTGAGCAAACATAAAGCACACTAGCTAAGCAGAGCAAATGAACACCACCCCCGCGAACTTCACATGGAATCGAATCCTAGTATTGGCTATCATACAGTAAGTGCTACGTTTTCCAATCGGTGTATTCGAACCCTAATAGCCGTATTTTCATCAAAAACACTCATTTTCATTACCGGGAACTTTTGGCCTGAGCCATTACGGAATTGTTTACACTTTTACAACAGCTCTCACGCCGACTTGTTTCCCCTACCAGAGCATGCAGGAAGTAGAACTTATCTTCCTGTGTATGTGTGCGCGACCCTCCATCTCCATAATATTTATGTTAAATGAGCCAAGGCATCGTCCGTTAATTCAAAGATGTCTGACAAAAACGGGAGATTTTCCGCCGACAACGTTCACCGGATCACAAGTAAAGAAAGCAGGCTGTTTGTAAAAATAATAAGTTCTCGGAAGGCCTGCTGGAGATAGGGTGCCATAAACCGCAGAGTGTTGTGGGAATGACCTAGGGCCCTAAAAAGATGATACAGATGACAGTAAAAGCGCTAAAAGACGGGTAGCCTAAAAAGCCGAAGTCCAGAAACTAAAACGTCTAAACCCTAAAAAGCCCAAAAAGGCTACGTCTTCTTATTGCTTACGTTTTCTTATCTTATCTTATCATATATATCTTATCGATATATTATCTTATCGTCTACGTTTTCTTATCTTTACCTTGACTTAGCCTTTTTGGGCTTTTTAGGGTTTAAACGTTTTAGTTTCTGGACTTCGGCTTTTTAGGCTACCAGTTTTTAGCGCTTTTACTGTCATCTGTATCATCTTTTTAGAGTCCTAGGTCGTTCCCACAACACTCTGTAAAAACACCTCACTCCTTTTCACTACAATCGTGCACATATGATTTGACTTACTTGCAGAATATCGCCCAGCTGCTCAGCAACAAACACCAGCGCGAACGCCACCAAACCTGAAACATATTCATATTCATGGACATATTCACGACTTAAATTACGGTAAAAGTACATATTTCACACCATTGGGCAAGCATGCACGGTGGGGGGTACATGGGGGTTGAGGGCATACCCACTTCTCGTCTTTTGAGAAAACAGCTGCACTATCGGCACTTTTATTTCGGCACTGCGCATTTCGGCACCATGGCTGCAGTCGCTGTGGCGACGTACAAAAACAAAGGTGCCCAAATACGTTTCGTATCGTAATTTTTAAGGTTTAACAACGCACCAACTGCTGAGGTCACGTTGTGTCGAAGGGGCAAGGGGAATGAGCCAGGCTTGAGCTAAGGTGGAGTGCCAAATCCAGTCTCTGGGTAAGCTCGAACTCACCAACACTCTGCACATACAGAATGTCACGGGCCGAGCCTAGAGCGTGCGCTGACCGACTGCGCCACCCAGACCCACACATCGTATTGCACTCATCCCAATGTCTATGAGGCATGCAGAATACACCCGTTTGAGGATCCATCTACGCATCTCCTGGCCTGCATCATGCTGTTAGTGAAGGGCCTCTTGCTTTGAACGGCTGACAACTGCTGGCGGTGTCTGTGGCGGCTGCAGCCATACCCGCGACGCTAGCTCTCAACGAGTATTGCCGTGGCTGCCTTCCTCACTGTCTTTACCGTCCTCTATGTGGTCAGCATCTGCACTGAGTAGGCACCAACTTCCAGCGGGACACTCTGAATCCCCTCGATGGCTTGGGCACTGAGGCCCATGGTGAGCGAAGGCTCGGAGATGGTTGTTCTGTCCCAGTCGAGCAGCTCAGTGAAGTCAGTAGCGTCCAAGTTGACAGCCAGGAGCACTTACCGGTCGAACTTTCTGCAGGGGCTGCTACCGGCGCCTCTGGATAGCTAGCGTGATGAGAGCGCGCACCTGGGGCTCCTGATTCGCCAGTAACACCGCCTCCAGGAGGCAGCAGTAGGCACTGCGCTGTACCACGGGCCGGATGGGTTTCTGCAGGCTTTCTGGTAGTATCGGCAGCAGCTGCACGCGGCGCATTTTGGCACCATGGCTGCAGTCGCTGAGGCGACGTATTAAAAAACACATGAGGATTTAATGTTCCAACCATGGGTACCAAACTATCAAGGAGAGCTTCGGCTTATGTGAAGATGTGGTGATGTAGACTCGGAGGATTCTCGTGACCAGCGTCAAGCACGAGGGAAACAGCTGCGCTAAAAATATGTTGTTTCATCGGGATTTCATACGAAAGATAAGTCGTCGTTCAGGCAAAGGCAGTTATGATAAGGGCCGGCTGGCCTAGTGGTTTCATTGCCCGTGTTGAGATCGGATAGCATGGGTTATCGTGGGTTCAATCCCCACGACGAGAAACCGCCTTCCATGTCCGCTCTAGCCCGGTGGAGAGGATCCTTAAACACCCACGCCAATACTCCCTATAATTGGGCAAGTGTGTCTATTGGGAGTGGCCCAAATGACAAAGGGGAATTGCGGTATTTTGCCTTTCATCAGAAATAGCGGTTTTGCTGCCGAAGTTGGACGCCTCTGGCGAGCCGATAGAGCAGCAACTAGTCAGTGCATAGCTCGTGACTGGTTCTTCTGGCAATGAGAACATGATACGTGTTGCCGATGTCCCAATCGATGTCAGAAATGTGCTCCTCGCTGTCGGAGGAAATGTCGTCATTATCCGAGTTCTCATTCACCGCGCCGGATGCAGATGCCTTTGGATCCCCAGATTCAACAACAACACTACTGGACATGCCGCCCTCACCCGATGGTCCAGCCTCGCTGGTGGGCGTGTCAGTATTATCCAGCCTGGCGAACGCCAGCCCCGCCGGCCGCTCTGTCTCGTTCAGCTTCGTCTTCCAGCAGGCTGCTGATTCACGTCTCAATACAACGTTCTAATCAACACCACCCCGAAACATCTGACGAGATCCTCTCTGGTCCTTGAGGAGTCTGGGCTCGGCTTCCGGCACGCGGTTATCCCCGAGGCATCTGCAGCGTCTCAGGTAGCTGCACCTGCACAGGGCGATGAAGACACCAGCCTCCTTTGTCTTCCTGTCCGATCCATTGCGACATTGCTTTGGAACTTTGTTTATGGCTCAAGACTGTCTGTAGCACTCAATGAGTTCACGGGTGGGATAGGAATTTCATTTAGTCGACAGGAAAATGCGCTTTAGTCGATTAGCAGGTGAAGCAACGCCTCAGGTACAGTAATAGCTTAGTCTGCTGGAGCCTAAACACGACACCACGTTGGCGTGATCAGAGGAGAACGGGTCCGATTTTTTGTAAGTGTAAGGTGTTAGGTATTATTCATCTATTTGGAATCCATGCTTACAAGGTCGATATTAAGTCCAAACATTTCTGCCGACGGCATTCCCTGTGGTGAAGCTCATAGGCAGAGCTCAAACTTGACAGGTCTATAATAACAAAAGGGAAGCAGGCATTTCTTCTCCGGCGTATTGTAGTACCCGTCGACCCTGCCAGTGTTGCATCAGTGACAGAAGCTCTGGTTATCACGATGAACATACTGTGATTTAAGATTTTCCATACTTGCATATCTAATTCCCAGTCTTGGGATCCTCCTAATTGGTCATATTTTTGTTCTGCGAGAGTGGAGTTGAATGAAGTTATGATGTGTTCGGATTTAATTCTGCAAAATTGTTATTAAAAAAAGAATCATTGGCGGGTGTACATATAACAGTGAAGCCATGCTTCCGTTCCGGAGCTAGATCAGCCAAAGGAGATGGCGCAAAGTGTAAAGATCATACCTACATGGAACGTGCGACATTATTTTATCAGCTTTCTGGAACTATTAGATACGGTAAGACTCATTAGTTGGTACTTGTATCTATCACTTATTAATATAAACCCAGAAGATTGCGGTTAAGCCCGTAGTTTGCAGTACAGTCACGGTTTGGGACTAGTGAGCCGATGCCAAGAGATACCCCCCCCCATTTCTTCTGCTACGAGCAGGCTGGAGTTTAAAGTTAAGAAAAAATGAATGGTGCAACATAGTTCCTAGACGTGAGGGGCACAATGAAACCATAGGGGTGCTATGCTCTGCGATGGGTGACACAGCCTAATGCATGTACAGTCCCCGCAATTGAAATTGCCATGACTAGGCTCGACCGGTTTAGGATGAATATCTCGCAACCTATGGCGTCTATAGCTTTATAAACGGGTTCTTATTATGTATTTTGCAAGAGCTTTCCAGTGGTTACCATTATTTCCTAATCTGACATCTGCGTGAGAAAATATTACACAATTACTGATTTTGCTGCATTTTGACGGGGTAGTCTTCGGCTGACTTGCCACCGCCCCTGATAATCCCGACCCTTCGCTCGACTGGCACGCATACCTGGGTCACGTGATTACTACGTGTTTACAACGACAGGTGCAAGGCCACACGTAGTAAATAGTGTGTGGCAGGCAGGGGGCACAGTGTTTTGAACCGAGGTGATCAGTACTGTCTCGCAGGTGTCTAGCCCCAGGCGGTCCGTCCAGTGACCAAGGCGCCTGGGCACGAGAGTCCAAGACTGGGTATGTCTGAGTTATGGCTTCAAACAATGTTTCCAGCCTCATAAGGCTCACAGGATCACTGCTGAAATATTTTTTTCTGGGGGATTAGAGTTCATGGGGTTTAAAAACGGCACCCTGTGGCCGAATTTTGTTATTTAACACCCGCCCCGGTGGGTGTCCGAGCCATCTTTGCTGTAGGGGAGAACACTTCCCCTCGAACCCGGCTCCTATGCAGGATAGAGGGAAACGCGAACACTGGTAGATGGTTCATAAGAATATATCGCGAAACTACATTACTCACTTTTTGTCTCAGGTCAATATTTAGGTCATGACAGGTAAAAAATTTGATAGGGTGTAGAGGAGTTTATGGGGCCTATCGTCTGACTGAATTCAGTTAGTATAAACTGTATGGCGCCATTGGCTTCCTCTTTTACGGAAAATTGAACCATGTATAATATGACTATACTACATGAAATCATAAAAGTAACGTGACCTAAAGCTGGGTCAAGGTCTTTATCTGATCTAGCATAATCAATATGCATATCAATCAACTTGCAATAACAATCCAAACGTAATGGTATCAAAATAAAAAACTTTTTCATCATTTCCTGCGAAATTATTGACCCAAGTCAACCTGTTTAACCCTCGCCCCGGTGGAAGGTGCTTAAACATCCCCTCGGGTGTTTTCCGGCGGCACGAAAAACGGCGGCGAGGCGCCGCCGTACTTAGCACACTTGATCCTTGATTGATTCCGCAACTTTTCCCCAAATTTTAAGGTTGGGTCATCTCAGTTCAGGTCACCAGTGCAGGTGACCTAACCTCCAAAAATGTTTAAGCGGCGTAAGTAAGAAATGGGTGAATTTATCGAATTAAAACTTATTCCATATAATGGGCCCACCGAGTGCTACAACATATATTCCGGGATTTTTCATATCGATGACCTAAGGTCAACTACGGACCATGACCTCGCTATTGTAAATACATGGGAAAACAGAAATTGGGCTGTATTTGTGTACTCAACAGCTGAGAAAACCTCAATATTCCCTAAATCGTAGTATCCTGGGACCCTTTCCAGGCTCCTGTTGCAATTTTTGACCTGTGACCTCTGAGAGGTCATCTGGGGCTATTTAAGCAGTTTTCAGACTTATGTCAATAACTGCATGAAATGATCCAGCTTTTATTTTGATGTCATTGCGTTCAGACTGCTATTGCGAGTCGATTGATTGCATATTGACTATGCTAGGTTAAAAAGTGACCCTGAGCTGAGGTCTGGTCATTTTTAAGTTTTGACCTAGTATGGCTCGTTCGATTTTCCGATTTGATTCATCATTCGATTTTCCGTGACGAGAGGAAGCGAATGGTGTCTCACTCAACTCTCCAGACGCCAGATACCAAAAACTCTACTCAAAATCCCACTTCCTTTGACCTGTCATGACCTCAAAATTGACCTGAGCCAAAAAGTGACAAATATAATTTCCTCATGAATTTGTATGAACTATCCAACAGCGTTCGCTTTTTTCGCTATCCCACGTAGAGGCCGAGTTCGAGGGGGTGTTCAAACACCCCCCTCCCACCAGGGCAAAGATGGCTCGTAGGCCCACTGGGGCGCGGTTTAAGCAATCCAAGATAACCTCTCAGAGATCACAGGTCCAAACTTGCACCATGAGCCTGGAGAGGGGCTTAAGCTACTACGATTTGGAGAATGTGAAGGTATTCAACTACATATCAACATAAATAAAACCATTTCCCTCAATTTTTGTTTTCCCATGCATTTCCAATGGAGAGGTCATGATCTGTATTTGATCCTAGGTCATCGATATGTAAAATCCCGGAATATGTTTTGCGCTAATTGATGGGGCTATTATGTGATATGAGTTTTAAGAAGACAGATTCACACCGTTCCTACTCATGAAATCTTAAACTTTTGGAGTTGAGGTAACTTGACCTGCACTGTTGACCTGACCTGAGATGGTGCAAACGTAAAATTCTAGAAAATGTTGAAGAATTAATTACGGATAGGGTGCGCCAATTACGGCGGCGCTTCGCGCCGGCATTTTTATGCACAGTCGGAAAAATCTGAGGAGGGTGTTCAGACCCCCTCCCTCCGGTGGAGGGTGAAGACGACGCCAAGAAATTTTTGATTTGGCTGAATCCAGTCAGGTGCAAGGGATAATAATGGGAAAAGCCAAGTATGTCAACCAGACACCACCTGGCCTCTTTTCGCACCCACTACGACGTGGGGCGTCAGTCCATCTCCCTTTCCCCCGTTAACTCAAGAGGCAAAGGTGATACGAAAAATAGAAATGGCGCTGGAAGCTCCTTGCCGTCTTGTTCTAAAGATATGAGCACAAACAAGCTCGAAACTATGACCTCCGGTGATCCCTGGTAGAGTCTTTACTGACGTGATCTCAAAATAACTAGACGATATCTGGGAAATTTTTATTTCGAAGAGCTTTTGAATGAGGAGGAAACTCGACCATGGCATGCTGTAGGAGTCGCGTTTTTCCCTTGCTTTGTCGTTCTTATCTAAGAAAAACAAAAATGACCCACATGGGCGTGGAAATCACGTTAAAACTCGTTCACCTGACCTGAACTGTTATCAATTTACAGTTATAAGTTGTCAGGCTGATAACCATAAATTGGTGTAAGTCGACTAGTCTCTCATTTAAATCGGCTCCGAATAACTCGCCAAAAATGAGGATGGAGCCCGGGAAGAGCACCAAGGCGATTAAAATAATGTAAATGGGCATATTTTTCCTTTATATTCCCTGCTTAGCTTATCAATGGAATGGCCAGGGGTTGTGGGGTAAGTTTGAATTCAAATTGTTTATCAGGTTTAACATATATGCCTGTTCCATGGGTGTCTGTTCCTGTTGTGAATTATGCTGATAGTATTGTCACCATTGTGCTGCAAAATAAATAAATAAATATCTCTTTATTATATGGTAATCAGGACTTATGGACCAGAAAATGGTTAAAATGAAAATGATTAACATATTTGGCTACAATTCATGAACGCTAGGTCGCTAAAACTCCTTATGAAGAACAAGAAGGGAGCATGAAAAGTGCCGTTTGGCTAATGGGGTCTCAATCACAAAAAATGGTAGATAAATGCATGAGGTAATGAGTCGAAACCTGCCACTACACTTAAAATGACTAAAACTATCGACTTGCAAGTACTGAATCCTCATATTTATTTGAAATGTTTCAAAATTAGGAGCAGATATTCTGCCTGAATTTTATTCCACTGTTTTCTTGTTGCTCATGTGTCCAGAGCGAAATACACACATTCAGGTCTTGCTTGTTTTCGCATTTTTCCAGGGACAAAGGAAGAAAATGGGTTCAAGGCAGCTTTGGGGGTTTACACGCTCCGACTGTTGAGGCTATATAGTGTCGCCAACTCTCATGTTGCTGGGAGATGGGCACAAAGGGAACATTACATGAATCGAAAAAGAGCTATTGTTTTCTTTATTAGGCTCTTCGGTTTCCTACCTTGCCCTTGCTTGCCTGGTTATGTGCTCATAACGACCTTCCTCAAAGGTCACATTAGCCCTTGCCAAACGGGAAAGGCCTTCAGGTATTTCGAGCTAGAGGGGTACTGTTTGCCAGTTAGGGAAAAATTCCAAAGGCTGGGGACCATTGGTAGGGCTGCCAACCAACAATGGTCATCAGCTTATATTCAAATATATGCTGATTTGCACAAATCAGTACTCAGATAGAGGGATGTCTTCAATTCCAATTAAATGCTAGAGACGCTGTATTGGAGTGGTCAGCGTAGCTGGATTCCACCCAGCCGACCCGGGTTCAAGGCCCGGCGGTTTCCCTGAACAAGGAGCAAGCTGGTTCCCGGGATATCTTTTCAACAGTAAAAAAGTTGGCGACACCATATGACACTGGCAGTTGGTGCATCGATAAGCCCAAAATTATTTATTACGTATAATATCGTATAAAGTTAGTGATAAGGGGATGAGGTGGCTTAGTGGATAGCACCCTTGTCTTCTAAGCCACCGGTCCCGGGTTCAAGTCCCGGCGGAGCCTCTGAATAAGTCGATCTGATCCCCAAAATCCCTTCCAACAGGGTGAGAGTTTGGGACGCCGTATGACCCTGGCAGTTGGTGCGTCGTTAAACCCCAACAATTCTTAAAGTTAGTGATAAATGCTTATGTGCCTCTTTCCGGGCGACCAAAACCAATGCAGATACGTTAAGTTGAGATGGCAGCTAAGGATGCACGATAGTTAGGGGCCTCTGAGCCAGCTAGGCTTTCGAAAGATTGCACGAGCTTAAAACACCCTTTAGCCCAAGGGGCTCAATATTAGGCTGCGGGAGTTCTCAAAAATTTATCGAGGCTAAAGATTTAAACTCAATGAAATCCCAAAACAATATACTGATAATAATCTCTCGGGCTAAACCAGAATCAGACCAGCTTAACATTCGTTTCCAGTCCAATTTTAGTCTTGTTGGTAATATACCCTCTCAGGTCAAGGGAGCAGCGTAGGCTTCAGGGGCGTACGCAGACCCGAGTTTTGGGGGCAAACCCATGTCTGCCTGTCCTCCTGTGGGGGAAGGGGGTGGGAGCGAAGATGTTTTGCTCTACATACCTATTGTAAACACCTTTTCAGTGCTCGACAGATCTAGTATAAGCTACCTCTCCAAGTGCATGATCGCTCTCCGGGAGGGGAGGGGGAAGCGAATATTTTGTGCTCTACAGGCTTAGTGTACACACCTTTTTCAAAAATTTCTCCGGCGTTTGGGGGAAAGATAGTTTGGCCCCCTCCAGCGCTTTGGGGGCCATGACCGGAATGCCTCCTGCGGCCGCCAAAGGTAGGCTTTGGTTACAAGGTCCCCCGGGTAATATTCTGGTTTCGCCCAACCAGAATATGTAAACAATATTTATCCTAAAATATTTTCATTTCAGCGACACATCGAACAATTTTAACATCAATAATAGCTGGAACCAATGTCGTGCTAAATTTCGAAGAGTAGTAGCTCTCGAGTTGGTGGATTTCATCAGAGAAACATTCACTATTCACTGCCATTTTACCCTCGGTGGTCGCACGTGGCAACGAGACCCCTCAAACAGCACCCAGTTCTAATGGAGCCAAGGGAGGGGACAATACGTATTTTCTCCCCGAACGAAAAAGCTCGGAGCAAAACCATAAGGTTATCCCCCTCCCCAAGCTGTCGACCTTTTCCCCGGCTCCTTTAAAGTTCATAAGCAAGGTGTTGGTGCTTTAACTGAAGAAATCATTTTCAAACAGAACCAGTCAACTTCAGTGTGAATATTGGAGCCTGCTCCTCTTGATATTTAAAATCGTATTTGGATGAATGATCCTTGGATATCGAAAGCAAGCATTTTGTAGCCACATATTTCACCCAGTGACGCCTGTTTGTTTTGCTTTTCGACTTATATTTACTCCCCACTCCCCGCCTCCCCAACCTGCCGGCTAGTTAGATTGTTGCAAAAGCTTTCACTGCGCGACGTTTTTCTTGCGTTTCGATTTTTGTTTGTCCCACCAAACTACCGCCTAGATCCATCACTGACCAATTTTACCGCTAATGATACTCTCAACAACGATCACTATCACCGCTAAAGCTGCTACATAGGCTTTTATACCTTGTAATACTGCTACAAATTATCTAATATTTTCAGCATAAAATATGATCATATCCTTCCGACAAGTGAGGGTGCTGCCAAAAGGCCGCAAGAAACCTAGCGCTGATTCCCTGGCTCAACTCCCCCGGGTTCAACTCCTTGGGTTCATGTCCAGGCAGATTCTCTGAATAGGTATGATGATCAAATGCACCAAATCTCTCCTTACAGGGTGAGAGTTGGTAACGCCATATAACTTTGAGAGCTGGAGCGTCGTCTAACCCCAACAATTTTTGTTAGAGACTATCGCAAACGCTATGCCAAGCTTGCACCGTGTGATGTCAGTCTAGAGGCCAGTTCATGGAAACTCCATCCTCCCCAGTTAAAGCAATGGCTGCCGTTCGTTGAGAGGAGACGACTGCGTGATTTTAGTCAAGCGAGGGCACAGTTTTATGCTCCCGAGAAATAGGCTCTACAAAGGTTCTCAAGCTGGAAATGTAAAAATTCTCTGTGGACGGAATTAAGCTCATTTAGTTGGAAGCAATTGTCCCATAATAAATAATCGCCGCCACCGACGAAACAGTGATAGAGCCAGTGAACCGTCACCCTTGACAAGAAAATTTCCCATCTAAAAACAAAACCTCGTCAGGTTCAGGCTTCTGAGACCTTCGCAAAATGCTGCCCACACAATGCCCGATTTTCCTATTGTTTCTTAAATCGCGATGTTTAATGAAAATTGGGGGCCTGCCCCCACCATAGGGGGATCCAGGATCACCGATGGGGGTCACCTTGCCGGGGGTGGGACGTCATCCGTACAAATTGGGTGCCACTTTTGGCCGGTAAAAGCTTTCAAGTGGGTGCCAAATCCTATGGCGGGGTGCCGATTTTCGCATCCTGGGGGAGGGTGGAAGTGACATTTCAGGAAGTGCCATCGACCGTTTAGAGGAATGCTGTGATCATTTTAGGGACGCCGAGGGTCAATGAGGGGGACCTGCATTCCTTTACCCTTGGATCCACCTATGGCTCCAACAGTCCCCTCTTCTGACGAGTATCTGAAAATATTATTTTAATGAAACCTCCAAACAAAGTTGTATCACTGTATCAGCCGTTTTACCAGAATCCTGTCTAAATAAACATGCAGCTGAGGGGAGCCCGGCAGCCAATGACAGCTTACATGTTTCGCAACCCAAGCACAAGGGCGGATATAGGAGGAAAATTCGTGTGCTTCCCCGCAGCAAAATATATTCCGATGGTTTGCCCCATCTGTGCCCATCTTATTGGATATTGCTCCCCCCTCAAAAAGCAACTCGTGGTTCTGCCACTGCATTGCGTGGTTCTGCCACTGACCGGGGCCCCAGGTCAGTGACGCCAGTTGTCCAGCACACAGCAACACAGTGGGAGCAATTGCAATACGAGTGCCCCTCAGACACGACAAGATTTATGAGAGGGATGAATGAGCTGGCACAATGCCAACCGCCCATTCATCTGTGAGGTCACGTGGTCCAGGTATGGGCGAGAGGGTCAGGGATTATCAGAGGCGGTGGCAAGTCAGCCGAAGACTACCCCGTCAGAAAGCAGCAAAATCAGTAATTGTGTAATATTTTCTCACCCAGATGTCAGATTAGTAAATAATGGTGACCACTGGAAAGCTCTTGAAAAAATACACATGATGCACCCGTTTCTAAACCTATAGGCACCATAGGATGCAAGATATCCATCCTAAACCGGTCGAGCCTAGTTATGGCAATTTCAATTGCGGGGACTGTACATGATTTCATATATTGAAGGTAGAGCACTGCTTTTTTCAGACACTCACTAAATTGATGGCAGCTGACAGACAGTTATATAACATGAGGTTATCATACAGCAATTGCTACATTTTCCAATCGATGTAATAGGGTTGGGATTAGCATGGTATCCAGATGGACGGGCGCATACTTTCACCCTCGCATTCCGTTTTACTATCACTTAAAAAATTGTATGCTTTTGGGGCTTCATGAGAACCTCGAAGTCAGAAAATCACCACTTAACGTCGTAAAACAACATTAAAGCTTTAAAGTCACATCCGAGCTCGCTCGCTAGTATAGCTCACAGTACAAGACAGCGTGCATATGGAGCGCGTCTCAGACACGAGGCTCCCCGCAAATATTTATTTTCACTCCTAATCAGGAACTCCTAATCAGGAACACGATCTATTTTGGGCTTCCGTTCAATCATGAATGTGTTGGCTCGCCTCCACGTTCACATTTTACATGTGCGTGTATCCAGCTAGGTAAGTAACGTGCTCACCAAACATGATGGCGAGGAGCTTGGAGAGCTTGGCCTGGCGTTCGCTGGACATGTGTTTGGACGAGAAAGGCCGGATGAAGTCCTCCACCGTCACTGCTGCCAGAGAGTTGATGCCCGAACTGACCGTACTGCAAAACGATCAGCCAATCATAATAAAAAGCTGAAACTGGGAGCAGAAAATAAACACAAATAGACAAAAGAGATAAGATTGAAGTCATTGCAGCTTCCTTTTGATGGGTTGTCGTTGAGTCTGGTACAACCTATGTAGGTATAAACAGATCCTGATAACCGATCACAGTCGAAGGCAGCTGCAAGAATAAACAATACAGATCCAAGCTATTCCATCAGATATATGTGATGGTGGTATTTATGCCACCGGCTGCATACCTCAACGCCCCGCTGAAGATGCCAGCCACGAAAAGGCCGGGCACTCCGTGCAGCTCCCCCATAGTGTCCATGACGAACAGGGGGAAGAGCTGATCAGCAGTGGTGACGCTTCCGGAGCTGAGGGGGTCGCAGTCCTGGTACCTGTCCACAGAGGGCGAGTATTTTCCCTGAAGAACAAGCAAGAGCTGAGGGGGTCGCAGTCCTGGTACCTGTCCACAGAGGGCGAGTACGTTCATTGAAGAACAAGCAAGAGCTGAGGGGTCGCAGTCCTGGTACCTGTCCATAGAGGGCGAGTACGTTCACTGAAGAACAAGCAAGAGCTGAGGGGTCGCAGTCTGGTACCTGTCCACAGAGGGCGAGTAATTTCACTGAACAAAAATTCCCAATTGAGGGGGTAGCAGTCCTAGTACCTGTCCAAAAAGGGCGAAGGTGTTCACTGAAGAACGAGGCTAGAAATTCCGCAACACAGGGAACTGTCAGCCAACAATATCTAAAATAAATAAGTTTAGCGCTTCCTTTATGCATGCATAATGCATTTCAAACAAAACATTGCTGGGGACATATTGAAGCAGAAAAAAACTAGTTTTAAGTATAATGGTAAAACTTAGTTCCAGCTACAAGCATCCTGCTTCTTAAGTAACATTCCAGCAAAAAGGTGATAGCTAATGCATGGACAGGCGTCTCTCGCACAAAACACAGCCGCCTCGTACTTACTTGGCGTAGATGACCAGACCGGCGTAACCACAGATCATCATGAGGAAAAAGAGGCCGAAACAATTGACCCAGATGGCCCTGGAAATGAAAGGAAGTAAAGATTACTCATTTATTATACAAAAAAACATATAAGACTGCTGACCCAGGGAATTTGGCAGTACCGACTTCGAGCTGGCTATGCAGCCACAGCACGCACAGCAAATGTCTGCAGCTGACTGCATTGCAGTACAGTGACCTCCAGCATCCTTCAATGGTCAGGGGGCACCATTCGGGCCAAAGGGGCTCGGATTTACCAGAGGGTGCCCCGTACCAGCGGGGGGAAGCGACGTTTCAGAGGGGCGCCGGTTACCTTTCAGGGAGGCGCGGAAACCATTTCAGGGGCGCCAAAGATCAATCGGGCGGAGCACGCCCCAAATATCCTCTGGGTTCGGTTAGGCTGGTCTGGGCTAGTGATGAAAGCACCTAAAAGTTCTGCGAGAGATAAGGTATGTTTCTTGGTATTTCACCGTACGCTCTCCAAGCCGTGATCTTCAAATTCTGAACTCTGAATTTCCGGTATGCATTCGATGAATTTCCTCGACCCGATGATAAGATTGGATACTTTTGGATTCTAGCATATTTAAGGTGAAGGACAGCTGCGTTTAGGATTTTTCTACTCCTCGCAATCTATACGCATATTCGGGATTTCCGATTTTTGGGTGCTGCGACGTATTCAAGTTGCGCGGAATGACATCGTAGGGACACGGGTGCTTACATCCCGAGTGGGAATGGGGAACAACTTGCATTGGGAGAGGAGAGCTCAGTGTGGTGACTTTGTTGCTTGATGGAGGAACGAGGCAGCCACCCCCGCTGTCCCCTGAATCTGTTCATGCTTCGGCCAGTCAAATCATTGACAATTCAAAACGCAGTATGTGAAATATCAGTATGGTGTGATGGGGGCTAAATATTTGTATGAAACAATACGCCTCTATGATGTCCAATTTTAGATTATGAAAACGGAGCAACGCTGGTATTGCGCAGTCTTGAAAAATCTAGTCCTAGTTTGTTTGTTTGATTTATTGCTACCATAGCATAGGGTAAACTTCTTAGCCAGCGGCCTTCAAAAACGCTGGTCACGTGTATGAATTCTGGTACAAAGTACAGCGTTGCCTTTATCCACTAGAGGGTTCATAAATGACGCTCCATGATAAAGAAGGACGCCACATTCAATCGAATGTAGGCTGCTGGAGATAGCGAGGCACATGTTTGTGATATAGCCAGGGTTAGGGTTGTTTGGAGAAGCCTGGACTTATGAAAAAACGCTTCCGTTGCTGGATAATATCAGTGGCGTAGGTAAACTATGGCTGTCCAAATGCATCATTTGGAACCGGGGAGACCGGACGTAGCCCGATAGCCAGAGAGGAGGAGAGGTGTTTATCGCAGCCACACCGGCTCACTCTGCGCCAGACCAGCCAGGCGCTCAGAAACTGCCACCCTCGCGAGGCCACGCCCGCATCTAGAAAACTGTGAACAGCGCATCTAAATCCGCGCTCACTACTGCTATCTATTGATGACGTGATTGTGTTCTAGACCAGCAAACAATAGATGCACTGTGCGTTTCCGAAAGTTGGCTCAAGAGCGCAGTCACGTCTAATTTTGTCACAATACCAGGTATGCCACCATCAGGCGGGACCGCGTCTCAGGTAACGGAGGCGGCGTGTGCATACTATACAGAAGCACACTGTGTGCCGACGAACTGACGGTGACGACCAGAGGGTTTCCTCTTGAGACACTGTAGCTCACTTTCGGTCGAGGGCACTGTTTAGTGATTGGTGTCGCCTACCGCCCCCCCGCAGGGTGCCGTCGTGCCGTGCCTGGACGACCTAGGCTCACGTTATGGGCTCTGGGCTACCCGTGTATCTTTTAGGAGACTTCAATCTTGACCTGTTGAAACCAGAAAAGCCTGGAGTTGCCAGCTATGTACAGCTGATAGGTGATCTCGGTCTTAAGCACAGCTAATATATCAGCCAACTCATGAGAATGGATCACTGCTTATAAAGCATCACTAAAGTGAAAACATTTCAACCTCAATTATAACAAAAACAATACATGACCGACGTGACTTAGGTCACTGAGTGCGACCTCACGACATCAAGCGACCACTTTGGAGTGCCGATGACTTACGCGGCAGCCCTCTTCTTGGTGGGCACACAGAGGTACCGCTGGACCTGGGCCTGGTTGACGCCGTAGATGGTGATCCAGGTGAAGTAGCCGCCCACCACCAGAGTCCACCAGGTGTGCCGCACGCCGGGGCTGGGGTTGAAGCTGCGGCACGGGAGGTACGGTACACGCCCGAGCCGGCGATTCACGGATCGGCCATACCACCCATTCCAGCGGTACGTAACCAATAGGAGAATACGGTGAAACCGTCAAACTGCTAACATGAATGTCTGTGTTCCGTATGTTTTACATATCTGATTTATATTATGCTTAAAGGACAGCCAATAGGATATCGTGATTGTCGAGACATATATATGATGTATTTCATATCCAAATGTAACTATTTAATGCCAGATAAACGGAACTGTCCCAGACTGACCACCTTCAATAATGGGCCATGTCAGACTCAGAAACAGCAAGCTGTTATATGCAAAATTGGGAACGCAATTATGTTTACTAAGATGACATTTTTCCAACGCGTTGAAGCCGTCAGACTCTTAACGTCATTCTGAAAGCTAGCGTAAAACTGAAAACGCTGAAAATACTTCCCTGCAATTATTTCCTAATCTCAAAACCCTTCCTTAGGTGCATGAACAGACTTAGTGGCAATGTTGCAAGTGAACGAAAACTGCGTCGCTGTTCATCCCAGACTTACTTGTCGAACTCGATCCGTCCTCCTTCTTTGGAGATGTCCCAGACGGGACCAAAGCCTCCAACATCGAAGGTGCCTTTTAGCACGACGGCGATCATGGCGCAGAACATGATGATGACCTGGACAGTATCTGTCCACAGCACAGCCTTCATGCCGCCCTGCAGGACAGCAAAGGAGCCGACAACTGTAAGAGATGAAGGGGTTTGCACCCGATTGGTATTTACCTCTTTCAGAGGGTGAGTCATACTTTCTGGGTATTACTGGCAATGGGCTATTATGCTTGCATATGTGGATAAGAATAGTGGACGAATGACTTTAGTACTGCATGCATCGACAGCATAGTGCACAGATTAAAAGTGGCTGCCAAAAGTTGGCCTATGTCCGAATAAAAATGTATCGGCCGTCTCTTTTCTCACAAGAACACCGAGAAGTGCTTAATAAGATATAATATAGACAATCATCAGCTAGACAGATTTGGCCAGCATTGGTATCCAGAGACCAGAGACTGTAGTATCAGTCCAGGAGTGTTTACAAGTGTTGCATGTCTTCTCACGCGGACAGTCTATAATACAAGTGTCGTACATGATGTACTCACGAGGGCGGTCTACAATACAAGGGTCGTATATCAACACACGAGGGCAGTACAAGTGTCGTAGACGTACTTACCAGGGTGGTGTACACGATACAGACGAAGAAGATGACACAGACGGAGACGTACACGTTGATGCCCGTCACTGTGGAACAAGGAACAGGTGTTACTCGGGGAGTGAACCGTTCTAAAGCATGCCAAAAGAAGTCGCAGGGCACGTTGAATGAAACGATAAACCGAGCAGTTACCTTTTACGAATGTTTACAGGTGTATGTTTGTAAATGTATCGTCACGAAATTACTCAGATAGGATGCTGTTTTACGGTACATTACAGATGTCAGGCAAATAAATCATCCTCTTTGCTATGCGATTGCTAAGTTCCCTCGTCTCTTCTTAGTCGGTACCTTCACATTGAGCTGCACCGACGAGTCAGAAAATTTACATATAACACGTAAACAGGGATAGAATACGACGGGTACAAAAGGAGATTCCTGTATCCGCAAATCAACCACAATACATCGCAATCTTACGGCATATGAAGCAGATTCTGACAATTTACACAGAAAAACATATTGCACTGAACCAAGTGCAGTTATATGTACCCCCAGAAAATTACATAACGCTTAATGGGTAGTTACCCTTGATTAGCAAGATTAACATGGGCCCCGCTGGGGGGGCGAAATTCGCCCCCCTGGTTTTCCCCAGACTGCTAAAAAAAGAGACGCAGAACAACGAAACTTACAGTACCTTATTCCTGATTAATTTTACACATCTGACCAAATTTTTTAGTTATGGTCATGTCAGGTCAAGGAGCTATTCAGGTTCAAGTGACCCGACCTCAAAACCTAAAATTACGAGTTTGAAGGAGCGACCATGGAACATTAGCGAACCGATCAATTTGAAACTTCCACAATATGATAAGGTCATTAGGTTCTACAAATCTGCTGTCTCGGAATTTTGATATTTTTGACCTAAGGTGGGGCTAATTTTTTGGTCACCCCATTATAAGCCTATGGTGCAAAAATAGAATGGGCTCGTTTTCAGTAAATACTGGATAGATAAAAGCTGAAAATCCTCAAACCGTCTATTCTTGCCAAGATCTTGACCATAAAGTTGAGTTTTTCAGCGTCTGACCTCTCAAAGGTCATAACAGGTCACGGGAGCAGAGAGTGATTGTTTTGCCAATAACTTCTCACTGAATTGAGATAAAGCTTCTATTTTGCTTGCATTGTGCTTACATTTTCACGGGGAGTCGATTGATATGCAACATGCAACATAGGTCACTCTGTGACCCTGACCTAGTTCGAGGGCAGGTCATTTTGACTATTTGACCTAGCAAGGTCATATTACACATCATTCGATTTGCTGCGATGAGAGGAATCCAATGATGCATGAAGATTTGCTCTATCTCCTCTGAGGGCAGATCTAGAGAGGGAAACGTATACTGCGCTGTTGTAAGCCTATGGAGCCTTCTTTGACCTATGCTGACCCCAATATTGACCTGACATAAACATTTTTCGCATAAAATCTCTTCGTCTTGTCAAGAGCTTTCGAACGCCGCCAGTAATTTTCATTTAGCTTTCATGGGGAACGAGATACGGAGGGGGCGACACCCTTCAACACCCGACTATCTCGGCCAAACCACGCTTAGTAGTTACGGACTGCGCCTTTCAGAGTATCATTTTATTTATTACCTCCATCCGGCAGTTCTACAGTTATGCACCAGCCTGCAGTTTTCTTTAAATCACCTCATCCCATTAGAGCGCGATATGCAACACTCTATGCATGCCAGGAAAAGTGGGCTGAACACGAGATGGAATGTAGTGTTAAGATCATTGACGGACGCAGAGGGGGGGGGACATTCTGGCCATGCCCCAGTGACGGATCTAGGATTTCGTTAAGGGGGGCCCAGGCTCGGAGGGCGCCGAACCTGGGGGCGCCGAACCTGAGGGGCGCCAATTGCAGTGGCGGATCTAGCCGGTCGGTTTGGGAGGAGCAAACCAAAGTCGAAAAGCAAAAAAAACGTCACGCAGTAAAAAGCTGCGCTACCAATATCACTTGCCCGTAGAATTTTGGGTATTTGAGGCGAAAAGCCAAAAAAATTCACGAGGTGAAAAATATGGGCTCGAGATACTTCTTCCTATCCAAGGCTGGCTATACTATGACTTGCTATACTATGGAGGTCTGGCTATACTATAACTGAGAATTATTGATATTTGCTCCATGATTCTGATGAAGGGCTGTGCCCGAATATATAATCTTCAGTGTTTTCTACATTTCCGGATTCGAGGGGACAGGCCAGGGAACATCTTATCAACCTATGTTCTGTTTGAAGTTGAGAGTTGGAACACCAAAATCTTGCTTATAAACTAAAAAGGAGTAAGGGAAAAAAGGAGGTCGATCGCTTTGGGGGCGAAAACGCAGTTTTGCCCCGAGCTTTTTCGTTTGGGGGAATGCCGTTTTCCCCTCCCCCTTGGATCCGCCACTGGCCAATTTAACACCCAAAAAGCGGCCAGTGTCAATGAAGAACGCGTTTAAAAAAGGATTTGTAAATGCTTATTTTCATGAAAGCTTCCTCTCAGTGAGGACATGTTCACGTTTACCATCAAGCATATTTCGGGCCAGCTAACGACTGGTACCGTGGTAGAAGATGCTGAAAGCACCCACTGACACTAACTGAAGCACGATGAGCAAATAATACAGTTGTATTCGGTCATGGTAAAAACTGAGGTGTCTTATCCACCACCTCCACTTATCACAGTTGTCCTGGCTAACGGCTCAATACTGAAATACCCGATTGACGCTAACCTGAGCCTCATAGGCCGCAGAACCTCTGCGGGCCTGGGCCCCTGAGTTTTCGTTGACTTCGATGAGTTTATATCGAGTCCCCTCAGCTGATCTGGGACCGCTTTAGTTAACCAGGCTCTCACACTGAACTTGAAACCTATATGTCGCCGCTGAAGCCAGCTTTTTGGGCCCTTTTATTGATATAGGCCCCCTCAACCGGTCCTGGGCCCTCTGAGCTAAAAGCTGGAGCTCTGAGCTCTGAGCCCCAAGCTGGATTAGTGTCCCTTAAGCTGGTCAGGGTCCCCTGGGTTGGTATTGTTTTCGTTTAACTGATATCAGATCCCTTCAGCTTGTTTGGGGCCCGTTGTGCGTATCTGGGCACTAGTTCGTCGAGGCACCCAGCTAGTCTGGCCCTATTAGTTTTATGGGCCTTCTGAGCTTCTGCAGGTTCCCCTCAGAGTGTCTGGGCCCCATGAGTTGAAAATTGGACCCCTGGGCTAGTTTTAGGTGCCTGAGCTTATTTAGAAACCGTTTAAATAGGTAGGCACCCCACGCTAGTCTTGAGAATCCTGTGTTGGCACTGAGGTCAAATGAGCTCGTCGGAGGCCCTTATCTGGGCCCCCTGAACTGAAACGGGCCCCTCAGCTGATTTTGGAGACCCAAAATCCCTCCTACCGGATTCCACCCACGCCAGATTTCCTGACTCCCTCAGGGCCCCTGGGGGCCATTGGGGATTTTTCCCGCGATCAGCGCTGGGGTCCCTCCCCCGAGACAAAGCTTACAACATGTCTCTGTGTATATACTCTAGCATCTGCCAGAGTTGAGCTAGAATCATTTTTAGGCTCACTTCGCTTCCTCTCGTTACGGCGAATAATCAAATAATGCATAATATGACTATACTAGGTCAAAACATAAAAATGACCTGACCTAAGGCTGGGTCAAGGTCGTCATCTAGCCTAGCATAGTCAGTATGCATATGAATCAACTCACAATAGCAATAAAAATGGTATCAAAATACGGGTTTTATCAATATTTCCTGCAAAGCAATTAACCTAAGTCTTAAAACCTGCTTAGGAAGCCCCAGATGAACTCTCAGAGGTAACATGTCTAAACTTGCAACATGAACCGATAAAGAGGCATAGGATACCATGATTTGGGGAATCCGAAGGTATTCCAAGCGGCATCTGCAGACATAGAGCAATTTTTCGGCAAATTTCCGTTTTACCCCATGCATTTTCAATGGAGAGGTCATGATTCGTACCTGTCCCTAGGCCATCGATGGGAAAAATCCCGCAATAAATGTATTAGTACTTTTTGGGCCCATTTTATGGTACAAGTTTGAATTCGATAGATTCACCCTTTTCTTACTTACGCCAACTTAAACATTTTTTGGGGTGAGGTCACTTGACCTGCACTGGTGACCTGACCTGAGATGACGCAACCTTAAATTTTGAGGGAAAGTTGCGGAATTGATCAATGATAAGGTGTGACAAGTACTGTGTCGCTTCGCGCCGACGTTTTTTCGTGCCACTGGGAGACCTCGAGGGGGTGTTCAAGCACCCCCCCAATGGCCGGAACGGGGCTCGAATACTCTAGAACAGGGCTGAGGCCAAAAGGGAAGGCTCTAAACAATGTCTGCAATTTTTGGGGTCAAGGTCCTTCAAGGTCATTGACCTATTGCAGCACAACCCAACATATTATGCCTAATTTACGCTATAACTATTGCTGTGCCCAAGCTTACCAATGACCTTTGATCAAGCCTTGATCATCAAGGCCAGTGACCTTTAAAATTGACCTGTAACCTTGATCTAAACACTGAATAACCTTTACTCTGATATAATAGCATACGTCATAATAAGAATCGTAACATTATGCAACGCCATTTAGGGGCTGTCCAGGAGTACCTGTGCTCATCAGGGACACCTATGCTCTCTGGGGAGGGGCCTTTGCTTCGATGAGGCACCTGTGCCACCCAGGGGCGCCTTCGCTCCCCAATGGACGCAACCTAGCAATCCAGGGGCATCTTTGCTGTTCCGGGGGTGCCTTTGATACCCAGTGCCCAAGGGGAGCTTTTTCTTATCCACGTTCACCATGGTATTGAGGGGCGTATTTTTATTCAAGGTAACCTATACTACCCAGTGGCGCCTACCCTATGCAAGGGGCGCTTAGGCTATCCAGGGGGCGGCATTTTGCTATGCATAGGGCGCCCTTATGCTCTCCATGGGCACCTCATTCAGAGGGTGCCTCTGATATTCAGGGGCGCTTTTCCTATCAACAGGGTACCTGTGCCATCTTGGGGCTATTCATATCAAGGGACGCTGCTGTTATTCAGGAATACCTACACCACTGTCGAGGGTCGCCTTTGCTACCCAGAGGCGCCTTTACTTCCTAGGAAATTTGGCGTCCGTGCTTTAAGGAGTGCTTCGGCATCGATTGATTGCTCTATTATTGGGCTTAGGTGCACGTGAACCTTGAGCTCATGTAGCGCCCATATTGTTGCTAAGGAACGCTTATGCTATCAAAGGGCGCCTTTACTATCCAGGCCGCTATTTTATTCAAGGCAGTCTGTTCTATCCACGGGCATCTGATATTTCGGGGGCGGTGCCTAGGTTATTCAGGAGGCGGTTTTTTCTCCACAGGGGCGCACTATTGCTTTCCAGGGGCGCCGTTACTGCCCAGGGGTGTCTTTCTATCCAGGGGCGCATATGCTGTCTAGGCGTATTTTTCAATCACAGACATGATTGAAATACATGCCCCTACGTTATCCTGGGGTGCATTTTGTCTCCGGTGAGGCGCTATTTTTCTCTTCCGGGCACCAGTTTATCCAAGGGCACCTATGCTGTCCAGAGAACCTTTGTTATCTAGGGCTGCCTTCGCTGTTAAGGGGCACCTTTGCTACCCAAAGGGAACATTTTACTTTCCTGGAGTGCTTATTTCCATCTAAGGGGAACATATGCAATCTTGGAGCGCCTTTGCAAACATGGGGCGCATTTTTCTATCCAGGTGCGCCTTTGCACTTGAGGGGGCACCTGTGCAATCCAGTAGGAGCCCAAAGTAGATGGAGAATAAGAATTCTAAAATAAGGCGCTCGAACACTGAAAAAGTGCCTAGTTATCAGAAAGAGGCGCTCATCTGCTGAGCGGGGAGGACTGCTGGTTGGTGAGGGCAGCGTTCTCGGAAACGGGGCGCACATACTGAAAAAGGCACCCAGTTGCAGCGATGGAGCACTAAGCCTTCAGTTATAGGTTAATGAAATGTGGTTAAAGGCAGTCAATGCTTAAATTGAGCGCTCGAGCCCTGTAACAGAGCGCGCGACTGTCAGACAGGTGTGCCAAACCATAGACAGTAGGGCAGCTGAAGATGGAAAGGGACACCTATGATAACCTGGGGGCGCCTGTACTCTCAGGTGATGCGCTTGTTTTCTTTCTCAGGCGCCTAGTTTATCCATGGCCGCCTATGCTGTCCAGATCATCTATTTCAAGAAGGGTTAACTTTGCTGTCCAGGGGCGCCTTTGCTATCCAAGGGCGCATATGATATCTGTAGGGCGCTTTATGCAGAGGGCGCCAGGCTGTCCAAGGGCGCCGTCCTAACCAAAGGCCGCCTTTCACTTCCCTGAAGTGCCTATTTCTATGTAAGGAGTGCATATATTATCTAGGAGTGCCCTTGATATACGGAGACGCCTTTTTTGTCCAGCGGCGCCTTTGCTCTTGAGGGGCGCTGCTCTAATCCAGGGTAGCTGAAGATGGATAAGGGACATCTATGTTATACAGGGGAGCCTGTACTTTCCAATGGGGCGCTCATTTTTCTTCTCAGGCACCTAGTTTATCTAGGGAGCGCATAGGCTATCCAAAGGCGCCTTTGCTTTCGAAGGGGTGCCTTCCTAGGGGCGCCTTTGCCATCCAGGGGCGCCTTTGCTGTCCAAGGCACTTGTGTTATCCAGGGTTGTCTTTGCTGTCCAGTGGCGCCTTTGCTATCTAAAAGTGCATATGATATCCGTCGGAGCTTTATCCAGTGGGCGCCTGGACTATCAAAGGGCACTTTTTCTATCCAAGGGCTGCATTTATTTTCCTGAAGTGCCTATTTCTATCTAAGGGGCTCCTATTCTGTCCAGGGCACCTATGTTTCCCAGATTTGCCTTTGCTGTCCAGGGACGCCTTTGCTATCCAAGGGCACCTTTCTTAACCAAGGGGCGCATTTTGCTTTCCTGGAGCGCCTATTCCTATCTAAGGGGCGCATATGTTATCTAGGAGCGCCTTTGATACCAGGAGGCGGCTTTTTTTCCAGGGGCGCCTTTGCTCTTGGTGGGCGCTGCTCCAATGCAGGGCAGCTGAAGGTGGATAAGGGACATCTATGTTATACAGAGGGCGCCTGTACTTCCCAGTGGGGCGCTCGTTTTCCTTCTCGGGCACCTAGTTTATCCAGGGGGCGTCTAGGCTATCCAAAGGCGGCTTTTCTATCGAAGGGGTGCCTTCCTAGGGGCGCCTTTGCTACCCAGGGGCGCCTTTGCTGTCCACGGCACTTGTGTTATCCAGGGTTGTATTTGCTGTCCAGGGGCGCCTTTGCTATCCAAGGGTGCATATGACATCCGTAGGCGCTTTTTCCAGTGGGCGCCTAGGCTATCAAAGGGCGCCTTTTTCTACCCAAGGTGAGCATTTTATTTTCTAAAGCGCCTATTTCTATCTAAGGGGCGCTTATGCTGTC
The DNA here is from genome assembly GCA_034440635.1 of Lepas anatifera. Lineage (NCBI taxonomy): Eukaryota > Metazoa > Arthropoda > Thecostraca > Lepadidae > Lepas > Lepas anatifera. The sequence continues at coordinate 114,682 of JAOTON010000428.1, read as the reverse complement.
CAGGGCACCTAGGTTACCAAGATTTGCCTTTGCAGCCCAGGGTCGCCTTTCCCAGCCAAGGGCGCATATGATATCCGTAGGGCGCTTCATCCAGGGGGCGCCTAGGCTATACAAAGGCGGTTTTTCTATCGAAGGGCTGCCGTCCTAGGGGCGCCTTTGCTGTCCACAGCAATTGTGTTATCCAGGGTTGTCTTTGCTGTCCAGGGGCGCCTTTACTATCCAAGGGTGCATATGGCATCCTTAGGGCGCTTTTTCCAGTGGGCGCCTAGGCTATCAAAGGGCGCCTTTTTCTACCCAAGGTGAGCATTTTATTTTCCTAAAGCGCCTACTTCTATCTAAGGGGCGCTTATGCTGTCCGGAGTACCTCTGTTACCAAGATTTGCCTTTGCTGCCCAGGGGCGCCTTTCCTAGCCAAGGGCGCATATTATATCCGTAGTTCGCTTCATCCAGGGGGCGCCTAGGCTATCCAAAGGCGGGTTTCTATCGAAGGGGTTCCTTCCTAGGGGCGCCTTTGCTACCCAGGGGCGCCTTTGCTGTCCAGGGGCGCCTTTGCTATCCAAGGGTGCATATGAAATCCTTAGGGCGCTTTTTCCAGTGGGCGCCTAGGCTATCAAAGGGCGCCTTTTTCTACCGAAGGTGAGCATTTTATTTTCCTAAAGCGCCTATTTCTATCTAAAGGGCGCTTATGCTGTCCAGTTCACCTATGTTACCAAGATTTGCCTTTGCTGCCCAGGGGCGCCTTCCCTAGCCAAGGGCGCATATGGTATCCGTAGGGCGCTTCATCCAGGGGGCGCCTAGGCCACCCAGGGCGCTTCATCCAGGGGGCGCCTAGGCTACTCAGGGGTGCATTAGTTCCCCATGGCGCAATCTTGCTATCTAGTGGCGCCTTTTCTTTGCCGGGGCGTTTTTGTTAGCTTTCTAAATTTCATCTTCAACATTTTACTGGGGCGCAAAAGACCAGTAAAGGCGTCTAGTGTTTGGGCAGGGGCGCTTTGCCATGGTTTTAAGGAGTATGTGTTCATTCAAGTGGAATAAGTGGTATCTACCACCTTGGCGTACGAAATAGGTACAGGCGCGCCGCTCATATCAGGCGCCTTCGGCGCCCGATACGAGCTGAGCTTTACAGGGGCGCTTCGGAGCTAAGGGGGGCCCGGGCCCCTGGGCCCCCTTTGATCCGTCACTGCCATGCCCCCCAGAACGCTGGAAGGGGGCCAAACTATCGTTTGCCCCCCAAAGGCCGGATAAATGTTTGAAAAAAAGTTTACACTAGGTCTGTCGAGCAATTAAATCTTCGCTTAAGTTTAAGTAAAAATTGGGGTACAATCAAAAGCCTAAAGCTTCTCTTATAATTCATTATTTTATATATCTATCCACGCATCACCACAGGCGGCAAAAGTAGGGGCACTGGGGCACCGGTGTACCGTTCCCCCTCTTTAATTCTGAATTTTAACACTAACCCTATGGCGTTGGCTGGATAGAAATGGGTTGAAACGTTCATGGTGCCCCCTTAAATCCGGACCCTCCACCGCCACTGCGCATCACCCAGAAATAACGTTCAAGCAAAGCAGACCTTCTGCACAGGCTCTGTGTACTGAGGCAGGTCAGGTCATTCTTGGCGACCGGAGAGGTTGGTCCCCAGCAACAGTCACCGCGACGTTAAAGACAACTCGAAGGTAGGACGCTCGAGGACAAGGACATGAATCTACTTAGTTCACTCTTGGTACTCACCGCCTCACAGGCTGTACCAGTCTCCTGGTAGTGTTGAGGTTAGGCTAGCAAGTGGGATGGGGGGAGGGGGTTGCGTCGGCACATTAAGCCATGAGTGCTGAAGAGAAAATCATGTTTTCTGGCCAGGGGCGCAACTTTATGTTTCAGGGGCACCCGGCTCGAAAGGGGGCCCGTACATGATGGGGGCCCGTATTTTTTAATGAAAATGTGACCGAAAAAACTTATTTTCGACCGTTTGTTGTCGAAAACTGACTGCAAAGGTTTAATAACAATTTTTAGTGCGCTATTCGTCACTGTTCATGATTTGCACTATATAGCCCAAAAGGTAGTCAGAAGACCCAATCTTTTGAACGAGCTGCCAAAGTATGTAAGGATATTGGACAAGTAGGTGTCTACTTACCGTCTTCGTCGTCCACGCGGATGCTCTCCTCCGGAGGTACAACGGGATCAGCCCCGCACGACGCAGGGGGATGGATGCTGGAGGGTCTTTTAACAAACGGGATCCGGCTGGTGGCCTGGCCGAGGGAGGCAATGATCAGGAAAAGAAGGATTGGAATTACAACCTTACTTGACCGTTTTTCTGGAAACTATATATATATTTTTCCGAGTTAGTTTTAAATTGGGGTTTTAATTTTTGCGGTCGATAGATATAGGTAGCTTGCATAGTACCAAAAACAGTAGTGATATGAACTACTTTAAGTGGACGCGTACGTTGCCAGAGACTAAATGCAAATATGATCGGGGCCATTTTATAACAGTTTGCAAAATTAGCAAGACGATCCTAGATTCATGGGTTACCTGAAAAATGAAGAAAGTGTGGGTAGTTTTGCCAGAGCAGCCTCTCGGTACTGAATGTTCTTTGTTTTACGCTTTTGTGCACCCGACTTATGTTTATACTGTCCAACCATTTCAACATTCACACCTGGAACGAAATCGCATCATCACGAATAATTTGATACAAATGGAAGGTAGAGATCGAAGTGCGAAATTCCTTTATCAGCAGGGAAATCGAACCTACTGATATTTATGTTACATGGTCAAGACACCTTTTTCTGATCCATTCACCTTTCAAGTTCAAAGACATTTTACAACACTGGGTACCGGTCAAGGGGTACTATGAATAGGTGGCACTGCCTATTTCCCTTTACAATCCTCATATAGGATCAGTACAAAAGGAATGGGGGCCTAACATTTTTCACGCCCCATCCATCTCTCCCCGAATGTTCCAGGAGGCATGGGACCGGCCGCACGTTGCCCGGGAAAACCACAGGGGGCCCGCAAGCATGGCAGGGGGCAGGTTTCGGCAACAGGGAGCACGGATACACCACCTGGGGCACGAAACTGCTAAAAAAATCAGGAACTCCTGCAAACTCGCGTCTAACACAACACCTTCAGTTTCTGCACGATATTCTTAGACCACAAGGGGCCCGGACAGACCACAGAGGGCCTGAGCACACCAAAGGGGCCGGGCAGACCACAGGAACCCAGAAAACTATATGAGCCTGGTAAGCCCACAAGAGGCCCGAGCAGACCACACACAGTCAGCAATTTGGCTGGGCTCTGCCCGATATATGCTGGGCTTTGACTGGGCATAGCCCGAGTACATGGGCTCAGCCCAGGTCCGGCTCCGCTCCGCCTGGGCAGAGCCCATGGTCAAGCAAGACCGGGCACTACCGCTCGGGCAAGTTGTCATCCCCCGACCTAATGTTGGGCCCAGCCCGAGTCTATGTGGCTCAGCTTTGAGTCTTATGGCTCGGGCAGAGCCCGTCCCAGTCCGCTCTGGGCCCGATCGGAATTGCTGGCTGGGTATCAGGCCCGGGCAGACCACACGGGGTCTGGATAGATAGGGTATAACGGTATAACTAGGGCAGACGTCTCAGCTTTGCCAGATAGAAACGTGGGTTCATCACTGGAAGAGAAAATTCCCAAGACCCAGAAATTTCCCCAGTTTCTCAGGTTTTCCCCTGAGAAAGGGAATTCAGGGAAGGGATTTCGGCCCATAGGCGGATTCAGGAGGGGGAATTTCAGGTGCACTACAGAGCAAAGGATTCCTGGCACAGGCGTATCCAGGGAAAGGGATTAAGGCCATTGGCGGATCCAGGGAAGGGGAAAAAGACAGGACCATGTTAAGAAAGCATACGTGTCAGGCGGATTAAGGAATGAATTGCTGGCATATGCAGATCCAGAGAAGGGGATTAAGGCCATGGGCGGATCCAGGAAAGGGGAAGAAGACAGAACCTTATAAAGAAAGCATATGTGTCATAGGCGGATTAAGGAATGAATTCCTGGCATAGGCGGATCCAGAGAAGGGGGATTTAGGCCATATGCGGATCCAGGAAAGGGTAAGAAGATAGGACCCTGTAAAGAAAGCATACGTGTCATAGGCGGATTAAGGATTGAATTCCTGGCATAGGCGAATTCAGAGAAGGGGATTTAGGCCATAGGCAGATCCAGGAAGAAACCGGATCCTGTAAAGAAAACATACGTGTCATAGGCGGATTAAGGAATAAATTCCTGGCATAGGTGGATCCAGAGAAGGGATTAAGGCCATAGGCGGATCCAGGGAATGGGATTAAGGCCATGGGCGGATCCAGGAAGGAAAAGACAGGACCCTGCAAAGAAAGCATACGTGTCATAGGCGGATTTAGTAATGAATTCCTGGCATAGGCGGATCCAGAGAAGGGGATTTAGGCCATAGCGGATCCAGGAAAAGAGGAAGAAGACAGGACCCTGTAAAGAAAGCATACGTGTCATAGGCAGATAAGGATTGAATTTCTGGCATAGACGAATTCAGAGAAGGGGATTTAGGTCATAGGCAGTTCCAGGGAAGAAGACAGGACCCTGTAAAGGAAGCATACGTGGCATAGGCGGATTAAGGAATGAATTCCTGGCATAGGCAGATCCAGAGAAGGGGATTTAGGCCATGGGCGGATCCAGGGAAGGGAAGTAGACGGGACACTGGTCAGAGCAAGGGATTCCTGGCTTAGGGAGTATCCAGGAAAGGGGATTATGGCCATGGGCAGATCCAGGGAAGGGGAAGAAGTCAGGACCCTGTAAAGAAAGCATGTGTATCATATGCAGATTTAAGACGGGTGCGGTGCACTACAGAGCAATGAATTCCTGGAATAGGCGGAACCAGAGAAAGGGATTTAGGCCATGGGCGGATTCAGGGAAGGGAAGGAGACGGGACCCGACAAAATAGGCATGCGTTTCATAGGCAGATTCGGGTAGGAGAAACAGTGAATGTGCACTTTTTAGCAAAGGATTCCTGGCATAGGCCTATCCAGGGAAAGGGATTAAGGCCATGGGCGGATCCAGGGAAGGGGAAGAAGGCAGGACCATGTAAAGAAGCATACGTGTCATAGACAGATTCAGGGGGTTGCGGTGCACTAAAGAGCAATAAATTCCTGGCATAGGCGGATCCAGAGAAGGGGATTTAGGCCATGGGCGGATCCATGGTAGGGAAGTAGAGGGGACCCAAAAATATAAGGCATTTGTTTCACAGGTGTATTCAAGAGCGTTGCGGTGCATTACAGAGCAAGGAAGTTCTGGCATAGGCGCATCCAGGTTTGGGGATCTAGGCCATGGGCGAATCCAGGAAAGAGAAACAGACGGGATACTGTAAAACCAAGTATACGAGTCATGGGCAGATTCAGGGAGGAGACTGCTACGGTGCACCACAGAGTACGGGATTCCTGGCATGGGCAGGTCCAGAGGAAATATTTTAGGCCATAGGCGAATCCAGGGAAGAGAAACAGACGGGACACGGTAAAAAGGATCCGCAGATGGCCTAAATCCCCTCCTTGGATGAGCCTATGCCAGGAATCCCTTACCCTGTAGTGCACTGCAACCCTTCTCTAGCTGCCTTTGACACGTATTCTTTATTTTATTTACAGAGTCCCGCCTACTTCCCCTTCCCTGGATCCAGTCATGGCCTAAATCCCTATCTCTAGATCCCCTATGCCAGGAATCCCCTGCCCTGCAGTGTACTTTAATCTCTATATCCCCTAGGCACTACACATCTGAAGTGCACTGAAACCATCCTGAATCCACCTATGATCTGTATGCTTTGCTTTATAGGGTCTGCTCTTCTTCCCCCTTCCTGGATCCGCCCATGGCGTATATCCCCTTCTCTAGATCCGCTGATGCCAGTAATTTCCTGCTCTGTAGTTAACCGCAACCCTCCTGAATCAGCCTATGACGAGTGTACTTAGTTTTACAGGGTCCCGTCTCCTTCCCTTCCCTCGATTCGCCCTTGGCCTAAATCCCCTAACCTGGATGCGCCTATTCCAGGAATCCCTTGCTCTGTAGGGCACTGGCACTCTCCTGAATCCGCCTATGACTGGAATGCTTTGTTTTACAGGGATCCACCTAATTCCCTCCCCTGGATCCGCCCATGGCCTAAATCCCCTAGCCTGGGTGTGCCTATGCCAGAAATCCCTTGCTCTGTAGAGCACGGTAACTCTTCTGACTCTGCCTGTGACCGGAATGCATTGTTTTACAGGGACCCACCTAATTAATTAGGTGGGTCCCTAATTAACCGGGGAGGCGAATTTAGGCCATAAGAGGATCCAGGGGAGGGAATTCGCTCTCCTGGATCCGCTTATGGCCTAAATGCCCTTCTATAGATCCGCCTACGCCAGGAATGCCATGCTCCGTAGTGCGCCCTAACATTTTTCTTCCTGTATCTGCCTATGACACATGCTTAATTTTGTTGGGTCCCGTCTTCTACCCTTCCCTGGATCTGCCCATGCCCTGAATCCATTTCGCTGGATACGCCCATGGAGGGGCACCGCCAAGGAATTTTCGCAGGGGGGACAGACCCAGGCTGCTAATGACCGGGGAGGCGAATTTTGAGCATATTCGGTAACTGACATCATTAATGACCATCGACCCAGAAATCCGGGGGACGTCCCCCTTAGCTGGCCAACAGGGGGGACGCGTCCCCCGTCCCCCCCTCCCCGCTTTCGACGCCCGTGCGCCCATACCAAGAATCCCTCGCCCAAGCTTCTCATGGGGAGATCCCGGGAATCTGGGGAAATTTAGAAATCTTGGGAATTTTTGGGCTCCAGACAGAACCCAATGTCTCTATCTGGCAAAGCTGAGACGTCTTCCCTAGCAGTACCCGAAACTTTACCAGAGTAGATACAAGCCGATTGGATCATAAGCATGCCAATTTTACTGTTAAAAGCAAACTGTGCAAATCATTCGCCTCGGCGAATACGACAAGAGAGCCAGGAGCATGCCTTATCCAGAGTAATCCAGAGGCCTTAGCTTCATTCGCGCTGCGCTGACAAGCCCGGGAAAAAGAGCCTACCAAGGCAATAGAGGAGGCTACCACACGGTTAGTAGAGACACCTAAGCAAGCATGCCAGGGAGCCCGACCGCAGCCACAGCAAGCCCAGATAGACCACGGGGCCCCGCACTCATGGCAAGGGCCCGTCCGTGGCATTAGAGGACCCGCGCCTCCTGGACCACAGGGAGCCCGGTTGCAGTCACAGGTCCCGGTTGCAGTCACAGGGGGCCCAGGTGGATAACAGGGAGCCGGGTTGATTCCAGGGGCCCGGTTGCAGTCACAGGTGGTCCGGTTGGACCACAGGGAATCCGTTTGCAGTCACAGGGGGCCCGGGTGGATCCCAGGGGGCCCGGTTGCAGTCAAAGAGGGCCCGTGTGAATCACAGGGGGCCCAGGATGGATCACATGGGGCCCCGGGTGAATCACAGGGGGCCCCAGGTGGATTACAGGGGGCTCGGTTGCAGTCACAGGGGGCCCGGTTGGACTACAGGGAATCCGTTTGCAGTCACAGGGGGCCCGGGTGGATCACATGGGCCCTGTTGCAGTCACAGGGGGCCCGGATGGATTACAGAGGGCCCGGTTGCAGTCACAGGGGACCAGGTGGATCACATGGGGCCCGGTCGCAGTCACAGGGGGACTGGGTGGATCAATCACAGATGGCCCAGTTGCAGTCACAGGGGGCCCGGGTGGATGACAGGGGGCCCAGTTTCAGTCACAGGGGGCCCGGGTGGATCATAGATGGCCCGGTTGTCATTACAGGGAGCCCGGGTGGATCACAGAGGGCCCGGTTGCAGTCACAGGGGGCCCAGTTGCAGTCACAGGGGGCCCGGGTGGATCATAGGCGGCCCGGTTGCAGTCACAGGGGGCCCGGGTGGATTACAGGGTGCCCGGTTGCAGTCATAGGGGGCCTGGGTGGATTACAGGGGGCCCAGTTGCAGTCCACAGGGGGCCCGGGTGGATCACAGAGGGCCCGGTTGGATGACAGGAGGCCCGAGACTGCCGGAATTACGGACCCGACTGCAGTCAAAGTGGGCCTGAAAGTATCGTTAGGGGCCCGGTTGCGGACACTGAGGTTAAGGGTGGTCCACAGGGGACCCGTAAGCATTCTAGGGAGCCTGGCCTCAGCCAAAGCTAGCCCAAGTAGACCACTCGGGCCCGCAATCGTGGCAGGGGGCCCGGCTGTGTCCGCAGGGGCCCGCAACTTGGGATGTGGGGGCTCGTCGGGTCATTGGGGGGGTTTCTCCGAGCATTGGGGGGCTCGAGCCCCCAAATATATGGAAACTTGCGCCCCTGTTTCTGGCACCCTCCGGGTCCAAAAGTATCCAAAGACCGCTCAATAATTTTAGAACACTTAGCTCAAAGCACATTACGCCAGTAACATCAGCATCGACATGAAAATGAATGCTGTGACTGCTAAAAGGTAGTATGTACCTATGCAGGACAAAATAAATGCATATTTGCCTCTCGCACTGAGTCTGAGGCCTGTTCGCCACAAAAGCCACCAGCTTTGGAAGCACGCGCAATGTGTGCAGTGTGTGAAATGTCCCATGAGAGATATTTCCCTTCACCTAGAAAATGCCTCAGCATTGTTTTCGAAAAATAATTTTTAAATCCGGTCAGGATTTGTGGTTATAGGTGTTTGATCGCTGCCTAAATCAAGACCGTGTTTGACTTTACATAAAACCAAGGAAATCTGTTCTATTCTGGTGTCAAATTATCACACAGAACCAAGAAAGCCAATATATAAGATGTCTATGAAATACGAGCACTCGTGCAGTTCTAGGAACACCAGACATTTTCTTTGCCTTTCAACCACTGAAATTTTAGTTTGCAGACTTCTCCTGTTGAGGAATATGGTGGTACAGTAGTTAACGCGCCCACTTTCCCCGCAGTTGACAGTTTCAAGGAGCCCTGAAAGGTATTAATCCTAATCTTTTCCAGGGATTCTTGGGTTGCCTTACGTCACAAAGCTTCCGTAGTGCCCTACGCTACAGAATTTCCCGCACTAGGACGGCACTCAATTGCGTGTTTCAAAAGCTCCTGGAGGGCCGGTCTATTTCACAACGTTTCGCTATAGTTGCAAATGATTGCGATTCTTATCACCCGAACAACAGGCTGCCAGACGCACAGAGATGGGCATTTAAGACAGGTTTTTAAACTCTGTTGGCCACTGATATAATTTGTGGACCCTGTTCGTCTGATATGAAAGCGTTGCACCGATAGGCAAATGTTTGCAAGTAAGTAGTCTTGCGGGTGATTTATTAATTTGGATTTGTTTCCAAGATCCTAAAACATATCAAATCAGAGTATCATATTAATGTTAAAACTGGCCATCATATGATAATAGCTATATATCGAACTACCATAACCGTCGCCACCTGCAAAAAAGTGGGGGCCAGCCAAACTGCCGTTGACAAAAAAAATCCCACGTTAGGGCCAAATACTGTTCGAATTTTGGGCTCCTCGTTGGCTTCTGCAGCGGTTGCTTATAAGAATGTCCGGTTTTCTCCAATTTTGACTGAGATCAGGAAATTTTTGGCCAAAAAGTGGGGTGACCAGGCCCCCCTGGCAGTGGCGGATCTAGCCGGTCGGTTTGGGAGGAGCAAACCAAAGTCAAACGTCGAAAAGCAAAAAAAAGCGTCACGACGTGAAAGCTGCGCTACAATATCACTTTGTGGTACATTTGTTTTGAGGCAAAAAGCAAAGAAACGTCACGGGATAATAAATATGGGCTTGAGATACTTTTTTCCGGTCCGAGGCCCAATATTTACACTGATCTTATCTGGTTCTGTTTGAAGTTAAGAGTTGAAGCACCAAAATCTTGCTTATAAACTAAAAAAGAGTCGGGGAAAAAGGAGGTCGATCACTTTGGGGGGGCAAAAACATAGTTTTGCCCCGAACTTTTCCGTTTGGGGGCAAATGTCTTTTTGCCCCCCTTGTATTCGCCACTGCCCCCTGGCCCCCCGGTGGTGACGCCCCTGCGAACTACTATATCATCAGGTAATTACTCTTATCAAAACCATCGGATAAAAACCGCTCATATCCGTCGCCTAATGTGAAGCAACATCCGTGCACGGAATGGCTAGAAATGACGCCCTACCAGTTTCAAGTAGTTTCCGTTTCATCCGATCAAAAAACAAGAAGCACCAGCTGCTTGCATGTTCCACCCCGCTAACCCGACGGTCCACCGTCTGCGGGCGGTATTGGCCAATAGTGGGCCGGGCCGACGGACGGCGCGTCCGAGACCGGTCGCAGCGGCTCACCTTGGGAGAGCGCCAGCGAGGGCGCGTACACCACGATGGCCATGTAGATACACTGGAAGCAGAAGAACCGGAGCAGTCAGAGGCGACAGCAGAGGTCTGATAGTCAGTTTCTCTTCCCATGGCAGACTAATTTTTATCCCGAGATAAAAGAAACTTCCCAGTTAAACGGCTTGTGGGGTGTAACGAGATGGGACATTACTTTCCTAACGCAACATAATTAATACCCTGGACACAATGTCGTTATAACATGTTATCGGCATATTCGCACCCCAAGGGGCACCAGTCAGTTTTGAAAGAAATTAAAAGACCAGGAAGACGGTATAAAATTATAATATACTGTGATTTTTCCCGTATGTTGACGAGATCAAGCCTCTTCAGACCTCTGGACGATTTTGTATTACATAGTATCGAAGCAGGGCAGGCGTGTGGGGCGTTTTTAACGATGTAGGTATACGGAAAGGATATAGGGGTAGGAACCAGGGGGCCAAGAGGGCCATTGCCTCCGACCCCACTTTTTATGGTAGGCCCCCGCAACGGATTTACAAATATCAGCAACTGCAGTATAAAACAAGAAACCCAAACGGGCCCGATAGCTTGTCTGGGAAAGTTCCAGCTCCGTGGTACGCCCTCTGCAAGCCCCTGGACGAGGAGCGTTTCGAGAAAAATGTCAAGGCACCTACTACCCGAGTGCTTCCAGATGGGCCCCGAAAACCGGACCTATTCATATTCCAGCCCAGACCGCTCCAAACACGGAGCATTAATTCAGATACCCAGCCCGCACCAAACGGCGAGCAGTAGCCGTCCCTCGGACACCGACAGACGTGACGAAACCGGCTGTCTCCCACTACGAAGTGGAAAAATCACCACGGGCTATTCAATGAAAGGAAACGGCGGAAAGAACGTAAAAGTCATGTTTGGAAATGCCTAGTGAAGGGCGGTGTGCAAGGGCGTCTTATTGACACAAAAAGAGCGATTTTAGAACTGTTCATAATTATGGGCCCCGTGGGCTGGATGTCCCTATTGAGGAGGGCCCTTCTAAGTCTGCCCCCCCACTTTCAAATGGTCTCTTCGCCTCTAGGAGAGGATACATCTGTAGAAAAATGCCTGAATCTGAAGAGAATTTGGAACATACATGTTTCCATACCTAGATCAATTCATTAACGAATGAGCTTCAAACGCTGATTCCAAGCATTATTGCACACATGAAAGTACAAAAAGAGTTGATCTAAGAAGAAACACACTATTACATTGAAAAATATTTCCATACTGATAATATTGAAACAAGAATGTATTAATAATACCTGTACCTGATATATTGATACCTAACGTATTAATACCCGATAAGCTATTGTAAGGGTTACATTTGCGCCGGTAGGGATATAACACATCTTTATTGGTGGGGCAGCCAGTTTCTACTCCCAGAGAATCCTTCCATACCTCGTTCCAATTTCACGATAGCAACAGACCAAATAAATTCGGCAACTTCCTGGAATAATTAGTAATGACCTGAACGATATCCTGAAACGATTTCACACTCTAACCAAGAAGAGCTTGGCCATGAAAAATTCAAATTATCACACGTTGGAAATGGTACAACAAGTGGAGACCGGAAAAGGCATTACGAGACGGTCCCCTCCGTTTCGTCAGCATCCCACGCCGCGCGGCGCGGAGACAAATCCCGGCCCCCAAGATAAAGCGACAGTCGCCGCAGGCCAGGCCCGAGCAGCCTGGCACCACCCAAGATTCACCCTGGCGTTAGAGCCGCGTGGAAGCCGCAACGCCTCACCAATCCCCGCGGCGGTAAGAAGAGGGGAAGGGGTAAGAAGAAATGTGAGAACAATTGGTTACCAGGGCCTCTTTCCGGTGAACAAGCTAGCGTGCACCCAGCCCAGACAACGGAGGGGACAAATAAAAATGACCCGGCATGCTGCGCCAGCAATTTTCAAGGCTACGGACAGGGCCAACCTCACCCCCAGGCCAGTTCAGCATGACAAGTTCACGGCCAACCCTGGCCTGGGGCAGATACCTTTAGCGCCACGTCGACGACGAATGCGCCACTTAGGCGTGTCCAACCCCCCCCCACCCCCTTCGACATACCACCCTGCCCTGAAGCGGAAGGGAGTAGGCGCGAAGCTTCGAGAAGGGGGACTGGCTACAGCGACCAGGGCCTCCGGCAAAATCAGAAGTCTTGCCCGGAGAGGTGACGTCACCTGGGTTTTGCCGAGAGATGACGTCACACATGAGAAGGCGTCAGACCAAGCCTCAGGCGGTCGCCGCAGAAAAATATATAAGGGAAGATCACCGTTTGGAAGCTCTCTCTCTCTCAGCTCTCAGCTCTCAGCTCTCAGCTCTCGCACTCTCTGTGACGCGGGCTCAGGCGTTCCCCCTTTGCCGCAACTCTTTACCAGTGGTGCATCTCTACTATCAGCCTTCCTGCCGACTGCAATGTTTCGCCACCATCATCAGCCAAGCACGGGCCTCAGCTACAGCATCCATTCTCTCACTCAGGTCGGTCCTGGTTATCTGGAAAGGGTTTCGGCTCCAGTCTCCCCCGGCTGCTTTCACCAAACAAAAATGCGTTATCTCCAAAATAGGCCTAGAACGAAACTCGTAATGGACGGCGGGACACTGTCAATTTATTAGACACGTGTGGTACTGGGGATGTTAGTTTGCAGGTATATTCAGGACATGTAAATTCTTTGGGCGATGTATTAATATTCTTTGTTGACAATTGTTGAAATCCACGGATGGCATCAAAATTAAATGATAGCATTGATTGTTCACTGACAAAGGGGGGGCGTATCAATAAGATCGAAAGCGCAACCTATTGATTTTGACATAATGAGGAGGTAATCATGAGGGTAAATGCTATAGGCGTGCTGTTTTCCTGCAGGAAAATCCGGAGGCCGCATTTTAAGCGTGCGTGTATCGCCTCAGCTTTGTAAATGGAAATTAATTCAAAATGCGACCGGTTGATTTGGCGGGCATAGGGGTGAGAGAAACGCGGTAAAAATATTCGACTATTGGACGGAACGTTTTCATGTTCTCTTCTTCTTATGTTGTTAACACCACTACGACGACGCCCACCACCGCGTCCCGGACCGCCATAAAAATTCCGAGACGATGGCCGGCCGGAGAACTGCAAGTTCATCACAGCAAACATTATTTGAATTCGTTATGCAGAAAAGGTACTGAAGTAAGTTTGGAAATATCCAACTTGTTAGGCGTGATTGCCAATGCACTTCTATCCGGCGGCGATGGAAGATTTGTGAGTCCTTGGCAGTATGTAGGTAGGGGTGAATGAATGTTTTATTGCCGACCCTGGCCCTGACTCCAGGCTACTGTGCCAATAGCGCAGCTCCCAAGAATAGTGGAAGGACCGGTCGTAGCATTATTTTCTTTCAGCCATGGGTACAATTTGGATTTTCCCCGTGAAAATAAAGAAGGGGAGGGGTACATTTATACTTGCATTGACGCCCGATTCACAGTGATTTCTGCCGGCTGCCCATTCATAGATTGGGTACTGCTAGCGGGCTGTGTTTTAGGCAATGCCTTTTTTCCATCCCCCCACTGGTACAGGAAAATAGATTCACCTTTGAGATCTTATCATTAATACAATGATCTGATCGTTGATATGGTGCTTCGGCCGATCCAGTGGGTAAATCTGAACCAATCCTAATGATCCGTGGCAACCTGTGGTGCATCTGTATCGGGTTAGACCCCAACGCGGAAGGTAAATACAAAGGGGGAGGGTGAAAATTACCCCGTCGTGGAAAATAGCAGTAAACTATATAAATAAGCAATAGTTGACCGGGCCAGGTTTAGAACTAGAAGCATAACACTCTTATCTAGGCCCATAGGCAGTGTCAGAGTTTTGGGTACAAAAGATTGAATTGATCACGACCCTGTGATTTAGTTGATGTGCAGAGGAGAGAAAATAAGCAAACATTGTCCATTAGTAATCTCGGCCATTGCAATCTTTAACTACAAACAGGCAATAAAGCATCGTAGTGGAGGGATTCCCGTCAAATGTAGCTGAGCTCCCTCCAGGGATTTGCGGGCGGTGGCCAGCCGTGAGGTGGCTCCTAAAAAGAGGTAGTTGTCGTTGATGAAACTAATTCCACAGCCAGACGAGGAGGAATGCATCTAAAGTATAGCCCAAGAAGCCCTTCAAAACCACTGTCTACGAAATTACGATTATGATTGACACCTGTCAACTCCAAGGCGCTGGACAGTAGTCTAACCGACTGAAAGAAGGCGTTTCCTTCTCCTGGGTGGAAAAGGGTGAGACTGACTGTGGTCTCGATAGCCCAAGAAGCCCTTCAAAACCACTGTCTACGAAATTACGATTATGATTGACACCTGCCAACTCCAAGGCGCTGGACAGTAATCTAACCGACTGAAAGAAGGCGTTTCCTTCTCCTGGGCGGAAAAGGGTGAGACTGACCGTGGTCTCAATAGCCCAGGAAGCCCTTCAAAACCACTGTCTACGACATTACGATTATGATTGACACTTGTCAACTTCAAGGAGCTGGACAGTAGTCTAACCGACTGAAAGAAGGCGTTTCCTTCTCCTGGGTGGAAAAGGGTGAGACTGACCGTGGTCTCGATAGCCCAAGAAGCCCTTCAAAACCACTGTCTACGAAATTATTATTATGATTGACACCTGTCAACTCCAAGGCGCTGGACAGCAGTCTAACCGACTGAAAGAAGGAGTTTCCTTCTCCTGGGTGGAAAAGGGTGAGACTGACCGTGGTCTCAATAGCCCAAGAAGCCCTTCAAAACCACTGTCTACGAAATTATGATTATGACTGCCACCTGTCAACTCCAAGGCGCTGGACAGTAGTCTAACCGACTGAAAGAAGGCGTTTCCTTCTCCTGGGTGGAAAAGGGTGAGACTGACCGTGGTCTCAATAGCCCAAGAGGCCCTTCAAAACCGCTGTCTACGAAATTACGATTATGATTGACACCTGTCAACTCCAAAGCGCTGGACAGTAGTCTAACCGACTGAAAGAAGGCGTTTCCTTCTCCTGGGTGGAAAGGGGTGAGGCTGACCGTCGTCTCGTTAGCCCAATAAGCCCTTTGGAGCCATTTTCCGTGAAACGGGAAGTATGATGTACTGTACACTCGACAAATGCAGGTCTCTGGGCAGCGGACGGGCCCAGGATCCTATGAGGGAACCAGGTCGAGTGATACAAAAAAAGGGAGCTCGAGGATTTAATATCGTGAGAGTAGCAAGGATGTTGGGCCCCGGGGTCAACAGAGCAAAGAGGATAAGGGGATTTTAAGGGCCGGAGGATACGAGGGCACGAGGATTAGGAAGAAGGGTAGGCCCAGGAAGTAAGAAGGGAATAAGTGTATAGGAAGTGAGGATTGGAGGATTTTAAGGACCAGAGGATACTGGGGTATAAGGATAAATGAAATGGGGTCCCAGAGGATGAGGATACGAGGTTTATGAATTTGAGGGCCCAGAGGATGAGGATACAAGGCTTTAAGGTCGAGTGGAATTTAAGCATGGGAGAGTTGGAGACATTGACCCCGGTAACGCGTGCACAAATACGGCAAAAGTGAAAGAATAGAATAGGTAAGAAAACCTACATTTTTGCCAGGCCAGTCTAGACTGATAACAAAAGCGTGGGGAAAGTATGTTCTCTATGTTTTGCCGGACTTTTAGGGAACAGTATCAATACCCGAGTTTGGTTGATGTTGTAAGTCCTACCGGTAGGCATCGTCAACCTGCAGGGTGAACGGAACATTGACATCCTGATTATACCAAGAACCTAAGGCACAACGACATTGAACGCTTAGATGGTGTCGAGGGGGAAAAATTAGGGCTTTCACAGTTTCAACGATGGGGAGGAGTGCATGATGCGCGAATGAAGCAGTTGAGAGCATGGACGGACATATGAATGAAATAGTTTTAAGGCTCGACAGGGCTAGTGAAAGAGCCGGATCTAAGCATTCATGTTGCAAAAGGGATGATATAAATGTTCATCCAGATAACATCTGGAATGGGACGATTGAGCAAAACCTAAGGGTGTAAACGACGATATATTTTTCACCATTACCTCGTAACGGATACAGGAGTAGTCTCGAATAAGAAATGGCAACGGGGTCGTGAGAGTTAAGACGATCGTGGTACCGCTCCTATGCGGGAAAGCCTGCGAGTTGAAGTAGGTTCAGAACACAAATAAGCGCAGCTAATAACCCACTGATTTGAGACAGGTTAACCCGGGGGCAAGGTCAACCCCAAAGCCTAAAAGGTGACTCAAGCAGCCGGGAGGGTTGGGTCGTTGTAAACCGAATCCAGCCCTTGGACTTGTCGAGTGGTGGCTTGGACTGCTGTAGCTTGTGTTTCTGAGCTTACGAAAGCGGTGCAATACCTTCTTGTTGCCTCTCACACTATAAATATTTTTGTGTGTTGCGCCCGCAACATGGGCGACCGGCGGAGACGTGTGCACACCACCATCAGCGGGACGCGGCACTGCGTATCGCCCGAACGGCGCGCGCCATCGCACAGTGTTCTAAGGGAGGCCAAATGGGGACATTATTCGAATTTCTGACTATTTTTAAAACTGATTTTGATGTTTGCAACTAGTAGCAAAATGACCAGAGTGTCAGAAAATGGCAAACAAAAGAAATTCAGGCCTTTGAAGTCGACGCGACAAGGCATCAAACTGCTGTCTTTGAATCTCTCGCCACATAACACGACAAAGGCCAAGAACAATGCTCATTTTCGATGTTTTTTTGTAGGTTAAGAGAACATACAAGACGAGACAAACCAGGGTTCATTAGAAAGCTTAAGGCATGAAGAATGCGATTTTGCAAACAGTTTTCTCCAGTGATTGCTGCAATTAAATTTGGAGAGCAAAATATGTACCATATACACTCTACGTACATTTTGAGACTATGTCAATTATCGATAAGCATACAAACCATTTCGTCGCCTGCCCCACCCTGGGACCACCTTAAAACTATGGCAGGACGTTTCGTCTACCTGTCCTGCAAGTTTCAGCTGCGTCACGCTGCGGCAGTGGTGATGGCGACATATTATACAAGGGCATGTCGCGCGCGCTGTCGGTGGGAGGCGGCGGCCGTCGGGGAGATATGCCTGGAGGCTTGAAGGGAGGTGGGCCGGGGCACGGCGAAAGTTCAGTGCATTGTTTACGATGAGTTAAATGAGCACTTTTTGTTGAATTGCTTGTCGACTGAACTTTTTAACCTACTGTCGTTGACGTCTTCACTCAACAATTGTGAAAAATTGCAATGGTTACAGTATGGGAAAACCAAGCTTTCAATTAATGTCTCAGTACACTAGCATACCCAGTAGCCATTCTTAGAATCGCAGCTAGTATTTGCACAGGTCATTTTCACACCACACGATGGCGTGAGAACCGAGATACATAAATTTACCCTTCCTCGTTTGCGAAGTTCACTTCAAATAACATCAGGGAATAGAGTTTCACAGCACGCACACGCACTTGTTGCATGCTATTTTATCGTTACTTGAGTTTCGAACTGGATGCTGTAAACATGGAGGTGCGAATAAGTGTAGCAACGCGGGTAAACCTGCTTACAGCTGATACAGCCTTTGGACTTGAGAATTTCATTGAAAAAGCGAACGAACAGCTCACTGATATTTACCAAGTAAGTAAGCACACACAGGGTGACATAAAACGTGAGGCAGATTCGTTGGAAAAATAGTTCTGTGCGATCGACGCAACGCCAATTCCGTAAAAAAATACAGCTCGGTCATGGACCGAGCCAAGGTTTCGTATTTATTCAGTAGGAATCTGATACTATTGCGCTGGTTTATGAACAAACATATCACCGTTGAATGTGATCAATTTCGTCTTCATGGTTGCATACAGCAGCGCACCCAAGGGAAGGGGGTGGTTATATACAATACAACCGGAACTATAGCAGCCTTTGGGTGGGAAATAAGGGTTTGACCTTGAAAAACTTTGACCTTGACCTGTGACCTTGGCCATGAGTAGCCCTAACTATAGTCATAGCATAACATACGTCATGCTGAGTAATACCACTGAGTAACGCCTGACCAGAATACTGCGGTCAATAACTTTGACATGGGACCTTTGACCTTGACCTTGACCTTGTGGGTTAATATTGACATATAACCTGATTATATGACGTTATGACGTCATCACTCGGTCTACAGTGCAGGCGAACTAGTGCGACCACCCGAGAGCGACGGTCTCAAAATATAGGTCTGACTGTGAAGGCCTATAAGTAAAATAATTATTGACCGATTTTAAAAATTTGTTAATTAATCGACGCCCTCATAAATGTTCTCAAATGTGGCCGAGTAGCGTTTTCCGGCGGAGAACGGTTATTTGGCTACTTTGGTAAAATAGGTGGGGGTACTTTAGAGCCCCTCCAGTGCGTGTGTTAAGCGAGGGTTAAATCACGTCTTCAATGTCAAGAATATCGCGCGTATATACTTAAAGTGACTTGAAATTAACTAGAACATCCATGCAAACCCCCCTTATTATCATATATACATATAGTTATATTTCCTGGTGACCTAGGGTCAAATATCTGACAGTTATGCCCGCTGTGGTCAGGTCTAGACATTCATATGTTGTCCACATAATCTGTGGGAACAGAGCTTTCGATTGATACCAAAATTATTGATCTGGGATTCATACTTCCTGAGATATTGAATTATGTCCCCACTTTCGGCTCCGTTAGAACACTGTGCATCGGCGCGAATCGTCGCCGACCGATGCCGGACGGCCATCCGACCGTCGCGCGCACCTGACCGCCGCCGCCACGGTCGCCCAGCGGCGCTCCCCGTCACACTATTTTCGTAGCAATGGCTTATCCATGAAATAAGCCATTGCTACGAAAATTCACACGTTAATAATGTTTAAGCTAGTACATCAGCCTTCCAGTGCATTCCGAAAAAAACCCGGGATTTCCAATGAGTCCGCCCCAACGCGTCCAAGGAGAAATCAGCGTTCCAAAGCAGAAGATCAGGTGCTCAGTGAGAGTTCCCAACCACCCGCTCGCCCTCCGTTTTGTCGGTTACATCAGATGCACTTGAAGTGTCCTGGTTGCATGTGGAGAGAAGCTCTGGGGCTCATGGTCACACTCAGGAAAGTTCATCTCCCCGCGGGCAGTGGTAGATATTCAGAACGAAAATGTCCCAGGGATTCTCCGAAATATTCTATCAGACTGCCATCTCGAAAGTTGGTTTCACCGAATCCCTCATGAGGTTGTCACATCCTTTGAGCAGCTCGCTCGGCACTAGGTGGGGAGCTCACCATTTGTAGGCAGAAGATGCATCCTCCCAGCACGCGCACACCCCGGGAGAACCGCATCTCCAAGTACTGCGAGTACACCATGCCGTTAGAAATCGCACCGGCCTCAACACTCTGCGGCCGGAACAGAACACAGCTTGAGATACTGTAGGTCACATCACTGGTGGGATCACATCACCATTACATCACTGGTCACATCAAACAATTCTGACAGCTCGTAACATTTGACCATGATATGATAGCGAATGCTTGCAAAAAGAAATTAGTATTACGCAAAACTGGCAGTCTGCACATGTACCGTGCCGGTGAGAGCCTAGGGTGCATGCACGTATCACTCTTAGGCTCATAGTGATCGAGATAAGAAGATTGAACCCAAAGACATTTCCTTTGAAAGGAACTGCTTAAAAAACTATTGAGATAAAAATTATATTATTTAAATCGATTTTCATCAGATAGAGAAGAACGATCTGATTTTGTCAGCCCCTTTGCATCACGTCTGGACGAAGTGTGGTAACAAGGTCCCGACGTGAAGGAAAAGAAGACCGAGTCTGTAACAACAGTCTCTACACAGAAACTACGAACCCATCTGGCAGGTCTCAGTCCGTAAAATGTGTGAAAAACGTGGTCTCAAAGAACATCTGCAGCATCCATTCCAAACAACAGGAACGGCGTCGCTGCAGCCTCCGGTTACCTGGTAGGCCGAGATGACCTTGAGATCGAAGAAGACTGGCATGTACAGGTAGGCGGCGGCCGGCATGACGAAGAAGTAGCTGAAGCCGATGGCGCCGTACTGAGTACCGTTCTGGTACACCTCGGCCGGCGTCCCCAGCAGGGTGATGGCCGACATGAAGCTGCCGAAGGAGTGCAGCGCATCAAACGCCACAGACGAGAACGCGGAAAGGCCGCCGCGAGCCGCACAGCAGCAGGAAGGAGACCAGAGGTCGCTGAACGCGACTCAACGTCACCTGATACCGTCAGTGCCGCAGCTGGGTACTATTGGCCCAGGGCATGGTTGGGATTTAATTACAGTAGTTAGTTATGATCTGAGTGCACACTCTGGTGGCTGGACACTGGAGGGTAGTTTACAAAATAAAAGAATTTCCACAAGTTGAAGATACTGATTTGATATGAATAATCAGTGTCATAGAATAATCTCTGTATGAACAATGTCGAGTGTCATTGTCATGTTAAAAATGCCGTTAGAAAGATCCGAAACATTCTTCCATCAGGTTTATTCATGCAGTCACGCAATTTTACAGATATTTGTAAGAATGAATTAAGTATAAAACGAGACCATGAGCTGCTAGTATCAATGTATTGCTGGCAGTCCAAGCACAACACGGGCGAGGATAACACGGCATCTGCATGGTCCAGCGTTCCACCCCGCGGAGCCCCAGCAGCCCATCGCTGTCCGGGTTTTTTACTACCGGAGAAAGGTGGAGGCTGATAGAAGCGCAGCTGCTGCTACTTTCGCCGTCTGAGCCGGCGTGGCAACTCCGCGGGGCAGCACAGCGCGCGGCCGCCGAGACCCTGACCTCGCCCCGGCCCCATACATGGCGACAGGGCCTGACAGAGAGTTCCTGTTTAGTCGTGCGGATGATGGACGAGTTGGTTCTGGTTTAGCATATCAGAATATCGACATGGTGAATCTATGGATTCTGTGCGATATGTTAAATAGTATGAAAAACCAGAAATTCGTTTCGGCGCGCTGCAGAGCGAATCGAATTATTCAAGAAAAGCCTACAAGCTGGCTGTCTTTTTCCAGGGGTGTAACTGTTATTTGCCATGATTTTGAAAATGTCCGAGCAAACTGAATCATCACCACCTTCATTGATTTATGGCACGCCGACAACAGAGGTCATTTTGGGCATATGGATCAAACTACAAAGTGAAAATATAGCTTTACATTTTGCGCTGTTCTTTGTTCCTTAATTGAAACACACAATATTTTGTTCTCACTATTTTGAGCTTTCTTTTTAAACTAGCAAACCGGTACGGTCAAATTTTGTTCTAATCTCCACGCTTCCGGTGCCAAACGGTGAGCAGCCTAATACCAGATGAGCTCAAAATTTACACTTATATACTTATATTCAAAACCCTAAAAATACACATTTTTACATGGTGGCACTTTCCCCATCCTCGCAAAATAGGGTCTCTGAGATTCATGATGGTACGTGTGTCAGCTAATATAATAATAATGATCGGCGATGGATGGCTTAGCGCAAAACATTCCTGTGTTCTAAGCCACTGGTTCTGCGTTCAAGTCCCGGCGGAGCCTCTGAATCCCTTCCAACAGGGTGAGATTTGGCGACGCCGTACAACCTTGGCAGTTGGTGCGTCGTTAGACCCCAACAATTATTATTAACCAATGCAATCTTGTTCTTAGGTCATCCCGAATACATGTTGTAAATTTCATCACGGTGGCATTCATAGGTTTTGAATTATAGCGTGGGTGTAAAATCTGCTCACCACCTTCTCGTGCATTTGTGCATGAACATTTTAACTTAGGATGAAATCGACCTTCACCTCTCAATTCACAGTATTGTTTCCCTCCACACACCAAGTTTCAGATCAGCAAAAACGGAATCATGACGGAATAAGTGACGGAAATTTGATGACTTAAAATGCCCTTGCTTTTGCACGTGCCATGAGCTTCCCCAGAACCCTACCTGTCCCTGTAATGCTCAGTAAGTAATTGCATTGGTGAGGCTATAACACGAAGAAGACCTCGTCAAGGTATGTTGCACCCTTTCGGAGATATAGTTCTTTTTTGTTAGCGAGACGGTTGGGCGGGGTCAGACTGGGGTGAAATTGTAAGAATATGCAGGGAGACACCTTGCGGCCGCTGTGCACCTGCTCAGTAATTAGGTAGCAGCACTAGAGCCTCTTCAAGATTGATGATGCTAATTGAAACGGCTATAATAAGGGTGATGAATTAAGAATAGGAAATATATCGCCTTCTTCTGTGAGTTTATGGACCGACCACCATCTCTAATGGATAAAACATACAAGAGGAAGGCTCCCGTCAGTATTTTGGGTGGCGGGGAACAGTAATTTCCAGAGAAGAAAAGATAAAAAATACTTCACTCGTGAAAACTTATGCAAAAAACGGATTCGCATTTACTTTACAGTCAGGAAAAATATACCGATCCTGATATTTTTCAGGTACTGAAAAACCTCATCGAACACTAAGAGATAAGATTTGAAGGAATTAAAGAAGGTTTGCATTAAATATATTTGAAGGTCATTTACTGCAGCTACAACAAGGCGTTGCAGTATGCTTTCAAAGTAAGTAAAAAATGTACCTATTTACAAGCATTCACCCTCTCGCCGAGACACGTCCACAACTCGTCTCCCCCTGTATGGATACACCGCGTAGATATAAATAGTACAGTTTTGTCATGCGAAGTGCAGGGGACTGCAGCTGAATACTGCCCGTGTTTCAGCCGGTACGTGCCGCTGGGCAGCGTTGGAGCGCAGTTCCACAGCCCAACTACCACCTGTGGCCGCGACCGCGTGACCTTGACAACTCGGACCGCTTGTTGTCGAATCCCTCTCTGCAGCGGCGGTATTCCCCTGTGATGTTGTTCGACTGTGCTGAACGCTGTGGGAGTACATGCTAACCTATCGGCTATATTTGGGTAGCATTGTTGTATTTACTCCGTTCTAAAAAGAAACGTCAGAAAAAAGTAAGCCCTCAGGAGGAATTGATCACTTTATCCATATTCTAAGAATTGCTATTTATGGACAAAATAAGTCTTAATATAAAAAACGCATCTTTGTCTCCAATTTCAATCGTTCAAAACAAAAATATCGCCCCTTTTCTTACTATCCTGGGTTTACCAAGCATCGCGTGTAAATAAGAACGTCTGGGTGCATCAAGTAATTTCCTTCCAATCGAGGCCATAGGGTTAATTGTTAAGAATCGTGAATATGGGAGAGCATGCCCCCGCCCCTATTACTACGCTTATGATTAGCAGAACAAACAGAAATGTGAAATCCATTGATAGCATCCTGCTTTGACATTCACGGAGTGCACACCATGCTGGTACGAATAGGTGTGTGGGACTGTATTCTTTACGGAGTACGCAAAAACAAACTCTTAAAGTCAGCAAAGCACCCCTAAACGCTGGAAAGCGCGTCTAAAGTTTTTAAGCCCTGTCTGAGTTCGGCTCAATGCTATGGCTCACGGTAAAATGGAGGACGGGTGGCCTATAGTGGCTTCATTGCTCGTCTTCATATCGGACAGTATGAATTAACGTGGGTTCAATCCCCACGGCGGGAAACCACCTTCCATGTTCGATCTGACCAGGTGGAGAGGATCCTTAAACACCCACGCCAATATTCCCTGTAATTGGGGAAGTGTCCCGGTCGGGAGCGGCCCTAATAAAAAGAACACCAGGAAAATAAAACAAAAGGCCAAGTACGAACTGACCACATCCAAAACCTGTGGTTACCTGTAAAAAAATTTGCCACTTCATGGGCATATTTTCGCTGCTCCACCCCTGGCCGGCAAAATTTCTATCGGTTGGTCCAGAACAGTACCTTTAAGCATTTCCACAATCATACAACCATGATTCCAATCCTTTTTGCAGGTATCCATATTCCGAGACGGTCTTCGACTTCCTTACCCCTTTCCAGTTAGATTATGCTGATCTTCCACAGTTCTAGGGATTCAGACACAGGACTGAAAAACCAGTTGCAAATATTATGGTAAAATGATAAGCTTGAGGCACCCGAACAGAAGATTTCAACTCGGCACTCAGCACGCTTCCTAACATCATCCGACAACAGGCTAAGCTGAAGTTGTTCTTAAAGCAAGATGGCAATGTAAGCACACAAGAGGTCCAGCTGACCTGAATAAAGCTTTATATAAAATTTAAAGAATACCAGCAGAAGTCAGTTGATAGAATGAAATTGATCAAATGGTCATGAATACACAATACACATATAGCGTTTTACAACTAGATTTTATATTTGCTCCATGTAGAGAATTGAGTACTCCCGCTGTCAGAGCGAGGATCAAATCATACTAAAATCGCTCTTTTAGGTCAAATGCAAAGTTTGACCCGACCTCAAGTCAACAAAGTGACTAGGATGGTCATAGGGTATAGCAATAAATTTTCAGTGGTAAGACAATCAATGGCGGTCAAACAAAAGCCCTTTTGTTTCATTTATCCAGAGGGTATTTACGCTGGAGTTATATAAACCAATTTCTTATCTCATATAACCTTTCTGGAGTGGCAGGTCGCTTTATCTTGGAGTTCGAGAGTTGGCCACAAAATATTGGCGCTGTAATAGTTTAAACTGATCTGAGACTTATGTGCTGAAAGCATTTTACATTTTTCCTATATATTTACCATTTAGAGGCTACGGATACTAACTGATCTTAGCTCACAAATAGGAAAACTACAGATTGACATAATGGCAGCCCAAGGTACTGTTCAGACACAAAATGAATCTCAGATAATTCAGTTGCAGTTTGAAGAAAGATGCATTGCAGGGTTATATTTTGGAGGCAATGCCGCTTAATATCGGCTCGTGGCCTGATCAGATCCTTTATAATTTTATTTTGATTAATATTTTGCAAATGGTTCCGGCCTGGGTGCGGTTGGTGCTGAAGAGACTTGAAATCTCCCTCTTTAGAGATTATCTGAAAACGATGAGCAAATGCATAAAAATGCAAAATAACCATTTCTTCCGGTCATGAAGATACACACGAGCCCGAATAGTAAAACTAGCGCCCAGATTGTCTCCCTCACCTATATGAGCAGTCCGATCGACATACCTGGCAATCAGGGACATGGCGGCTGGGAAGGCGCCCATCTGCCGACCACCGAGCAGGTAGCCCTCGGTGTCTTTCATCTCAGCCTGCCGGCAGAGTCCGTAGTAGAGACCGATGCCCAGAGAAATGGCCAGCAGGATGCCGAAGACGGCGTAGTCGATGGCGTGGAAGCGAGTGATGAGCACGGAGACGTCGATGCCGACCTTCTCGGCCGTCTCCACCGCAGCCCCCGTCGCCGCGTCGACCGACATGGCGAAAAAGGAGATTCACTGGGTGTAGAAGTTGTGGTAGGGGACGTTAACTCGATGGGATATGCTGTTGTGGGTTGATGTAGATGCTCTGTCACGGCAAGATGATGTTCCGGGAGGCAACAGATCCGCGATGTGAGTGAAGATGGTGATGATGATGAAGATGATGTCCTGTGTCTGAAAACAAAGAAACCTAATTATACAAGTTGCTGGTTACCAGAAATATCCGCAATGAATGTATTTATGCCATGTGATTAGCAAACGGTCACTCGGGAATGGATAGACGGGTGCTCAGACACCACCTAGGCTGTAGGTCGCAGTTGAGAGATCAATATTGGGTACGAATTGGTCACGGCTGAATTACACAGCTGTTGAGTTCTACAGACATCGCTCCATCTCTTGCGATTGTTCGCACAACAGACACTGCCCCGGCCACTCGAGCAACAAACTAAGCAGGGCACAGTCTGAGAGCGCTTTTCTTTTGTCGTTTCCAGGTATGGGAATTCTATTTGGTGTTAATAAAAGTAAGAAAACATATAATGATCTTTATAATTAACTTCAGTTATATCATTGGCTGGATTCGGTATTAGTCCTGCGCCGCTGATGTGCCTCTCACCATGTAAGACACGCACCAGTGGATGCAGCGGCACTGTAGCAGCGCGTTGGGTTTCCACCACTCTGAAGGTGGAACCAGGGAGCCACCGGGGCACCGTGCCCCCTTTAATAAGAAATTGTGAAAATAACCCTATAGCGTGGACTGGAGGGAATCGGTTTGAGCATGAATGCCCCCTTAAATCCAAGCCCTCAGCCGCTACTGGCTTCCAAACCGCTGATCCAGGTTCAAATCCCACACGGGAATAGTGAATCAGGATTCCCTTATCTTCAATATGTTTTTAACCAGGGTGAGAGTTTCTGACGCTATATGACCTCAGCAGTTGGTGCGTCTTAAAACCCCAAGACTTCATTTCCTTCCCACACAACACGCCTTCTCACTCACTCACTCACTCACTCACCCACTCTCGCTCCCTTCATCCATCTACATGAATGCATTTTACATGCTTGTGAAAGTATTCATTATTTTCACTTTTCTCGAGGGCACTATCCGCTGAAGCAGGCGTATAAAGCTGCATACAGCCCGGGCTACGCGAGTATCGCTAAACGCCAGAAAATCACCCTCAACTGCAAAGCTCGAATAACATCGCCCTCGAAAATGTGAAAACTAATGTAGAAAAGTAGGTAAGTCCCTAGCTGATCCAGAGGAGGGGCCAAGGGACCATGACCCCCGAAAAAATAACGAAAATGTGGCCGATTTTCTTCAAAAACACTGTTTCTTACGATTTTTCTCAAGATCCTCCCCCAAACGGCGCTCCTGCGTCCGCTGGTGGTAAAGAGTTCCGTGTCTTAAATAGCAATGATTAGCAATACTCAGCCGCTACATGTGTTTATACCTCAGCGCTCTCTCCGCCAGCAGAGCAGTCCCTGGAGACACCACATAACCCGACACTGACAAACAGTAGATTAAAAATTATATTTCTGGTCGGGCATTCCAGTGGCCGACCTCAACCAAACTTCACCAGAGTTTGTACTCTAATGCCGTGCGTTGGTATAAATAAGCGCACATGCGCCAATTTGCTGTTCTGGTCCCTGCAGGGGCGTAGCCAGGATTTCGCTCAAGGGGGGCAGCGCCCCGAAAAAGGCCCCTGCGACAGCGCCAAAAGGGTCCTGCTTGTTAAAGGATAGAGTGCTGAAGGGAGCTTAAGAGGGCCCCATCTGGTATGAAATTTCAAATTTGGCCACAGAGCGTAGTGCGGGCGAGCAGCGCTTCGCGCGGCCAGTGTCCTCAGGGGGACCTTCGGGCCCTCAGGGGGCGGGCGGCTGTCCCTGCTGCCCCCCCCTCCTTGAGTACGCCCCTGGGTCTCTGACAGACAAGCGTGTTGTGTAAAAGTACCACCAGATCAGTATTCTGATCCCAGTGAGTACGCCAGGTTGGGACGGCCTAGCTACGCTTATCTTACGCCGAGCGTAGCTGCACACGAAAGCCTATCAGAATATCCAATTGGCGTGCGGTAATTTGTTTGTCTGCACAAGTTCTGCGCATGCGCGAGACCCGAATACGGTCCCGGGACTATCTGGGTCTCTACCGGGGCATTTCCGGGAGAACAGGGGGCCGGGTGGCTTAGTGGCTTCGTTGCCTGTCTTCAGGTCGGACAGCCTGGATACACGTGGGTTCAATCCCCACGACGAGAAACAGCCTTTCATGTCAGATCTGACCCGGTGGAGAGGATCCTTAAACACCCACGCCAATACTCCCTATAATTGGGCATGTGTGCCCGTTGGGAGTAACCCTGATAAAAAGAGCAGGTTATCGGATGATTCTAACAGATGTGAAAACACGTGTAAGCTATAACTGCTGGGTTTTAGTATTGGGCGGATTGGTCCAGGGACGTCATTAAGGATTCTGTACTCTGGGGCGGACTATGCATTGCACGACGGCCCGGTGAGGAGAGCGAAAGCCAAAAATCAGAGGCTGGGAGAGTGGTATCGAGGCCATTAATCGACAACCAACTTGAGTACATAATTTTTCCAGGTCCACGTTCGAGGCAGAGGAAAGGGCTAAAATAATCGTTGGAGTACCGAACTTTGGGGAGGACGTTTCCCTTACTACGCAGGAGAGGGACGCGTCGTCTCGTTTTTGACGTCCATAGATGGATCTCAGTATACATTATAACGTTTATTTCACTACATGTTTGACCTATGATTCCCCAAACCATTCATATTATTGGGCACTTCACCTGTTTCTGCGTTCTATCAAACCACTGTTTGGTTTTATTACCGCATCCGTAGTATTTGCAAGCATTAAAGTCTATATGCCACATTTCATTTCCTTTTCCGAATTCTCAAGAGCTAGGCACCTGCTCAAAAGCAGCATTCGTTGCTAAGAAGAAACTTGCATGTCCGGAATCTACAGACGATTTTTTTACGAAGTTCCATCGTCAATTAGATGAGGGAAGTGGTAGACAATAACATTAAAACAGCAGGCATCTGTAACTATTAACAGAAAAACGTGAGCCCGTTGGGAGCAAACGCTTAATACCAGGGGTCGATAAAGCATTACAATTTGACGATTTAACTAGTTGTATTGCCACAGTAAAAGTGACTGTGAGAACCAGTTCATTGACAGAATCCCTGCTGAGTAATCAGACACTTGTCTGTTTTCTACCATCATTTCATCGGGTTTAACTACAACGAGTTTTAAGCCGTAACCCGCCCATGCGTTGAAATTTCAGAGTTTCTCCTGCCGAGTCACAGATCCCGAGTTCCTATGGCCAACCAAAAACCCGAGAACAAGACCTGTAATGCTGAACAATTTCCTGAACATGTGCAACACAAAATGCTCCTACATTGAAACTTATAAGCATTGACCAAGTATTCAAACATTTTCGATAGTCGTCGCAATCCATTTGCCAACTTTTCTTCACTTGTTTGTATCGAACCCCATCGGTCTCTGTGCTCAATGTCAGTCGCAATCCCTATAAAAGGTGTCGAAATTAGCATCGACGACAAGGTGAGAGGGTGAGAGAGAGAGAGAGAGAGAGAGGGCTACAGGAAGTCAGGGCTTACGCTACAATAGCAAGCAGATGTCAGAGACGAGGTTCATTTGTTTTGTGTTAGCCTCCCGTCTTATGGTGATGGGGATGTTCAGCGACACTTGTCAGGAGAACGTCAGTCTTTAAACAGAGAAGCAATGTCACAAACCAGTGCTGTGTCAAATAAACCTCCCGACTGTTCACCAAATTTACCATTTCTCTTTCTATACACCTCGCTAACACTTGCTCATCATCCATGAGACAAGATAAACGTAAGTGATGACGAGGAAAAAGTTAGAAAAGGTAGAAAAGGTTGTGGGGAAATAGCTGCTAAAAGAAAATAGATGACGTAGTCGAAATTCTAATAATAACATCTTAAGAACAAAAGAGTTCTGAAAGTCGGAAAGCAAACATTTTTCTCCACTTTAATACGCTAAAACAGAAATATATCCTCTTCTAACACTGACGTCATCAAAATCACACTTAATAATCAGTGAAATCCCATATCTCCATCATAGACTCACTGTAAAGGCCCATTCACAGTATTTCCGCATGGCAAAAATCGCATGCAGGGGCTATTCAAATACATGGTGAGATAAAGGTAGAATCCGGAACCGATTTGCCGCTGAGGACGTCCGCTCTCATCAGTAGCTCATATTTGTTTACTTGCCACGGCAATCGTACTCTCGATCCGCCCGTCCATTCTCGGTCTTGTTAAACACTGGTGCAAAAACTGAACGGCAGATGGCGTTACGGCAGCTGTGTTTATTTAGTGGTTGGAAGATTATGCATATGCCTGATGTAAAAAGCAATTACAGAGTTTCATTTTGAATAAAATAATTGATGTTTGTTTTTGCACGTACGAGAGAGGAAGGGTGTGTGTGTGTTGCGGCCATTGGGCGCACATTGTCCCAGTGACGCTCTACAATGGACAAATTCTCACCTACGTGTTCGGTCGACAAGCGTAGTGCATGCCGATTCACTTCGTTATCATGGTATTTCCAGCGAGTGGGCGACGCTTAGGGCTTACGACCAATCAAATTAATGCAATAATGTGGAAGGCAATCCTTCAGGGTTTGAATTAAGGCAAAAAGTCCCTTTACTTTGAACTTCAAAACTGGCAAAAATTGTACACCAAGAGCTTTGGGTGAAATTAGATATGCCAATAGTGATCTCTCAACACGCTGTACAAAACTGCGTCAGTTTAAAACCCATTTTAAAAGGGGGAAAACTCCCTTTAACTGGAAGCAGTGAAGCCAAATAACTTTAAAAAAAATAGGAACACCGATGCTTTACATACGGACTAAATTTGTGGATCCCCAGTCGGGTAGGAAAGGGCACTACCCCTCAATGAGTTAACGGGTGCAGTGGGCTAATGAGAAAATAACGGGCATGCTTCGAAATCATGTTGGTATGTAAGACTTTTCCCTCCAGATTTCAGAATATACGCAGACTAACAAAACTCTACACTGGAAGAGAAAATTTACCCATGAACAAAGTGGTTTCCGTAATATGAGAAATAAAACTAGAAAAAGGACACTTGTAATACTGAGGAATGAAAGACGTGTTTAAGCACTGCTGTTTGAGTACTAATGCGTCCGACATAGTGATGGTACATCGCCCACTCCGACCCCCCTGCCCCAGGGGATTACACCATTGCACACCAAGCCCCCTTCTCTCGTGAAGGAAAATTAACGTCTCGTCAATTTACAATTTCTTAGCTTAATTCTCTAAAACAAATAACATGGAAAAGTTTGACCTTTCACGAGGAACTGGTGATTTAGTGCTGACTTTATGTGCACTGAGAGAATTGTTATTCCTATGTGCTCTATCTAATCCGGAATCAAGGTCTGCTCGAGCATAAAATGATGCCATGAAACCTTATTAAAGGATCATTGAGCATGCTTGCTCATTAGATCCTCTTCCCAGCATAATTCCAGCACAGGCAGAGTTGTTGTAGGCCTTGACAGCTAAAATGATCCTCGGCTTCTAAACATGGTGGGAAGAAGCAATATGATACCAATAGGTGTTACAAGTGGGATCTTTTTATACCACAAAGCATCATTTACCATAGGTGTTCGACCTATTCTAGCCGCGAAATTCAAAGAGCTATTAAAATCCACTTCAAAGTTTCATTTTATACTAGGAATCAATATATCCTGTCACTAGAAATAATCAGGAATATGGGAGCTTTAGCTGCAGAATCATTCGAAACCCCCGTGTATTTTGATCCCACGTCAAAGCGTATCCGGAGACTGCGTGCGCGTGCTCGACCCGTGATTGAGAAAACTTACCCGCCGTTTCATGCCATCTTCAGTGTTTCTGCCATTGCACGCAGAGCTGGCCACAAAGCTTTGGCGTCGTGATCCGAGCGAAATTTGAGAGGAATGGCTGTTCCTTTTCACTTTACGTTGGCACGTGCTTCTACATCGATCCAACTCCGGTTTTGACCTGAGGGGCCTGAACAAGCCTAGCTTCATTTGGCATGGTTTACGGGAGAAGCCACATCGACAGACCTAGCGGTGATAACGGATCAAGAGGGAGAACCTTAAGCTGAGTCTGATGACCGACAGACTCCGCTGAGAGCTAGCGAGAGTGAAGAAGCATACTGGGGCTGCGACGGTTCAGGCATACATTGTACTGGTGGCCAAAATCAGGAGTCCATGTGTGTCAGCTAGAGGACGACAACATGCACTGAAGCCCCAAGTTTGACCGCGCAGAACAGCCCTTGCTATGCAAAGTTGATGAAGTAGTGAGAAGCATCTGTTGCTGTTGGATACAGTCACCCACGGGTTCTAAAGATCGTGTTCAGCTCACTCAGAGCACTGATTAGGGGCGCTTAAAAAAAGATTGGAAGGATTTTCACAGGAGCCTCTGAACGCACGTCCATCGCTGGACAGAGGTAAGTCTCATTCTGTACATCGTGCACAGAATGAGAATTTTTCAACCATGACGAAATACTTTGAAGCAAACATGTATACAATTATATCTATACATCCAAAGTCAACGAGGCTGCTATCTCTGGCGACGGTGGCATGTGCTTGAATTGTAACCTTTTGGGCGATATGGGAGAGGACTGTTCATTAAAGGCATTTCATGTGTGCCCGAAAAATGGTGAACGGGATTGTTATTTAATGTTTGTGTCCTAATACAAAGTTATGATTATGTTATCTTTTCTTGAGGCTGAAGTAGACTGCGGTAAAAACATTGGATTGCCTTCATTATCATTAAACAAAGTTAATGTAATAGCAAGGCCACAACAGCACGATAAGTAACATCTTAACAGAAAGTTTCAATTTAAGAAAAAAACACGAAGACTAACGAGAAACATCTCGTGAACCCAATGAAACTCCTGGCACGACTCAAAGTATGCCACACAGACTACAATTATACCAGCATCAGTTTTGCTACTAGACTAATTTTATGCCAAATGCAGACTCAAAATAGGCGATTTCATTTGAGGCTTGCATCGAATTCAGTTGCCGTGTTGAGTGGAGGGGCATATTATTCTAAACCATGTCTCGTGGAGAGCTGGAATATAATGATCCCCTGACGATTTTGCTGATGGAATACATTGATGCCGTGGAGTTTTTCTATACCGAGCGAAGAATCATTTGAAACCAGTCATCAGAAATTGTATTCCCGAGCTTACGGTGATCACTCTATGAACATCAGAAAACACTACTTGCTAGACTCAATCTAGTCCAAGAGATTACATTGAGTCGGCAACGGGAATACAATGAGCCTGATTCTGCCTGATTCCAACCGAGTTTGACACCAGAATCCAGACTCGCTTTCAGCACCGACTCAGTTTATCCAAAAGGACTCAATTTTTCTCTCAGTGTACGGTGATCACCCTACACTGAGAGAAAAATTGAGTCCTTTTGGATAAACTGAGTCGGTGCTGAAAGCGAGTCTGGATTCTGGTGTCAAACTCGGTTGGAATCAGGCAGAATCAGGCTCATTGTATTCCCTTCTGCCGACTCAATGTAATCTCTTGGACTGGATTGAGTCTAGCACGTAGTGTTTTCTGATGCTCATAGAGTGATCACCGTAAGCTCGGGAATAAAATTTCTGATGACTGGTTTCAAATGATTCTTCGCTCGGTATAGAAAAACTCCACGGCATCAATGTATTCCATCAGCAAAATCGTCAGGGAATCATTATATTCCAGCTCTCCACGAAACATGGTTTAGAATAATATGCCCCTCCACTCAACACGGCAACTGAATTCGATGCAAGCCTCAAATGAAACCGCCTATTTTGAGTCTGCATTTGGCATAAAATTAGTCTAGTAGCAAAACTGATGCTGGTATAATTGTAGTCTGTGTGGCATACTTTGAGTCGTGCCTGGAGTTTCATTGGGTTCACGAGATGTTTCTCGTTAGTCTTCGTGTTTTTTTCTTAAATTGAAACTTTCTGTTAAGATGTTACTTATCGTGCTGTTGTGGCCTTGATTTGTTTAATGATTTAACTTTTTTACTTTAACTTTGTTTAATGATAATGAAGGCAATCCAATTTATTTACCCCAGTCTACTTCAGCCTCAAGAAAAGATGACATAATCATAACTTTGTATTAGGACACAAACATTAAATAACAATCCCGTTCACCATTTTTCAGGCACACATGAAATGCCTTTAAATGAACAGTCCTCTCCCATAGCGCCCAGAAGCTTACACTTCAAGCACATGCCACCGTCGCCAGAGATAGCAGCCTCGTTTACTTTGCATATATAGATATAATTGTATACATGTTTGCTTCAAAGTATTTCGTCATGGCTGAAAAATTCTCATTCTGTGCACGATGTGCAGAATGAGACTTACCTCTGTCCAGCGATGGACGTGCGTTCAGAGGCTCCTGTGAAAATCCTTCCAATCTTTAAGCGCCCCTAATCTGTGCTCTGAGTGAGCTGAACACGATCTTTAGAACCCGTGGGTGACTGTATCCAACAGCAACAGATGCTTCTCACTACTTCATCAACTTTGCAGAGCAAGGGCTGTTCTGCGCGGTCAAACTTGGGGCTTCAGTGCATGTTGTCGTCCTCTAGCTGACACACATGGACTCCTGGTTTTGGCCACCAGTACAATGAATGCCTGAACCGTCGCAGCCCCAGTATGCTTCTTCACTCTCGCTAGCTCTCAGCGGAGTCTGTCGGTCATCAGACTCAGCTTAAGGTTCTCCTCTTGATCCGTTATCACCGCTAGGTCTGTCGATGTGGCTTCTCCCGTAAACCATTTCAAATGAAGATAGGTTTGTTCAGGCCCCTCAGGTTAAAACCGGAGTTGGATCGATGTAGAAGCACGTGCCAACGTAAAGTGAAAAGGGTCAGCTATTTCTCTCAAATTTCGCTCGGATCACGACGCCAAAGCTTTGTGGCCAGCTCTGCGTGCAATGACAGGAACACTGGAGATGGCCACGGTTCCTATAGATACGGTTCGGACATGACAGCCAGCGGACTGCCTGATTTGGCAGCACGTTGAGGATATGGCAGTATTTTGAAGGGTTATGTTCAAGATAACTTTGATTTTTTTAGCATAAGGTAGAATGCAGCGTTTTGATTGGGTAATCGAAACGTTTGAAACAGAATTCTGAAGGAATTAGCATGAAGTTCATCTTGGATTTTCCTTGTTATAAAAGCGCTTTAGAAACTAAAAGCTGCACCCAGAAGATAGCCTGATCAATTTTACATACCAAAAATAAAAAATATACCCTTAAGCACCAATTACATTTTCCCACTGGCCCGTGCCCCAAACCCCTGCAAACAGTCCCATTGGAATTACATGTTAAATTTTGCTGCCAAAAAACTGTTAGAACCAGAAGTGGAACCTTCAAAACCCCCAGAATTCTAGAGAAGTATCTCATATCCGCCCCCTGGAAGATGGCATGAAACGGCGAGTAAGTTTTCTCAATCACGGGTCCAGCACGCGCACGCAGTCTCCGGATACGCTTTGACGTGGGATCAAAATACACGGGGGTTTCAAATGATTCTGCAGCTACAGCTCCCATAATCCTGATTATTTCTGGTGACAGCATATATTGATTCCTAGTATAAAATGAAACTTTGAAGTGGATATTAATAGCTCTTTGAATTTCGCGGCTAGAATAGGTCGAGCACCTATGGTAAAATGATGCTTTGTGGTATAAAAAAGATCCCACACTGAAAAAAGTACGCCAGAAAGCGGATTTTATCTACGGTGCCAAAATCCACTCTTCTTTCGGCGAATATTTTACACCCGATATCAACACAAAATGACATGAAACAGGAATAATAAAACTCCAACCCGTGGGTCGTGAAAATATCAACTAACAAAAAAGTACACCATTTTCAGGATTCTTTCTACGGTGCTAAAATCCACTCCTCTTTCCGGCATTATTCCACAACCTATTTTACACCGGTGCAATGCAAAAATGCATGTGTTTTGAGGGAATATTCCTACACCACTGGAGTAAAAAGATTATCAGACAAATCGGAACAGTGTAAACTAGAATTGGGGGAGTAAAAATAGATTAAAATGTGAAATTACCGGCGTAGAAAAATCTTCGCAAGGTGCAGAATGAACCCGCGTTCAATATTCCATTGCTGCTGAAAAGAAACAAGGATTAAAAATATCCCAGTTTATTCTCATTAGGCACTTAAGATTAGTTTACACTGATAACAATGATTAATATACACTTTGATGAACATACACTCCAACGGAGAGTTTAAATCACTTTTACTTATAATCACTTCCAATCATCTAAATACCTCTAATTAGCACTTTAATCTTGAACCATATTGAAATTGACTATCAATCACCACAATAATTTCGTTTGTCTTTGCACAGACATGGCTTAGGCTTACAACTTTCGCCATGCCATAGGATTCGCTGGTTTTGCTCCTCGCAACGTTTCCTGTTGTATCATTCATTAACACCAGACAATCACCACCCATCACCGAAGATCACTTCTTTGAGGCGCTGCACACTTTTTTGAGGGGGATCACGAATCCCCCTGAAAGGTCGATGGCGCCCCTTGAAATGAAGTTTTCATACCTTTGCCTTAAGAAACGAGATTTGTTTCCTCGCAATGGGATCTGGTGGCTCCTGGCAGGTTTCGGAGCCCACAGGAAGCCGGTTTTCGCCAAAATCGGAGCCCCTGATCCGGATACAGTTACCCTGTGGGTCTATAGGGCTAACCCCGCCACCCCTCTCCGCTGCTGTCGGAGATGAGGAGACCGGCTCCCCCACCTTTGGCTTGTAATATCATCGAAAAAGCCTAATCCTAGAGGCCATAAACCCTTTATGACAGACCCTGCCCTACCCCCACCCACCGTGGATCGTGCCCCACACTTGAAGCTCTATAGCCCTTAAGTGGCTTTTTATTTATATATATATATATATATATATATATATATATATATATATATATATATATATATAGCCACAGGGCGTTACCACTGGGGACCTGGGGAAGGACTGTGCCCCCTCTTTTGGAGAGAAAGTGAGAAGGATGCCAGCTCTTTTGGCCGAAAATAGCATTGCATATGCAGGGTCTAACTGATGTAGGTAGTGTTTTATCACCATCCCCCCACTCGAACATCTGGGGCGACGCCAATGGCGGGGCGGGGGGGGCCTGGCTGCAGTCACAGGGGGCCCGGGTAAAACACAGGGGGAATGCTCTGAAATTGCTGAGAATAGGGGCTCGGCTTCGGCAGTGGGTCAGGGGTATATTCTGAGAGGTCCAGTCGCACACTCAGAGGCTCTAAGTTGACTACAAGGGACCCGGGTACGCTACATTTGAGTGGCATTTTGAAGGCAATTTGCGGGGCTGGGGTACAGCCGTAGCCGCCGGGCCCCTTTGCGGGGGGGGCAGTGGCTGTGGCGAGGGGCGTTTCTTTTCATTGCTTAAGGTGAGCCCAAGGCGAGGGCGATCGCCTTATCGCCCCCCCTCACTTGGATTCGTACCTGGTGCTGGCATTGGTGAAATGTCGTATTTTTCATCGACAAGTCCGCCATATTGAACTTATAAACTGTATACTGACCTCGATTTATAAACAACGGGCAGGAGCGCAGCCAGAGCTTTGGTATGGGGGGCACACCAACTTTGAAGGGTACCCCGGGAAAAAGGGCACTTTTTAACGTAACCTAAAAAACTTAACTAACTAACGTAACTAAAAACTATATCTTTGTTTATATCATTTTTTGGGCATCTTTGGCTCAATAAAAATGCAAATAAACAATTGACGGAGAAGGAAAACTCTATTAAAACCGAAAAAGGAAAAAATCATCAAAATGCCATGGAAGTAGCCGAAACACGACTGTTTTGGATATATTTAAGGGCAAATCAGTCAACTCATGCAAGTACTTAACATCAGAGAAATCAGCGGAGCACGTGATATCTGTTACCATGTGCAAGTTAAGGCATATTGGAGTCGAAAATTTATTTGTTATGCCCATTGGTTTTGTCGTAACGAGTGAGCCCTGGCTGAACGCGGATAAAGTTTCTTGCCTCCCACAATCGCCGTGGGACGAGGAGTGGCATAGTGTCTTTGGAAGAACAGAATTTTTGCTGCCGGAATAATTTGGGAGATACCTTTTGAACGCGCTTATTAAGTTCCACATTCTCAAGGATCGGTCCCAGTTAAGAGTAAAGAAGAGGTGAATGGGGTGGTTTGGATGGGTATGGTGGGACAGGGCTGACAATTGTTAAAACTAGTTCTTCATTTAAATTAATTAGTAGAAATCCTGGTTTAGGGGACTGTCCTCTGAACTGAGGGGCACATGCCTTTTTATCATCACTTCCCAGAATCCACCAGTATAATAAGTAATTTATATAACCAGGGGTGCCTAGGCATCACAAGCCGTTTTAGAGATTCCTCATTCCCCGTTAGCTCCGTTTTACAAGGGGAGTTTCCATCGTGTTCTTATTCCCCATCTATCCCAGGGACTAGACTAGCTCATTGGCCCCATAGATGAGGTCATCAGACTAGCTCAATGGGCCACAGATAGGCTCATAGGGCCTTAAACCAGTTCAAGAACCCCCAGAACAGTTTAAGGCGCCAGATCACCTCAGGGGGCCTCAAGCCAACATTAGGGGCTCTCACAAGCTCAGCGCCCAGACCAGCTCAGGGTACCCTCAGAACACAGATCCGCTCTTGGGCCCCAGATAAGATCTTGGGGCCCCAGATCAGTTCAGGGGCCTCAAGTCAGATCAGGGGCAAGATCAAGTCAGGAGCACCAAATCAGCTCAGTGATCCCTAACCAGCTAGGGGCCCAATCAGTTCAGGAGCCCCAGAGCTGCTCAGGGGACACCAGATCGCCCCATAGGGCACCAGATCAGCTTCGGGGACAAACAATCAGATCAGTGGTCCCCGACCAGTTCGGGCCCCAGATCAGCTTGGGAATACCAGATCAAGTCAGGAAGCACTTAATCAGCTCAGGAACCCCATACCATCTCAGGGGCCCTCGCCACCCCTGTGGGCCCAGCTCAGCTCAGGGCCTGGGAGCTGCTCAGGAAATCACGTAATCAACCCAGGAGGCCCGGGTCAGCTTACAGGGCACCGCATTAGCCATGGAGCACCAGACTAGCTCAGAGGGAATCAGATGGGCTCAGGAGACACAATGATGACTCAGGAGGCACCATATCGACTCAGGGGGTATTAGTTAAGTTCAGGGGGCAGTATATCTGCTCAAGGTGCACCAGATCCATCAGCTCAGGGGGCAAGTTCAAGTCAGGGGCACTAAATCAGCTCAGGGATCCCTCACAGCTCGGGGCCCAATCAGTTCAAAAGCCCCAGAGCTGTTCATTAGGGGACACCAGGTGCCCATAGGGCACCAGATCAGCTCCGGGTACAAACAATCAGATCAGTGGTCCCCGGCCAGCTCGGGAATACCAGATCAAGTCAAGAGGCACTTAATCAGCTCAGGAGCCCCATTACCATCTCAGGGGCCCTCATCAGCCTCTGTGGGCCCAGCTCAGCTCAGGGCTTTAGAGCTGCTCATGAAATCACGTAAGGAGGCCCAGGTCAGCTGAAAGGGCACCAGATTAGCTCAGGGAGCACCAGACTAGCTCAGACGGCATCAGATGGACTCAGGAGGCACCAGATCGAATCAGGGGCATTAGTGCAGCTCAGGTGGCATCAGATCGATCCGCTCGGGGGCCCACATCAGCTCCCAGCCCCCAGGCTATGGCAGGGGCCTAAATCAGCTCAGGGAGCAACATAACAGCTCAGGGAACACAAGATGGGCTCAGGGCCCACCAAACCAGCTCAGAGGGCACCAGACCATCTAAGGAGACATTAATAATCAGCTGAGGGAGCACCTAGTCAGCTGAAGAGGCACCATATTGACTTAAGATACAGTAGATCAACTTGGGGAGGCATGAGATCAGCTCGGGGGCACGAATCAGCTCCAGGGGCACTATATTAGCTATTAGGGCATCAAGCAAGCTCGGAGGCATTAGACTAACTCAGAGGGCATTATATAGGTTCAGGAGGCACAATTATTTGCTCAGAGGGGCACTCCATTTACTCAAGGGCACCAGATCAGCTTAGAGGGCAAGTAATCAGCTCAAGGGGCCAAGACCAGCTGAGAGGCCACGAGATGAGCTCAAGGGGGAACCAGATTAGCTTCACCCGTACAATAATTGGCGACAATGAGGCATTAGGTGGACACCTACCAGGTGCCCATACTCTTCCCGGGTGCTTGGAAAGGCGACAGAATGCCATAGCTGACCGAAAAAGGTATTAAATTGTCCAACAAATCGCTACATGCGGTCCAGTTACATTTCGTTTCAACGGCGTAGGGCACTAAATTTCGAGCGGCACGGCCCAAATTGGGTACACCACCTGGACATCAAAAGAGCACCCCGGCAGTGATGGGGGCACGTGCCCCCTGTGCCCCCCTGGCTGCACCCCTGGACAGTAGATCAACTCTGGGAGGCATTAAATAAGCTCAGGGGGCCCCAATCAGCTCAAGGGGCACTAAAACAGCTAATAGGGCATTAGGCAAGCTCGGAGGCATCAGACTAACTCAAAGAGTATTATATAGGTTCAGAAGGCTCAATTATTTTCTCAGGGGGGCACCAGATAACTGCAAGGGCACCAGATCAGCTCAGAGGGCACATGATCAGCTCCAGGGGGCACCAGATGAGCTCCGCTCGTACGATTATTGGCGACAATGAGGCATTATCTGGAAACGGATTATGTGCCCATACTCTTCCCGGGTGCTTGGAAAGGCGACAGAATTCCCTAGCTGACCAAAAGAGGCACTTAATTGTCAAACAATAGTTGAAATCGCTAAATGTACTCTAGTTCCATCTAGGTTCAACGGCCTAGGGCACTAAATTTCGAGCGGCATGGCCCAAACGGGGTACACCACCCAGCAATCGAAAGGGCACCCGGCACCGATGGGGGCACATGCCCCCTGTGCCCCCTGGCTGCGCCCCTGGACAGTAAACTCCGGGAGGCATTAAATAAGTTCAGGGGGCCCGGATCAGCCCAAGGGACACTAAAACAGCTAAAAGGACACCAGGCAAGCTCGGAGGCATCAGACTAACTCAGAGAGCATTATATAGGTTCAGAAGGCACAATTATTTTCTCAGGGGGAGGGGCACCAAATTGACCACGAGGGCATCAGATCAGCTCAGGGGCATATGATCAGCTCCAGGGGCCAACACCAGCGCTCAGGGGCACCAGATGAGCTCAAGGGGCACCAGATTAGCTCCGCCCGTACGATTATTGGCGACGATGAGGCATTTTCTGGAAACAGATAATGTGCCTATACTCCTCCTGGGTGCTTGGAAAGGCGACAGAATGCCCTAACTGACCAAAAAAGGCACTTAATTGTCAAACAATAGTTTAAATCGCTAAATGCAGTCTAGTTCCATCTAGGCTCAACGGCGTAGGGCACTAAAATTCGAGCGGCACGGCCCAAATAGGGTACACCACCTGACAATCAAAAGGGCACCCCGGCACCGATGGGGGCACGTGCCCCTGTGGCCCCCCTCCGGCTGCGCCCCTGACCACGAGAGAAGAAAAAACAAGTTGATGACCATGATCTCTCTAGCTAAAAATACGACACAATCATATTTTCATCAAAGTACAAATATGTAGGTACAATCAATCCAAGTACAGTACAAGGATAGGCTGGACAGCAAGGGGAGAAGTGGGACAACTTGTCCCAGTTCTCCCCAACCCGCCATTTTTCAGAATTGCGATGTCAGCAAAATTAACACCCCTTTCGTTGTTTGAAGCTGGGACAGATCGATGGAGAATGCGACATCAAATTTATTGCACTAAAATAAAGAACTTTTCGGTTGCATATTTAACAGAAAATCCACTCAAGAAAACGTAAAATTAACTTTTTAAGGAGCACTCACCTCTCGCTTCCAGCACCCACCAGAAAAGGAAGTTGACGCCCTAGTGATGTGCAGCGGCACGTATAGTGCGGAAATCAGCTGAAAATTATATTTTTGGCTCACTCGTGGATTCAATAATGGGGGTGTCCCACTTCTCCTGCGTCCCAGTTCTCATCACTCTCTCCTACCTGTACGAGTCGTGATCAATCCTCTGAATGCGAAACTGCGGTGGGTAGTTCAAGCTCAGAATTGAAGCAGAAAGGAAATGGCGCGATTCCACCCACGTGTAAACTGTAGTAAAAACATACCTTCCTCCATCATAGAAACACACCCAAACAAAAATCAGAAAAATAAATACCTTCATCTAGGGTAGTTTAATCATTCAAGAACTTGTTTTAATCTATTGGCAGGATTGTTTCACCACAGGAGAGTGAAACTATTCTTGGGGCAGTTTGTGAGTTCCATAGAAATACTCTGAGGTGATGCATTTACACCTTTGCATTTTCAGTAAGAATGGAACTGCACTGTGCTAAAAATGAAATAGTGATTAATTTACCACATGCGTGTAATATTATACCTTTTCTTCTAATATTAAGCTGGATGTCGGAATATATTTACCAGGAATTCTAAACAAATTCTTGATAATGGGGTAATTTTAGGAGCAGACAAATTGAAATTCTACGCTTGAGGTGTTGTTTTTTCAGTGCACTTGTAACACCATATTGGTATCATGTTAAGCTTCTTCCCACCATGTTTAGAAGCCGAGAATCATTTTAAGCTGTCAAGGCCTACAAAAACACTTCCTGTTCTGGAATTATGCTGGGAAGAGGATCTAATGGGAGCAAGCATGCTCGAATGATCCTTTAATAAGGTTTCATGGTATCATTTTATGCTTGAGCAGATCGTGATTCCGGATTAGATAGAGCACATAGGAATAAAAATTTCTCTCAGTGTATGAGCATCAGAAAACACTACTTGCTAGACTCAATCTAGTCCAAGAGATTACATTGAGTCGGCAACGGGAATACAATGAGCCTGATTCTGCCTAATTCCAACGGAGTTTGACACCAGAATCCAGACTCGCTTTCAGCACCGACTGAGTTTATCCAAAAGGACTCAATTTTTCTCTCAGTGTGTAGTGGTAACGCGATGGGGCACGCCAGTACGAGGGTGCTGTAAGGTTAGAGCCGAGTGATGTGCCGCACGAATTCATAAGCGCCGCCACTGGCCAAAAAATGAGGGGCCAGTCAATCTTCAACATGTTGCCGTCTATAAACTTCTCCCTATGAAACAAAAAATTACGAATTTGGGCTTACTGTTGCCTTCCGCACCGGGTGGTTGCAAAATATTCCCATTGTTTCCTAAATTGCCTGAAAATGGGATTTTTTATGAAAAATAATCCC
This sequence comes from Lepas anatifera, assembly GCA_034440635.1. Classification (NCBI taxonomy): domain Eukaryota; kingdom Metazoa; phylum Arthropoda; class Thecostraca; family Lepadidae; genus Lepas; species Lepas anatifera. The sequence goes on along the minus strand of JAOTON010000428.1, from coordinate 71,752 downwards.
CTATTTCGACGCGGATGAGATATTATTTGAGAGAGGGGCGTAGCCAGGATTTCGTTCAAGGAGGGGCGGCGCCCCGAAAAGGGCCCTGTGACAGCGCCAAAAGGGCCCTGATGGGTAAAAAGGGCCCTGCTTGTTACAGGATAGAGTACTTAAGAGGGCTTAAGAGGGCCCTGGCTGGTATAAAATTCCAAATTTGGCCACAGAGCATAGTGCGGGCGAGCCGCACCTCGCACGGCTCGTGTCCTCAGAGGGGCCCTTCGGGCCCTCAGGGGAGGGGCGGCTGTCCCTGCCGCCCCCTCCCTTGGCTACGCCCCTAATTTGTGATGACTTTAGTGTAAGTTTTAAGAACATTTCCAGCCCGTCAACTAATATTCTACACCATGGAGAATTGGTCGGAGAACCTTTGCGTCCAAGCTAATTTCTGGACATTTTTTCATGTATTAGACGTCAGGACCCACATAAGCTCCCTGTAACATTCCGAAGCATGAGGCTTAAAAATTGAATCATAGGTAAGGAATTCACCGGGATTTAGTATCCATCAGAATGAAAATTTTAAACATACATATCCTCAGAGTCCGCATCAAGTAATTGTTTTGAGCTCAATGCACTTCATCAATGGAACCACTTTTGAAAATTGTCGCTATTTCCCTAAAAAGAAAATCCTCAGGATATGGCCATCCGTCGCGGCAAAAATCCACCGTGGAAGATCCGCAGACCGGAACTAGCTACAGCTACCGGGGATGTGTTCAGAAAGGGCTCGCAGATTTTTCAGTTTCTGGGCGATTTGCGAATGGGGCAGGCAGCGACCCTGAGGTTGTCAAATCGGCACATACAGTGCGTATGTACAGCCGGAATAGAAAGTATCTCTCCATCGTACGGTACTGAAGGATCCAGGATAATGTATGTCTTAAAAAGTTTCAGGCATAATCATAGTGGTTGGTAAGTTAAGACGCCAAGGTGATGATTATTATTATCATTGGTCAGGTGTATGGCTCTCGGGCGTCTTAGCCTGGACGGTTTGATACCAGATGACAGGAGAGATACTTATTCGAGAGTGTGCACAGGTCATGGGCAGCTTGGAGATGGCAGGGAGAACTAAAGGAACGTACGTAAGCTTGTACAATTCTGTGGCCATTGGGTGATACCCGATGCTTTTATACTATTGATGCTCCGCATTTTATGCCGGTTTTGTACATAATGTGTTCCATACCTGCACTGACGCTTATCATAAAGCCCACTCCGTGGAGATGGAACAGGGCCAAATAAATATATACCCAAATAAATACAGTGTAAAACTCGCCGCCACACCCCTGGCTGGAGTCCGTGACGCGAGCTGAAAGGCCGTTTCCCGGTAGGAGAACAGATGGTCACGGTGCCACACACACTGGACCGTGACGTCACAGCCAGAAGGTCGCTGGAAGGGCAGCTGGGCAGCCCGGCGCAACAACAGCGCTTAGTTTACGGATGGGTATTCTCACTTGGTGCACATGCAAATTCTGTCGGGAATCCGAGGAAATATGAGCCTCGCGGGGTGTCATTTCAGCGTAGACCTGAGGGAGGGAAAGTCCAGGATCCGGTAGCAGGCATATGTTTACCATTTGTTTCACTCTTCAGTAAATTACGTTTGAAAGCTACACAGAATCATTGACTCGTTAAATAAAACAGAATTTTCCTCAGAGCAGACTTCACTGGTTTGTTTTTTGTTCAGAAAAAGTTAGCATGCCAGAAACAGTAGCACTGACGCCTTTTGAAGCATCTTAACGTGCCCCCAAAAGCACAGTCTCCTAAGGAATCTCAAAGTTCTTATTGCTCCAGGAATCAGATAATGTATACCGTAAATTTAATGTTTTGAATAGGTAAGAGAGTCTTTGGGCAAGGCTTCAAGTCTCAATCAATACCACTAGGTCAATGCTGAATGACGGTAAATTTTTTGGCTAATTAATAACAATGATAGATCAGGGCTGTTCAGCGGAGTCAGGCACTCGTAGTTGATGCACATGTGCTCGTAGTGAAGATACAACTGTTTCAAAGCGAATCGAAAGTGAGTGACAGACTCGAAATTGAAACAGAGCCTTCCCACTCCGTGAGGAGTGCAGAATCTGGAGAATCTCTCTCTCTCTCTCTCTCTCTCTCTCTCTATATATATATATATATATATATATATATATATATATATATATATATACACACTTCTGATACTCAACTGATTGTTTTTAGACTTCTCTCCTGCCTTTCAATGAATACCAACACAGATGCTCAAAACTCAGCTGCACACGAGCTGTCTGGAGCTGGCTTCACCTCCCCCCTCCCCCTAGCCCAGGTCGTTGCTGGATTGGATCCCCCTCCCTCTCCCGACACCACGTCAAAATACAGGACAACGCTCCCGGTCACAGCTACTGCGACCTTGGCATTGCAAAGTGCGACAGTGTACCGTAGGGTTTAGGGCTCAAGCAAAGTATTTGAAAGGGGTAAGCAGAGACTGCACCGCCTAAGAAGAGGCGACGAGCCTTCGAAATCGTTATTTCGAGCTTAGGAACAGCACAATTGGAAAGGTTTTCGATATGCATTACATTTGGTGTACATCGTCATATGGAACAGATCGCACCTAGAAAATTGAAACATAGCAGAGGAAAATTATGGGATGTCATGATGCTCATTATCCTACACTGCAGGCAGGAGCTGTTTTCGGAAGGCATTAAGGGATTCCCAAGCCATTTCTTGGTAAGCATCCGCTTGAATCTGGGTCAGGATGGCCGTTCGATGCTGTATGATTTTCTGGAATCTCAATCACCGTGCTTACGTTCGAGGATCGTTCAGACATTTGGCCAACCTCATATGGACAATCTCGTCTGCAACTGGTCGGATACATAAACTTGAATCGGTGATAGTAAGAAGGATATTTGCAAATCTGGGTCAACATAATTTTGGGTCAGGGACATTTCGTGCGTGGAAGTTCTGTGACAAACTATAAAAACTACGCATAATGGCCTGAAATTTGACTGAAAATACATCAAAAGCATCAGATTACAACCCAAATGGTCTACGTCAAAAGCGTCCCTTTCGAAGAAATTCATACACGAAAGATTTAGATGGACTAGTGACACGAAGCTTTCATCGAAATACTGAAACTCAATCGATTACACCTCATGGCCTCAAAAATAAAACATATAAAACATCTGCGTTTTTAAGCAGCGAATTGTTTAGGCTTCGTTCAAGAGCGGTCACGTGTTATCTTCCAGTCGGGTCCGGAAGAGCATCCCTGAATTCCAAACAGGCTCTGCGTGCAAGGCCACGAGACGGAGCCACCGGCGGGGTGGGTGGGGCGCGCCGCTACTGTCGCACTAGAAGGTCAGCAATTAGGCGATCCATGAAACCGCCAGCATACAGGCCACTAGAATGCCGCATCATTATACGTTTCGAATCTGGCTTGATGCATCTTCTTACAATTCCTGAGCGGTGAGTGAACCGCAAAAAGATGCCCAACACAAAAATGGCATGGGGAAACAACCGATAACAAATATTTGACTTGAATTCCCAATTGACTTTTCTCTGTATTCTATGCCTTATGTGGAACTCCGGCATGTTCTGCGGAATTCGTCTACTTTGAGAAGCGTGAGCTTGGCTCTTCTCTCTCTCTCTCTCTCTCTCTCTCTCTCTATATATATATATATATATATATATATATATATATAGAACCACAAAATCACTATCACAACCGCAAAACTAAAAAAACATATAATCGGGAGAAATGAGGCCGTGACAGAAGACATGCCAGAGTGATAGCTTACCATAATTTGGTTTTTAGTCTCCTACCGTTTTAAAAATATTAGCTGGAGTATAGGACTGAATCGATCACGCCAATCAAATCTCTGAGCCTGTTGATCTCAAGAGAATGGGCCACTTTGCCAAAACTTTAAATGGGACTGTTCTACACGGTTCTCCCCTATTTTATCATCGCCTTACTTTGATGAGTAATAAGTGCATCTTTCACCCAAATTAGCTTGATAATAGTGATGATTCAGGATACTCTGAACAATTTTCTTTACATCGGCAGCCATAAAACCCCTAAATTCCAAAATCCAAAAAACGGCCCCCTGGCCACCCACGACAGCGTTTCCAACCACAGTGCGCTGGTAGAATACCCCCTCCCCCTCCCCGAGCTGTTTATCTCAGAATTTCCAGATTTCCACCAAATTAGGAATACATATTTAAAAGGTGTGTAACCAACTAGTGCAGAAGGCAATAGTAATGAGCCCACACCCGATAAGCTATTGGCTCAAGATGGGCAAGTTTCTTGTCAGCAGCAGATTGAAGATTGACCGACCCCTCACTTTTTCAATGGCGACACCCTTTGGCTAACGGGTATTTCCATTCCGCCGCATCAAATAAAATGTCAAACGGAAAAGTAGTGACGCAAAAATAATGCCCAAACAAGTAGAAGAGAAAAACAAGACCTTAAACAGCAAAACCAATAACTTAGTATTTCCTTGCCCCTAAATCACGGTTTCTTTAGGAAAATGACCATTGTAGTAAACCATATACCTACTGTTGCTTTCCTACTCCCATAACAACTCACTGTCGCCACCATACACGGATCTAGGGGAGCAAGGTGATGCTTTGCTCTCCTCAAACCTCAGCGCTCCCTGGAAAGGTCACGGCGCCCCCTGAAAGGTTGATGGGACCCCCTGTAATGTCACTTCCCCCATTCCCCTGTCCCCCAGGACGCGGGCATCGTTGCCCCCGCAATGGGATTTCACACCCACCTGATAAGTTTTGGCGCCCCCCTGTAACCAAACACCCCCATCAGAAATCCTGGATCCGCCTATGGACACCACTATCTTGTTCCCGACGGAAAGCAAAGCCTCAACATGCATGTGCTTGATTTTTTTGCAGAAACCGTGACTGACTCGAACCTGAATGAGGCTTCAGTGGAATGCCCAAACAGGACGTGAGGAAGCTGTCGTGTCATCTCTCCCCACCGCCCGCTTCCAACAGGAGTTCACGCTCAGTCAGGCCAGTCACGCCGTACCTGTTCCTCAAGCCAAAGAGACGTGACGTTGCACAAAGATTCCTGCTTAAAGGTGCCAGGACGGAACCCTCATGGCCCAGCCGGACTCTATCTGTCCCGTAGCACAGAGGGAGCCTGGCACAGTTGAGGAGCTTGGCATTGGAATTAAGGCCACATTGCAACACCAACTTACGTCCCCGAAGTCAACCAAATTGACAAATTGCTGGCGTATATTCTAGCCCAGTCGACATACTTTACGGTAATAACAGCTTCTTCATGCAAGTGTTTGCTCTTTGCTTCACTAGTGTTAGGGCAATGTACCGATGAGGTAAACAGAAAAGTAGGTACTGATTTAAAGCTGACCTCCCTTCTAAAGCAAATTCATGTCTAAAAAAACGAGCGTTGGGAAAAGTAGAGTTACAAAACCAGCCCTCGTCAGCTAGTAGAAAACATAAGTGAAACATAATCGCTTAAATCCCTTTGAATGGTGACTTCAAAACGGCCTGACAGCGATATTGTTCACTAGATATCTGGGTAAGTAGCGGACGAGTGCTTAGGCGTTTATCATGGGTAGTTCTAGTACGTGAGTTATTAAGCGCATGCAAATAAATACCCACCGCTTTAGGCTTAAATCTTACTACTTTCAGATGTACTTACTCACGTGCTGGTGTGAGTTTTAAATAAACGCTGAAGATCATATTTTCAACAAACTTAGTAGTTGATCTTTTCTTAATGCCTAGAGCTTTAACACGCGAACTGGGGGAGGGGGCTCGGAGGCCCCTCCCATTTTTCCGAGGCGGCCGGAGAACCACTCGTAGCCGAAAAACGATACTCGGATCACATTTAACAGAATTTAACTGTAGGAATTCGTTCAGACTTCCTCCACAAGAAGATATTGGGGGTCGGAGCTTTCGTACTGTATTACAGTGCTTCGTCAGCGATGATCGTGCGGAATATAAGGGGGATAAAAAGACACAAGAAAACACACAGTACAAAAGTTGAGGTCAGAAAAATATGTCACATCAATAATCTACACGTGACAGCAATAAACCATTGACTTCTTAGAACGACCTAAGAAATTATCAATACATTAAGAGGTAAAGTTTTAAAAAACGCATCTTTAACATGAAAACGCTAGAGAACTAGGTGTAACAAGAGAGGGGGTTTAAGACAGCAATAATAAAACACACAATACTCGCAATACTCACTTTTTAATTAAATAAAAGAGGGGGGAAGCTGTAAAAATGGGCAGGGGCGCAGCCAGAGCTTTCGTATACGGGGGGCACACCAACTTTAAGGGGCACCCCGGGAAAAAGGGCACTTTTTAACGTAACCTAAAAAACTTACTATATCTTTGTTGATATCATTTTTTGGGCATCTTTGGTTCAATAAAAATGCAAATAAATCATTGACGGAGAAGGAAAACTCGATTAACACCGAAAAAGGAAAAATATAACCAAAATGTCATGGAAGTAGCCAAAACATGACTTTTTGGATAGATTTAAGGACAGCCAACTCATGCAAGTACTTATCAGCGGAGCATGTGATATCTGTTACAATGTGCAGGTTAAGGCATATTGGAGTCGAAAATTATTTTATGCCCACTGGTTTTGTCGTGACGAGTGAGCCCTGGCTGAACGCGGATTAAGTTTCTTGCCTCCCGCAATCGCCGTGGGACGAGGAGTGGCATAGTGTCTTTAGAAGAACACATTTTTGCTGTCGGAAAAATTTGGGATATACCTTTTGAACGCGTTTATTAAGTTCCATATTCTCAAGGCTTGGTTTCAGTTAAGAGTAAATAAAAGGTGAACAGGCCTTTGGCTTGGATGGGGATGGTGTGACAGGGCAGAAAATTGTGAAAACTATTTCTTCATTTAAATTAATTAGTAGAAATCCTGGTTTAGGGGACTGTGCTCTGAGTTCAGGGCACATGCCTTTTTATCATCCCTTCCCAGAATCCACTAGTATAATAAGCAATTTATATAACCAGGGGTGCCTAGGCATCACAAGCCGTTTTAGAGATTCCTCATTCCTCGTTAGCTCCATTTTACAAGGGGAGCTTCCATTGTGTTCTTACTTCCCATCTATTCAAGACCAGCTCTGGGGCCCCCAAGTGTGGGTCAGAGGCCTCCAGAGCACCTTTCCCCCATCCCCCAGTTGTGCCTCCAGGGACCAGACTAGCTCAGTGACCCCGCCCCGAGATGATCGGAGTTGGCCTTGTGTTCTTATTATCTGTCTATTCAAGACCACCTCAGGGGCCCGTGATGTAGATCAGGGCCCCAGGCAGCTCATGCTTCACCCAGGGACTAGACTAGCTCATTGGCCCCAGAGATGAGGGCGTCAGACTAGCTCAATGGGCCACAGATAGGCTCAAAGGGCCTTAAACCAGTTCAAGAAGCCCCAGAACAGTTTAAAGCGCCAAATCACTCCAGGGGGCCTCAAGCCAACTTAAGGGGCTCTCACAAGCTCAGCGCCCTGACCAGCTCAGGGTACCCTCAGAACCTAGATCCGCTCTTGGGCCCTAGATCAACTCTTGGGGCCCCAGATCAGTTCAGGGGCCTCAAGTCAGGTCAGGGGGCAAGATCAAGTCAGGGGCACTAATTCAGCTCAGGAATCCCTCACCAGCTCGGGGCCCAAGCAGTTCAAAAGCCCCAGAGCTGCTCAGGGGACACCAGATCGGCCCATAGGGCACCAGATCAGCCTAGGAGACAAACAATCAGATCAGTGGTCCCCGACCAGCTCGCGGCCCAGATCAGCTCGGGAATACCAGATCAAGTCAGGAGGCACTTCATCAGCTCAGGAGCCCCATACCATCTCAGGGGCCCTCACCAACCCCTGTAGGCCCAGCTCAACTCAGGGCCTGGGAGCAGCTCAGGAAATCACGTAATTAACCCAGGAGGCCCAGGTCAGCTTAAAGGGCACTATATTAGCCATGGGGCACCAGACTAGCTCAGAGGGAATAAGATGGGCTCAGGAGACACACTGATGACTCAGCAGGCACCAGATCGACTCAGGGGGCATTAGTTAAGTTCAGGAGGCAGTATATCTGCTCAGGGTGCACCAGATCGATCAGCACAGGGGGCATGTTCAAGTCAGGGGCACTAAAACAGCTTAGGGATCCCTCACCAGCTCGGGGCCCAATCAGTTCAAAAGCCCCAGAGCTGCTCAGGGGACACCAGATGCCCATAGGGCACCAGATCAGCTTCGGGGACAAACAATCAGATCAGTGGTCCCCGACCAGCTCGGGAATACCAGATCAAGTCAGGAGGCACTTAATCGGCTCAGGAGCCCCATACCATCTCAGGGGCCCTCATCAGCCTCTGTGGGCCCAGTTCAGCTCAGGACTTTAGAGCTGCTCATGAAATACCAGATCAGGAGGCCCAGATCAGCTTAAAGGGCACCAGACTACTCAGGGGGCACTATACTAGCTCAGAGGGCATCAGATGGGCTCAGGAGGCACCAGATCGACTAAGGGGCATTAGTGCAGCTCAGGTGGCACCAGATCGATCCGCTCGGGGTCCAGTTCAGCTCCCAGCCCCCCGACTATGGCAGGAGCCTAAATCAGCTCAGGGAGCAACATAACAGCTCAGGGGACACAAGGTGGGCTCAGGGCCCACCAAACCAGCTCAGGGGGGACCAGACCATCTAAGGAAACATCAATAATCAATTGAGGGGCACCTAATCAGCTGAAGAGGCACCATATTGACTTAGGAGACAGAATCAACTTGGGGAGGCATGAGATCAGCTCGGAGGCCCGAATTAGCTCAAGGGGCACTAAATCAGCTATTAGGGCACCAAACAAGCTCGGAAGCATTAAACTAACTCAGAGGGCATTATATAGGTTCAGGAGGCACAATTATTTGCTCAGTGGGGCACTCGATTGACTCAGGGGAACCAGATCAGCTTAGAGGGCAAGTAATCAGCTCAAGGGGCCAAGACCAGCTGAGAGTCCACGAGATGAGCTCAAGGAGCACCAGATTGGCTTCACCCGTACGATTATTGGCCACGATGAGACATTAGGTGGACACATACTAGGTGCCCATACTCTCCCCGGGTACTTCGAAAGGCGACAGAATGCCCTAGCTGACCGAAAAATGTATTAAGTTGTCCAACAATAGTTTCAATCGCTACATGCGGTCCAGTTACATCTAGGTTCAACGGCGTAGGGCACTAAATTTCGAGCGGCACGGCCCAAATTTGGTACACCACCTGGCAATCACAAGGGCACCCCGGCAGTGATGGGGGCACGTGCCCTCTGTGCCCTTCCTGGCTGCACCCCTGGACAGTAGATCAACTCCGGGAGGCATTGAATAAGCTCAGGGGCCCGGATCAGCTCAAGGGGCACTAAAACAGCTAGAAGGACACCAGGCAAGCTCGGAGGCATCAGACTAGTTGAGAGCATTATATAGGTTCAGAAGGCACAATTATTTATTCAGGGGGGGGGGCACCAAATTGACTACGAGGGCATCAGATCAGCTCAGAAGGCACATGATCACCTCCAGGGGGCACCAGATGAGCTCCACCCGTACGATTATTGACGACGATGAGGCATTATCTGGAAACGGATTACGTGCCTATACTCTTCCCGGGTGCTTGGAAAGGCGACAGAATGCTCTAGCTGACCAAAAAGGCACTTAATTGTCAAACAATAGTTGAAATCGCTAAATGCGGTCTAGTTCCATCTAGGTTCAACGCCGTAGGGCACTAAATTTCGAGCGGCACGGCCCAAAGGGGGTACACCACCTGGCAATCAAAAGGGCACCCGGCACCGATGGGGGCACGTGCCCCCTGTGCCCCCTGGCTGCGGCCCTGGACAGTAGATAAACTACGGGAGGCATTAAATAAGTTCAGGGGGCCCGGATCAGCTCAAGGGGCACTAAAACAGCTAATAGGGCACCAAGCAAGCTCGGAGGCATCAGACTAACTCAGAGAGCATTATATAGATTCAGAAGGCACAATTATTTTCTCAGGGGGGCACCAGATTGACTTCGAGGGCATCAGTTCAGCTCAGAGGGCACATGATCAGCTCCAGGGTTCAAGACCAGCGCTCAGGGGGCACCAGATGAGCTCAAGGGGCACCAGATTAGCTCTGCCTATGTACATAATGCCTATGTACAAATTCTATGTACATACATACTATGATGTGTGGCTCTTGTTGTCAAAATCATCTGGGGAATGTAGTGCAAAAACCAGTTCATAATTTTTGGGTCTTATCGACGCACCAACTGTCAGCGTCATATGGCGTTTCCAACTCTGTTCGAAGGCTTTTCTTGCTGGAAGGCTTTCTCGGGAGCAAGTTTGATGACTCTGACAAAGGGCTGTGACCGAATATATAATCTCTACAAATTTTCAACATCAAGGAATCGATAAGAAAGGCCAACTAACAACTTATTATTTTAACATAAGGGATTATGCAGCGATCTCACTATGAATTTCACGTATTCCACCACGACAATAATAAAAAAATAGGGTAAGCACTTCACATCGCCATACCAGCAACCAGTCCGACGCGCTTTTGCTATACCATGTCCCGCCAATTCACGAGCGAGCTCTGAGTGCTGAGAACTGTCGCGTGTGAAATGAGATAATCATTCAATCCCACGGTACGTACTGGCTGGGGCGTGGGCTTCCGGTCGGATAGAACACAATGTTTAATTGGTTATAAGTAATATCCAGCTTTGTGATTAACTGATGCTGGAGCGGCTTCGCCGAGGTTTCCCGTAACTAGGCGCTTTGTTTCGTTTTTGCACGATAAAGAAGACAGCCACTGGCGGCAATTTTTAACACGATTTTTGTGGATTGCCCATTTGAGACAGCCATTAGAACACAATTATTATTTTCGGGTGGCGTTCTGTCGTATTTTCGTTAGGTGAGTTTGCGTTAGTTCAATTGTAAGTCATCTGCTGTCTATTTCACTGGGGGGGCAATTTCCGGGCACTGGGGGGGGCAATTTCGGCTGACTGGCCTCCAGTTAACATGTTAAAAAATGGCCTGCCCTGCAATGCAATTACTCTTACACTTTGGGGGAAAATGCGCCCTTTGCCGCGAAAGTGAAGGAAACATCGGCGTATATACTCTGTTTTGCTGCCAAGAGTAATTTTTTGACATCGTCGACTGTTTATGAAGCCAATTGTTTCGATTGGTAGGCACTAAATAAAATAACAAACATTCTAGCTTCCAAATACTTGCCTCAGATCAGATGTGTTGCCCTCTGCCTGCTGCAATATCCGTGGTGACGCGCTCCTCGCTAAATATCAGGACGAACAGCCGCCGTCTCCGCTGTACAGGTCCTCAGCACCACCGGCGAACCCTGTCGCACGCGCGCCGAGCCGCATGTGGTCCGGAGAGGCTATGGCCCTGCTTTACGACGGCGCACTGCCGCGGGCGATCGGGGCTGGCCTGGTACGTTTGTACTCCCCACGCTTACCTGTGGATGGTTGGGCGAAGTTTGTGTAAATTCAAAGCTTCATTACCGTTCAAATCTTGAATTGATCTGTGGTAAGGCTTGCTGTTAATTCCAAACTTCCGAATGCCAGAATCCACCTACCATAATAGATAGCATTCACTGATAGAGGCAGCGAGAACGTCTCGATGGCAGCACGATTTCCATCAAAACAACTGTCGTAGCTAACAGCCCTTTGGCGCTGCGCAGCCTTGAGTGAAATGGTGTCAACGGGGCAGGTGCTGCCCGCAGGTCGGTAGGGACTTTCCAGCCACTGGCGGGCACAGAGGGGGGGGGGGGAAGCAGCCATACCCCCGCTCAAAATGGCGAAATTTTGACCGATTTTCTTAAAAAACCACTATGTCTTAGAATTCCTCCCAAGCTGCCCCCTCCCCAAACGGCACTTCTGCCTCCACCCAGATATCAAATGGACTAAATTTCAGTCGCTTTTCTTTAAAAGTACTAGGGGAGAGGGTGGTAAGACGGACATGATAGTAAGGGCACAGGCTCTGTGGACCAAACCAGCAATGATATAGGTACCTAAATTTCCCATTACTTGCATTAGTGCGCCTTGGGGTGCCTTTATCATGAACCTAAAACACTTATTCCTAACCTTTGTTTTGCCTTTTTTAAACAAAATTGGTTTCTCACCCTACCAATGTTAGTAGTTTTGTTTCTATCGCTCAATCAGTGTGAAGTCCTATTTTGAAAGCCAAATATACAAAATCTGTTCTGGGAGAGCGTTGGTATGCATCACGTGATTTAAGTTTTATATTACCCCTGCATGACGATGACTAAGAATGACATTTTCTATATAAATATTTTCTATAGATGCTATAGCATGGGACAACGTGGGAACGGAGTAAAATATTATATCACCACAAAAACTATAGGTACTATCACTGCTGTTTTTCCATGATTGAAAAAAATCTGTCTCAGAGAGTGCAGCAAACCGGCTTAGGAACTGTAAACTATTTTTGTTGGATTCCAATACAAAATTATAATTTTATCGAAATGCGGCTAAATTATTGTCTTCCGGCTATTCTATCGAAACAACGCATTGCAAAATGTTTCACGACCCATTTTCCTGCACATGGCAATGTTTTGTTTAAAAATTTCTGGCATATGATAAACCAGTTTCAGAAGCCCGTCTTGCCCCACCTGTTGGGGTAAGACAGGCTTGCAGCAGCATTTTACAGTACACGTTACTGCACAGATCCTAGTATGTTTTTAAGCGCCGGAACAAATAAATGTTTCCTGAAGCTTCATGTAAAATGCCATCACAGTTATATGAAAAGCAAGCGAGGCACACAGTCTCAGGCGCAACTATGCCCGTCTTACCACCCTTTCCCCTGTTTTTTGCAACTTTTTCTCCGTTTGCGTCACTGGCCTGCTAGTGTTCGCCAGACAACTACACTCACCGTTGCAGGCCTGGGGCAGTCCCGCCTGTGACGTTGCCGTGGGTGGAAGGCCACTGGGCCCTGGCCGATGATAAACAGAGCATGATACCGAGTAAAACTAACTGCATGCCTTGCAGTCGCACCCACTTGACGCTGAGCGGGGGCCGACGCACAAACCGCTCCACCGGTTTGTGACGTCATTTGTCTTTGGCGAGGGCCAGGGGCGTCGCCACCGCGGGGGGCAGGGGGGCCGGCCCACCCACTTTTCGGCCAAAAATTTCCTGATCTCAGTCAAAATGGGAGAAAACCAGACATTCGTATAACCAGCCGCTGCAAAAGGCAGCGAGGAGCCCAAATTCGAGCAGTATTTGGTCCTAACGTGGAAAGGTTTTTGCCAGCGTCAGTTTGAAGTTTGGCTGGCCCCCCACTTTTTGCCGGTGGCGACGCTTATGGCGAGGGCAATAACCTTGATCAGACTGCCCACAAAGTGCGTTTAAGCGATAAAATAGGTAGAACTGGAATGACTCGTTTGCTGGAATCACTACAAGAGGGGCAAGCTGTAGGGAGCTAACCGAATTATCCTCCTAATTGTCTCAGAAGCCTATCAGTGAAACATTTGTACACGCATCCTGATCTACCTACGGATGCGTAGGGTGGGACCCAACCCGTTGGGAGTGGGATACCAGCAGCAAAGGGGGCCATCCACAAATTGTGTAACGCATATTCTGCCACTTTGCCCCCACCATATCCCCATGTAGCACTTTTTGACGCCCATGTGTACCGTTTGATAACGCTGTGACTGACTTTCCCACCTCTTTTTGCGTTATGTAACGTATGGATGACCCCTAAATTCACACGGCAAGGAACAGAAGGTCAAATCATCGACCATGTGGGATCGTAACAGCCAACACGGCCACGTACCTCACGCACACTGTCCTAGCCAATTGTCTGTCAACCCGATAGCACAACTCAGTCATCACACACGATGTCAAAAGGGCTGTCATATTTCTTGGCAAGGGAACAGGCGGTAGCTCCACATTGGCTGGATCACCAGACAAGGCACAGAGGCGCCCAGCGTGAGAGGGAGGGCTGGCCATCTCCGGCACAGCACGCCGGCCCGGCACTGCCCTCTGAGGAGGCACTGACGCTCCACCACGGTCCCTAACGCGGCCTCCATCACCGGCACCGGCGAACACAAAGTACGGCTGCTCCCAATCAACAGAAGACGGCCAGTTCACGCTTAATTTCAAAGGACATACCACCTAAACTATCAAAAATAATCGACCCGATTAGTTGGGTATGTGGCACAACGCGGTATTTCCTAAGGCACCTACAGCCTGGGAAAGTTTTCAAGGCCGTCTTCATTTGTCATACCATGTAATTATTTGCGATTTGGTAACAAATCACATATCTTTAGAGAACTAGATACTTAACACGCGCATTGACGGGGGCGGGTACCCGCCCCCCTCGGGTTTTTCGGGGAGAGGAGAAAAACGGCGGCGCGCCGCCGCCGTACTTGGCATACCTTTTCCCTCATCATTTTTACAACTTCTGTGAAAATGTTAAGGTTAGGTCATGTCAGGTCAGGTCACCAGTACACGTCAAGTGACCCGACCTAAAAAAAGTTTAAGATAGCATAAGTAGGAGCAGGGTGAACTTATTCGATTGAAACTCATATCACATAATGGCCCCACCGAGTTCTCTAAAATATGTTCCGGTGTTTTTTATATCGATGACCTAAGGTCAGGTACGAGGCATGACCTCTCCATTGGAAATACAAGGGAAAAATGGCTTTTACGGAATAATTCAGTAACGGATGGTGATAGAGCATTTATTTTAGCTGCATTAGACTCGCCTGGGCTTTGCGGTTCTAATGATATGCTTTTATATAATTTGACTCTGACCTGACCTCAGGTCAGGTCAAATCCTTGATTTGATCTAGCAAGGTCAAATTATATATAATTCGATTCGGCTTGCTGAGAGGATTCATATAGTTTAAGTCGTTTTGCTCTGTCTTTACTTGTTCAGATGTAATGGCCAAAAACTTAATTTACATGTTATCCCTATGACGGCATGTTTTGACCTCTTGTGACCTTAAATATGACCTGACAAAAAAGGGATAACATATTTTCGATGGAGAAGTGGATGGGCTACCCAACGCCGTTTACAGTTTTTCGCTACCTACCGTGGTTCTCGAGATCTTAGGGGGACGGGTACCCCCGTCAAAGCGAAGGTGGCTCAGACCCCCGTCAATACGCGTGTTAAA
Source organism: Lepas anatifera (assembly GCA_034440635.1). Lineage (NCBI taxonomy): Eukaryota > Metazoa > Arthropoda > Thecostraca > Lepadidae > Lepas > Lepas anatifera. The sequence continues at coordinate 56,636 of JAOTON010000428.1, read as the reverse complement.
ACAAATTCAATCACGAAACTGTCCTCAGGGCTCAGATGAGCATTCTTGGAACGAAACGCAGCGAGGCACGCCGGCAACAGAGCAAACTGAACACTGTGGTGGCATCGTCCTGACCTGGCCACCGGACCGGACCGGCAGTTACAGCGGAGGCTTCCCCACGGCACTGCATCAAATAGTCGTCATGGCCGCACCGCATCACACGGCACCGCATCATACAGTCGTCCTGGCCGCACCGCATCACACGGCACCGCATCATACAGTCGTCCTGGCCGCACCGCATCACATAGTCGTCCTGGCCGCACCGCATCACAGGTACCGCATCACAGGCACCGCATCACATAGTCGTCCTGGCCGCACCGCATCACACGGCACCGCATCATACCAGTCGTCCTGGCCGCACCGCATCACATAGTCGTCCTGGCCGCACCGCATCACACGGCACCGCATCATACAGTCGTTCTGGCCGCACCGCATCACATAGTCGTCCTGGCCGCACCGCATCACACGGCACCGCATCATACAGTCGTCCTGGCCGCACCGCATCACATAGTCGTCCTGGCCGCACCGCATCACACGGCACCGCATCACACAAGGCCAGCAGCGCGTCTATATCCAGAGCACAACTCCAACAACCCAAATCATGACGCAGACCCTCCGCCTTTATTACTGATGTTGATCACGATCTGTACCCTGGGCTGTCTAGCTACCTAGTCTAGCTGGAGCAGATGCTACGGCAGAGGAGAGCTCACTGCACCTGCACTTCCGGCGATAAACATAAGTCAGCTGTCGCAACCAGCCGACCGACACCCTGCGCATAAACATAAAACATTCTTTGTGATAACATATGATATTGCTGAGCCTATCTATGAGCTAGCGATTTGGGTGAGATCTAGATTATGCACCAATAACAGGATGACTATTTTACAAACAGTATCATACCTTTTGTCCCAAGGCACGAATCAACAACACTACTTTACCTACCATATTTCACCCCATCTAATGGTTCCGTCTCATCGAATCTATCTCTCCTTTGGCCCCTCAAACTTGCATACACCATCCCAAAACATACATGCGGAAGCCTCAAGAATGAGGCCGATAAACTGAGAAGGTTTCAGAGCACATGTCGCGCGAAGACCTTGTGCTGAGTATGCTCACAGAGTCTGAACTTTGGCCCGACTGAATTTGTAGCTAATACACTGATGTGGCGATACCTTGTAGGGCAACCAAAATTAGCAGGTGACCTCTTCCACCAAACCTATGTGGTAGATGTTGTTTGTGTGCACTAAACCACCATTATTCAGTTTAACTCATATCATGAGTTAAATTGGTCTCCTTAGGAGACCGCCATCTCCAGACGTATGCAAAAACAAGTTTGCAAACTTGAAACTCTCCTCCAAAAATAAACTACCCTGGGACGCACGGCAGTAATCGTCATGGAGAGCACACAATTTCGCCACTAGATCACATCTGCAACCACACTGCACCCACTTTCCCAATCCTAGAACAATCATACCAGCTGCCTCCTCAGCTGCCATCATTGGGGTTCGCTGGGTTTGTCGCTCTCGGGTGAGTGAGGTGTCACGTCAGCGACGATGGTGCTGACATCTGACGGCGTGACGGCCGACTCGTCGTTCTCGGCACTGTCGCGGGCGGCGTCAGTGGCGGCGTTGGCAGCGGCCACCATGCCGGCGAACACCGAGTTGGGCCGGGCCAGGAGAACTGACGGCTTGTCGAACTCCACCACCTGCAAAGACATCACTTCACTGCGCGAGAGCAAACAGGAGTCAGGTCAAGTAGTCCAGAATCCACCGTTCAAACACATAAAATCTCTCTGTTCAATCTCATAAAATCCTCTCTCTCTCTCTCTTCTCTCTCTCTCTCTCTCTCTCTCTCTCTCTCTCTCTCTCTCTCTCACCCGTCCGGAGTCCAGCACCAGAACCCGTGAGCTGGCCAGCACGGTGTTGAGCCGGTGAGCGATGGTCAGCAGAGTGCAGCTGCTGAACGCCTCCCGAATCGTCGTCTGAATCAGCGCGTCCGTCTCCGTGTCGATGGAGGCGGTCGCCTCGTCCATCAGCAGGATCTGACAACGGAACAGCCGAGCGGTCAGCGCTTACTAACAGCTGCGGCTTACAGGTGGCACACGCGAGAGGGGGCAACCCCGGCAGATCAAACAACCAACTAGCTGGCACAGTGCTACCTTACCCTACCGTGGCGGAGGAGCGGTCTACAGCGGCTGTACCAGCGACGTCCTACCTTGCTGTGGCGGAGGAGCGGTCTACAGCGGCTGTACCAGCGTCGTCCTACCTTGCTGTGGCGGAGGAGCGGCCTACAGCGGCTGTACCAGCGTCGTCCTACCTTGCTGTGGCGGAGGAGCGGTCTAGAGCGGCTGTACCAGCGACGTCCTACCTTGCTGTGGCGGAGGAGCGGTGTACAGCGGCTGTAACAGGGACGTCCTACCTTGCTGTGGCGGAGGAGCGGTGTACAGCGGCTGTACCAGCGACGTCCTACCTTGCTGTGGCGGAGGAGCGATCTTCAGCGGCTGTACCAGCGACGTCCTACCTTGCTGTGGCGGAGGAGTGGTCTACAGCGGCTGTACCAGCGACGTCCTACCTTGCTGTGGCAGAGGAGCGGTCTACAGCGGCTGCAACAGCGACGTCCTGTAGCGGTTTACCCCGCGTTTGCCTCCTAAATTCTCCCAATTATTTTCTACTCAGTTCTCAAATTATGTCGCTCTGTCACGCGAGCATGCAGTTATATGGTTTCGTGAGTCATTAACGATGTGTAATCGTGCGATGTAATGAGGCGCGCTGGCCTTCACAATACCGCGGCAGATTGAGTTGAGGTTTTGTACATATGCTTTTTTGGTATCCGGCTTTATTACCTATCGACTGTTAATCGCTCACCTTGGTTTGCCAGCGCTGTACTGCGAGCCGACAACCAGTTTTTGTGCGCGTAGCGTCGGTGTCAGCCGCGCCCAATTGATGTTTATGTAACGAGCGTTGGAGGCCGGGGGCAGGGTTGTCCTGGTATATAAACCAGACCCCCGATACCTCAGCAGGCAGAAACAGCTATTGAACGCCGGTCTGTACATCAAAACGCGAGGTCCGCTTAAACAACTGATAATACATCTTGTAAGTTAACCGACAGACTCTGTCTCAGTGACCGCCGCAAAGACTAGACTATCACGTAACATAACGCTAGACTTCCTACCACCACCGAAGTCGAAACGTTACCATGGTGCCGTGACCCTGATAAACTACAACCGCTGAGGTGAGCCAAAAGACCAAATACTACCTGAGGTGAGATGGGAATAGAAAACTAGAAGAGTACTGATATATAAGGGAGATATTTATCGGCAAGCTGGCGAGCCAACAAGTTTTCGAGATTCCCTTATTTCCCATCCACGATAAGCAAGTATTGGTTTCACCAAGCGATCTGGACGCTTTGGAACACGGTCCCTGCATCTGTTGGGACATTCTCAGGACGGTTCTCACCCTCAAGAAGGATTTCGAGGAAATTCGATTCCTACTTTATTACCAGCACGTCGAGTGGTATTTCAGCCAGAGAAACTTGGATCACGAGTGCATTTGTCACACTAAGCCTCGTACCATGTGCTGCAAGGGGTGTGGTGCTTGCCACGATTGTGGGTGCCAGCTCGCCACCACTTGCGTTGTAGGCTTGCACCGCTGTAGTTGTCCGGTGTGCCTACACAGCTGCTGTGGACCAGAGGCCGTAGCAATTTCCCTGGTCTTTGCAAGGGGACGGCACGAATCAGCAATGACCGCTGAAAGCTACACGTGCAAACCAACTCGCCCCAGCTAAACACCTCCTCTGTGTAAAGATCAAGCCGTCCAAACAGCCACAGTACCGGAAGTAGTGACGCCAAAGAAGAAGAGACAAAGAGGTAAGCTGCTCGCACCACCTCAAGGCCTACCACCTAACTTTCGCACAAGGGACATTGCTACGTACTTCTCCAAAATCGAAGGAGGCGTACCTGTTGCTCAGCACCCCATCGCGTCTGCACGCATCTGAAATAGACATCCCCCATTACCGCAACTCTCGCAAGAGGAGCTCGCTAAAGTCCTAGATTCATCCAGTACAAATATAAATAAGCACTTTCCCGTCGAGCACTCGAAGTCACTCGCGTAAGTACGAGTTTCTCGGACACGGAAGAGGAGCAGGAGGCACGGGATCTAGACGCCATCATCGCCGAGGAAGCCCGTTTAGCGAGGGAACTCTCTGCCACCGCTGGAGCAGGAGCAGTCACATCCACCGCTGGAGCAGGAGCCGTTGCAGGAACAGCCGCAGGAACATTCACAAGGACAGTCGCAGAAACTGTCACAGGAGGAGCACTCGGACCTGTCGCTGTCGGAGCCGTCGGAGCAACAGCTGTCGAGGAAGACGAAAACTGGGATTGCAACCAAAGGTACATAGTGTGTAATTTTGTGTGTGTGTGTGTGTGTGTGTGTGTGTGTGTGTGTGTGTGTGTGTGTGTGTGTGTGTGTGTGTGTGTGTGTGTGTGTGTGTGTGTGTGTGTGTGTGTGTGTGTGTGTGTGTGTGTGTGTGTGTGTGTGTGTGTGTGTGTGTGTGTGTGTGTGTGTGTGTGTGTGTGTGTGTGTGTGTGTGTGTGTGTGTGTGTGTGTGTGTGTGTGTGTGTGTGTGTGTGTGTGTGTGTGTGTGTGTGTGTGTATTGTATTATGAACCCAGATTTTGACATGGCCTTGGGACATCGTGCCGAGCAGGCGATGCCACCCCTACCTCCCGAATCCCTTGACACAGAGACAGTAATTGAAATAGGCCGACAACTATTGTATAATAGACGAGCTGAAAGCTATCTGAAAAACCTAAAACCTTTTGACGGACTGACAGCCAAACGACTGACCGAATGGATCGAGACGATCGATAAGGTCCACCAAAATTGTAATGACGACGATGAGACAACCTTGGTAGCCGCTAGCCAGTACCTGACAGATACGGCTGAGCGATTCTACTACAATTGGACGCGTAACACCGGGCCCTCCGACAGGAAATGGTAAGATTTCAAACGACAACTCATTGAAGAATATTCAAAATTGAAAGACGCAAATAGTTTGCACATCCAGCTGTCTCATTCCAAACAGAAGGTGCATGAATTACAACAGTACGGAAACAGGTTCATGACAAACGTTTTCGAAGCCTACGGGCAGCATGCCGATGACCTCCCTGACATGATCAAAGAACAAGTCATCAGGCATTTTTCGGACGGTCTAAAAGATCAAAGAATTCGTATCACGCTCATCCAAAAAGAGCCCAAAACCAGGGCTTGCACAATTGAGATCGCTTTGGAAGCAAAGCGAAAGAACCTGATAATCGACCAAAAAGGTGCATACGCCGATCCCCACCTGCCCGCAGAGGAACCCATGGATGTCAATGCGATCCAGGACATCAAGCAAGAAATCAAAAATGAGGTAATGTCTGTCTTGAAATCAGCTTTAGACGGACTAAAACCCAAAGTAACGACAACGTCATACCCTCAGGCGAACCAGGTGCCAGAACCATCCAACCCGTCCTACGTACTAAACGCTCCGCAACAACAGGTAAGGAGAACACCGCCCGATCGATATCAGGAAAGACCGCCCCGACAATACGAACGTAACCGTCAGACAATTGACCAAAGAAGGCATCAGTTTACCGACACAGGTACCCCAATTTGCAGTTTCTGCCATATTGTGGGACACATCCAAAGGAAATGTCGTAAACGGATGTACTGGTTGCAGAACAATCAACCACAACAGCAGCAGCCCAGAGGCCAACAGGCACAGGCACTGCAGGGAAACTAGAGTCGCCTCACAGCGAACAAGTGCAGAAGGCATGCATCAACGAGGTAAGTCCCGATTGTCCATATGTCGACATTCACATAGGTAAAAACCCGTTTAGATCATAGTTGGATACTGGAGCACATTTCTCACTTATTAATGAGGAATTCCTTGAATTATGTGACGAAAAATACGTAAAACCCGTGAAAAATGAAAGGAACCTAGAACTAGTGTCTGCTATAGGACATAAGCTAAAAATAACCAAACAAGTTCAGATCAGAATCACCCTTGGCAAAGTGCGCTTGTATCATGATTTTGTCGTAATCAAGGACCTGAGCCGTGACATTATTATCGGTATAGATTTCTTGTCATCCCGCAAAGCCCAATTGGATTTCGAAAATCACCCAATGACCATAGGGAAGGCTGTCTTTTCGTTGAAAAAGAAGAATGACTTAGACTCAGAAAGCGTAAATCTGGTAAGATTATCCGAAACAGTGAACGTGTATCCCTGATCAAACGTTCAAGTCAAGTGTTCCATCACATAGCAAAAGACACCAGATCAGTTCGAGATCTCTCAACTGCATTCATCTCCATGTCTGTTTAACGAACCAGGCATTTTGCTGCCCAACGCTATAGTGAAAATAGCCAAAAATAAGTACATTCCCCGGGAGATCGTGAATGAAACAGGACGATTTGTTTCCTTCAAAGCAGGACAAGTTCTTGGTGTTGCTCGGTCATATGCGTCAGAAGATGAGGTCGATATACATACGATATCAACTAATGTCGATGAGAACGAAAAGTTATTAAACAAAGAGAAGTTAGACACGTTCAAATTGAATCACATTACAGACCCGGAGAAGTCCCGTCTAGTAGAGGTGTTAAGTCAGAACTTAAACATATTCGTCTTGAAGGACAGTGAATTGTCTGTCACAAACGCTTTAGAAATTGAAATTGGCACATGAAATCATCCTTCTATCCGGCAAAGACCATATAGACTACCGCTAGCACATCGAGCAATGTTCGATGAACATATCAAAGAAATGCACGATGCAGGAATTATTCGACATAGTAACTCTCCATGGTTATCGCCTGTGATCATTGTACCTAAAAAGGATGGAACAAAGCGTGTATGCATCGACTTCCGAAAAGTTAACGCAGTGACAATCGTCTCAGCACCTAGTATCCCCAATACAGGGGAGATTTTGTACGCGTTAGGCAAATCTAAGTACCGTAGCTGCTTAGATCACAAGTCAGGTTTTTGGCAAGTTAGAGTAAAAGATAAAGATGTTCCAAAAACGACTTTCTCCACCGTAAATCAATCTTATGAGTTCCTTTCCATGCCATTTGGTTTGGCAGGTGCACCCGCGTACTTTAACAACCTCGTGAACAAGGTACTAGGGGAAATAAGTTCCTTTTGTAGAGTTTTCATTGATGACATCATCATTTTCAGTGAGATATTTGAACAGCACCTTCAACATCTCAAAATCGTCTGTAACAAATTGAGGAAGGCAAATTTGAAACTAGATCTCAAAGTGTGACATTTTGCGTAAAGAATTGAATTATCTAGGTCACGTCGTTTCAGACGAAGGAATCTCTGTAGATCCCAACAAAATAGCCGTTATCAAAAACATGCAACCGCCCGCTTCAGTGAAAGAAGTAGGAAGTTTCCTTGAAATGGCATCTTACTACAGAAAGTACGTTTCAGAGTTCAGTAAAATAGCTCGACCCCCTCACGATCCTGATAAAAAATGCTAAATTTAAATGAACAAGGAAGCACAAGCCGCATTTGAAACGCTCAAACAATGTTTGACTGAAGCACCTATCTTGACCTTTCCCGATATTTCTCAACCCTTCCAGCTGTACACGGACGCAAGTCAGTTTGCAATTGGTTCAGTCTTGATGCAACGTATAGAAGATAAACAAACCAAGGGTCATACAATACGTGTCGCATCAATTTACCGAGGCTCAGCAAAAATGGCCAACAATTCAAAGAGAAGCTTATGCTATCATTTACAGCCTCCAAAAATTAGGACCCATTGTGCTAGGAACAGATATCACAATTTTTACAGATCACAAACCCCTGAAACATCTGTTCACCAGTGAAATGAAAAATCCACGTATTCAACGTTGGGCAATCATGCTTAGTGAATTCGGCTGCAAAATTGAGTATATCTCTGGACCGCAGAATATCACTGCTGACACGCTCTCTCGATTGCGAAATGGAACAAAAGGCGAAGTTCACTTGGAAACAGACAACTTTGATTGGAAAGGCGATGCCAACGTGATAGATACAGCGCACTTTGCAACCGACCGTGCAGAATCTTGCAGCGAACCAGAAATTGCAACAGACGATCTGCTAAAGTTCAACGCATTTGAGCACGCCGGGCTGTCAGACTTACAAATGAAAGATAAACAGATTGGCGATTTAATCCAGGCCTGCACCGACAAAAACGTCGCGTCCAACCCTCGTGAGCAATTCTGTTTACAAGATGACCTCTTGTACCACGTCAGTCCAGTGACAAAGACCAGACCCCATACCCGGTTACAGCTGGTACTGCCGCGCATATTGCGTAAACAAGTGCTTGCAGAGCTGCACGATGGATTCTTTGGAGGCAATTTGGGAATCGAGAAGACAGTAGATAAAGTACAAAAGTCATACTTCTGGCCGGGAATATTAAAAGATATCAAAGAATATGTCTTGACGTGTGCAACATGCAATCGAAAGAAATTAAAGAAGGAACGCACGCCCATTCTTGACATGCAAATGCCGAGATTTCCGATGGAGATCATAGGCATTGATACTTGTGGTCCCTATCCTACATCGTCGCGGGGCAACCAATATGTTTGCACATTGGTTGATCATTTCAGTGGTTGGCCAGAGGCTTACGCAATCCCCAACAAACAGGCTGATACAATTGCACGCATCATACTTAAAGAATTCTTGCCTCGACATGGATGTCCCCGTCTGATCATTAGTGACCAAGGAACCGAATACTTCAATGCGGTATTGGATACAGCAATAAAAGAACTTGGGATTGCAAGAATTCACACATCTAGTTATCATGCAGTTTCCAATGGAAAGGTAGAACGATTTCATCGAGTCATGAATGAAATGATTGCCAAGAAAATTAATGAGGAACAAGACAATTGGGATCAGGTACTCGATTCTTGTTTAGCTGCCTATCGTAACAGTAAACAGGAGTCAACAAATTACTCCCTTTTCATCATTCTTCACGGTCGGGATCCAGTCTTAGGCATAGATGGATTACTAAAAGTAAGAGAACATTACACAGGAGAGGAATACGTGCCAACCATGTTCGAACGGTTACACGACGCCTATCAACAGGTAACGGAAAACTTAGAAGAAGCTAGAGAAAGAAACAAAGAATTGATAGCTAAACGATCCACTCCATCAAAATTCCTCCCTGGAGATGCCGTCTATTATTACGATCCAACCGTAAAGCCTGGGAAATCTACAAAATTAACAACACACTGGAAACCACAGTATCGCATCTTGGCTCAAAAAGATCGAGAAAACTATGAAATCAAAAATATGATCACAAACAAAACAAAACTGGTGAACTCTGAAAATCTTAGACATAGAGACACAAACGATATTTGGAGACAGACATATAAAAAGGTGAGCCCTCCCGTACACGTACCAAACAGGGTAAGTAGACCGGAGGAGCCGACCAGAGTTCAGCCAATGAGAGCGGTAAGATTACCCTTCGTTGACAGGACTTGGTACGAACAACGAGAGCAGAGCAAACAGGATCCAGAACCACTGTCTGACATTATTGTTCCCTTACCCCCGTTACCAGACGAAGGTAAGAATGAAAGACAGCAGTTACATCAAGGATTTCGGAGCTATCCTAATCATTTGAAGCGTCCTTGTGACGACTCTGATTTACCTACCCATAGGTATAATCTGAGATCCCGACACAAGCCTGACGACGGATCCGAACCTCCACAGGTTTCCGCTGACCCCTATCGGTATAGAGGTGCCAAACGCCCTGGTTCTAACGAGGACGAAGGCGTTGTAGGAAAACGACAACGTACCCTTTCGGAATTTTCACAGATGGATCTTGCACATGCAGACATCATCTCTATAAAGCATCAAGAAGATGATGCTTTGTCCAATTGGAATACGTTTGTCAGGAATGCTGCTCTTTTTGTACTAGATGTCTTTCCACATCTCTACGTCTAGTAACGGCGTCTAGTAACGGAACACTTCTGTGTTACAGGCGGAATGGCATTCATCAGTCAACTCTCTGTCTGGCTCTGCTGCATCGCTATCGGTGTCATGGCTTCAACTGGCACACCAACGGATCCACAAGATCCCGGCCATCTGTTTATACCACTCGGAAAGGTCTACCCCAGCTACAGCTCTTGGGCAATAATTTCCGTGAGCACGACTCCGTACCGTAAACAGTTGAAGCATATCTCTTCCGTGGCTAAAAACGTACAATATATCTTGGGCAAATTGGAACAAAATTAGAAGAACAACAACAACGTCCTACCTTGCTGTGGCGGAGGAGCGGTCTACAGCGGCTGTACCAGCGACGTCCTACCTTGCTGTGGCGGAGGAGCGGTCTACAGCGGCTGTACCAGCGACGTCCTACCTTGCTGTGGCGGAGGAGCGGTCTACAGCGGCTGTACCAGCGTCGTCCTACCTTGCTGTGGCGGAGGAGCGCGCGGGCCATGCAGATGAGCTGGCGCTCGCCCACGCTGAAGTTCTCGCCGTTCTCCAGCACCGGCGCCTGCAGCTGCAGCTCCAGTGACCCGATCTTCTGCTTCATGTGGGTGCGTTCCAGGGCCTGCCACACCTGCGCGTCGCTGTAGTAGCCGTACGGGTCCAGGTTGTACCTGAAACACGGCGCCACGTGCTGGGCTTCACCAGCATTCGAAGGATGTTCGGTGCTAGCTCCCTGGGTTCTGTTTCGGATTATACCCATTAGTTTATTGAGCGCAGATCCTCACATTGAAATAGAATATATTGGCTCGTATAATATATGATAATAATTAATTCTGGGATAGTCTGGATTGTATTTGCGTTCGTCAAGGCCATCATCCTTGAGTAAAGTGTCACGATGACAATTAAAATAAATATTCAACAATGACGGTAGAAATGTACGTTTTGCACTTGGCATTTCAAGTACTTTTGTATTCTGATTGCATGCCCTGAATAAGTTGTACAAGCGAAACGTAGCGCTATAAAATAAATAACATCATAACTCGTAATTTGGCATCCACCAACGCAAAATAATAATACATGCCAGTACATGAACGTTTTCATAGTTTCAACACCACTTAATCTCAACATACCTACTTCTGGAATACAACACAGTGGTCTTTACCGGAACATACTCTCATATTACACGACAAACTAAGTCAGTTACTTTTGACCAGCATCATAGCACAGCAGTTCCTTTAGTCTACTCTAATTCAGGCTGAGCCAGCCTTGAGCTGCAGCACAAGTCCGCCAGTAAGACCCACCACTCCTCACTGACCCTCACCTGACAGTGCCCACGAACAGCACTGGATCCTGCGGGATGATGGACAGCCGGGAACGGAGGTCCTCTAGACCGACGGTGGCGATATCTACGCCGTCCACCAGCACCTGCCCCGACTGCGGCTCCACCAGACGGAACAGGGCGACGCCGATCGAGGACTTGCCGGAGCCGGTGCGGCCCACGATACCTGGCAGGGGCAGCGTCAACTGTAATTACAAATCTCAGACAGTGTCGACAGTTCGGCGTTCCAAACAGATCAGTATAGAGCATGGACGCATCCTTGAGAGTCAAGCGGCTCCGATTTCCATGTTTCAGTAACAGCTGTAGCCTACTCCTCCACGCGATTTTCAGCATGCGAGAATGCAGTATTCGGACATCTGAAGAGGTGATGACATGCTCGACAGACAGGCGACGCGGACAGGTATTCCCAGCGGCCAGCCCGCGCCATCTGACGGCGTTCCGACGGCTCCACTGACCGATCTTCTCCTCAGCGTTGACCTCGAAGCTGATGCTGTTGAGGACGGTGGGCAGCTCGGGCCGGTAGCGCAGAGAGACCTTGTTGAAGGTGACGCGGCCCGAGCGGGGCCAGTCGGCGGCCGGACGTCTGTCAGGCACCACCGGCACCGCCTCCTGGTCCAAACTCTGCCGCGGCAGGGTCACACTCGTAACGGCCACACGACTGGACAGCCGCCTCCTGGTCCAAACTCTACCGACAGGGTCACACTCGTAACGGCCACACGACTGGACAGCCGCCTCCTGGTCCAAACTCTGCCGCGGCAGGGTCACACTCGTAACGGCCACACGACTGGACAGCCGCCTCCTGGTCCAAACTCTGCCGCGGCAGGGTCACACTCGTAACGGCCACACGACTGGACAGCCGCCTCCTGGTCCAAACTCTACCGACAGGGTCACACTCGTAACAACCTCACGACTGGACAGCCGCCTCCTGGTCCAAACTCTGCCGCGGCAGGGTCACATTCTTTACGACCACACGACTGGACAGTGGACAGCCGCCTCCTGGTCCAAACTCTGCCGCGGCAGGGTCACATTCTTTACGACCACACGACTGGACAGTGGACAGCCGCCTCCTGGTCCAAACTCTGCCGCGGCAGGGTCACACTCGTAACGATCACACGACGGGGCAGCTGCATACACAGACAACGTGCGCATGGGGACTCAATCACCAGGATTGACAGCAAATACGATGAAGTTTCTAGGCTGATGGAACACATCAGCGTGAATTCACATGGCTTCGCCTACTCTTCCCGGGTTGGAAGGTATTCCCGAAGGGGGTATATGATTGTACATTATTCCAGACACCTATCGAGGGAAGCCCAGGACACTTCAGTAAGAAATCAGAATCAGCTCTCCGCCTCTCTGCAGCCACTCACAGCCGTGTAAGCGTCGATCCTCTCGACGGAGGTGAAGCGCGCCTCGGTCTCGCTGCTCAGTCGCACGGTGAACTGGAAGAGACCCGACAGCTGGGCGGCGTAGGCCAGCGCCAGTCCGGCGAAGGCCGCGGGTACCGACCCGTGCGTCAGCAGCACGAACACCGACGTCAGCGCCGTGATCGTCACTGAGAAACAAACCACACACACCGAGCCGAGCGTCAGCAGCACAAACACCAACGTCAGCGCCGTGATCGTCACTGAGAAACAAACCACACACACCGAGCCGTGCGTCAGCAGCACGAACACCGACGTCAGCGCCGTGATCGTCACTGAGAAACAAACCACACACACCGAGCCGAGCGTCAGCAGCACAAACACCAACGTCAGCGCCGTGATCGTCACTGAGAAACAAACCACACACACCGAGCCGTGCGTCAGCAGCACGAACACCGACGTCAGCGCCGTGATCGTCACTGAGAAACAAACCACACACACCGAGCCGAGCGTCAGCAGCACAAACACCGACGTCAGCGCCGTGATCGTCACTGAGGAACAAACCACACACACCGAGCCGAGCGTCAGCAGCACAAACATCGACGTCAGCGCCGTGATCGTCACTGAGAAACAAACCACACACACCGAGCCGTGCGTCAGCAGCACGAACACCGACGTCAGCGCCGTGATCGTCACTGAGAAACAAACCACACACCGAGCCGTGCGTCAGCAGCACAAACACTGACGTCAGCGCCGTGATCGTCACTGAGAAACAAACCACACACCGAGCCGTGCGTCAGCAGCACAAACACCGACGTCAGCGCCGTGATCGTCACTGAGAAACAAACCACACACCGAGCCGTGCGTCAGCAGCACAAACATCGACGTCAGCGCCGCGATCGTCACTGAGAAACAAACCACACACCGAGCCGTGCGTCAGCAGCACAAACACCAACGTCAGCGCCGTGATCATCACTGAGAAACAAACCACACACCGAGCCATGCGTCAGCAGCACAAACACCAACGTCAGCGCCGTGATTGTCACTGAGGAACACAACACACCGAGCCGTGCGTCAGGCCTCCCGACTGGAACCCACCTTCACGAAGTGGGAGGTACTGTGGCCTCACCCGAGGCCCACCGGAGCTGCTGCTACATCTCCGGAAACACCAAACGGGTTCCACCTAGTACCCCCTCAGTGGGGGCTGCGAGGGCACTCGCCGCCGTCGCCGTGTCGCCCCGCGACCTCTTCCCATGGAATACACAGCGCCCGGAGCTGCGCAGAAGCTCACCAGCGGGTCGGGTGCCGCGCGAGCAGCGCGGTGCCGGCCCGCTGAATGAGTAACCGACAGGCCGCGCCCCCACCGTGATCGCCGGCGGCGGAGGGGCGCAACAGGGGAGGCCGGCCGGGCACCACCGTCACCGAGCCCGCAATCATCGGCACCGCCTCAACCGTCGACTTCGAAGTCTCCTCACCGTTGTGTGCTGGAACTCGGAAGGCCTCCGCACCAAGATTACGGAGTTGCAATCCTGGCTTCAGACGGCCGAGGTGGACATCCTGGCGATTCAAGAGGGCCAATTTAGCAAGACGGCGCCCCATATTAACGGCTTCCAACCCCCTGTCATCACGCGTCGGACGCGCGGCAGACTCACAGGCGCACCACCAAAGGGCGGAGACGTTGCGATCTATGTGAGAGCTGGTCTGCACTTCTCCGTTCTTGACGGACCTTTCAGGGTGACCGCAGACGACACCACCGAGATTTGTGCAATCCGGATCGTCGACGGCACCCCCCTGGACCTGGTAAACGTCTACCGGCCGCCCATCCGCACTTCCGAGGAGGACGACCGCGTGGACCACTTCGATCCCACGACGCTTCCCTCCGGTGTGGATGCCGTCGTCATGGGCGACTTCAACGCCCACCACCCGCTGTGGGACCGGGAATGCAACGCGGCGGACGACGTCGGCCAAGGGCTCGCTGACTGGTTGGACACGAATAACTGGAGAGTCCTGAATGATGGAAAACGCACGTTCTCCAGCTACAGAACTGGCGGACAGTCTACGCCGGACGTGGCGTGCTGCTGCCCCGCCCTCGCCAGGCGTACTCGGTGGAGCCTGGGTCCGGACCTGGGCAGCGACCACCTGCCCATGGTCCTGACAATTCAGCGTGGTGGCACCCCCCCCCCCCGCGGCGGATACGGAAGACCCGATGGGCGTTGCCTAAGGCGGACTGGGTTGCCTTTGGCGCCGAATGCGAGGCAGCCTTCTCGGAGGCGGTGCCTGCTCAGGCGACAGTGCACCAGCTCGCCTCTCGCTTCACCGCAATCATACAGCGCCCCTCAACTCGGCACATCCCTCTCGGCTCTAGGGTGGACCCCAAGCCCTGGGCCCTGGACCCCGAGCTGATCGAGGCCATCGAGGCGCGTCGCGTAGCCCGCAGCTTGATCCTTGGGAACGACGAAGCGGCCAGAGCCCGGTGGATCGAGGCCAAGCAGCACGCGGCAGAGATGGAACGTAGAGTCTCCCAACGCCACTTCAGAGACTTCGTATCATCGGAATTAAACCGCCCAGCCAGCCTCGGTAGGGTATCCCGACTCCTCAAGAAGTAGGAGGGGGCTTCTGACGACGAGCACCGCGACGGCCAGATGATGTCCGATAACGGACGTCTCCTTGTACGGGACAAGGAGAAAGCCGCAGCCTTCAATCGCACTTACGCCGCCGTTTCCAGCCAACAGAGGCACCAGAAGCTGGATCGGACAGCCAAGAGAAAGATCCGAGACTGGCGGTCCCGCCAGTGCCTGGGTTGCGCCGACACCCGCGAGGGATGCTGCGCGCCCTTTACCGAGGAGGAATGGACTTACCAGCAGCAGTGCAGTCAGTTACGCAAGGCCCCGAGCACCGACAACCTCAGCAACGAACAGCTGAGACACCAGGGTCCGGTTGCTCGGAGGGCTCTTCTCGACCTCATCAACTCTTCCTGGATGAGCGGCGGCGTTCCTCAAGAGTGGCGACGCTTGGTTATCGTCCCCATCCCCAAACCTGGCAAGGACAAGCGCCTTCTGACCAGCTATCGCCCGATTGCGCTCACCTCGCATGTGGCGAAGATCGCACAGCGAATGGTGGCCACTCGGCTCTCCTTCGTCGCGTCGGAAAGAAGTCTGATACCTCCGGAGCAGGTCGGCTTTAGAGAAAAGCGCTCTGTCGAGGACAGTATCGGTCGGCTTGTTCAACAAGTCCAGGACGGATGCAACCTACCCAAGAACAGAGGGAAGCACCAACCGGACGGTACCACGGCGCACAAGTTTGTGCTGCTGGCCTTCGACTTCGCGAGGGTCTATGACAAGGTGGACCACCAGCTGCTTCGAGCTCGCCTTCGACCAGGGGGTCCCCGCGTGCCTAGTGACCTGGGTCTGGAATCTCCTGAGGGAACGTCGTGCCTGCGTTGAGCTGAAAGGCTCACACAGCGGTGAGCGGGTGTACCGGGCGGGCCTGCCACAAGGCAGTGTCCTCTCGCCGATCTTGTTTTTATTATGGTCGGCCCCCTCACTGCAGCCCTAAGGTCGGTCACTGGCACCACTCATTTCATGTACGCGGATGATACCGCAGCACTCTGCGCCGGGAACTCAATCTCGATTGCGAGGGAGCGCGCCCAAACGGCTGCGGACATGCTGGTCAACTGGGCGCGCAACAACAAGATGGAGGTCGCAGGAGAGAAGACCCAGCTGCTGGTCCTGTCCCAGTGGGCCCGCGACGCAACTAACTGCCAGATCAAGGTAGACGGCAAGGTGGTCGTAGGCGGTGATACCCTGAAGCTCCTGGGAATCACGCTGGACAGGCTCCTTCACTTCGGCGCCCATTGTCGCGGCCTGCGTCAGCGACTCCGCCCCCGCAACGCTCAGCTTAGGCGGTTGACGGGAAGAGAGTGGGGGCTTCGAGAACGACAACTGCGCACCGTCGCTAACGGGTATGTGCGCGGGGTCCTGGAACAGGCCGCTGCAGCCTGGCTACCCGCCACACCCTCCTCGCACGACCTCATTCTCGAGAGAGAGAGAGAGAGAGAGAGAGAGAGAGAGAGAGAGAGAGAGAGAGAGAGAGAGAGAGAGAGAGAGAGAGAGAGAGAGAGAGAGAGAGAGAGAGAGAGAGAAAAGAAAAAAAAAAAAAAAAAAAAAAAAAAAAAAAAAGAGAGAGAGAGAGAGAAGAGAGAGAGAGAAGAGAGAGAAGAGAGAGAGAGAAAAAAAGAAAAAAAAAAAAAAAAAAAAAAAAAAAAAAAAAGAAGAAAGAAGAGAGAGAGAGAGAGAGAGAGAGAGAGAGAGAGAGAGAGAGAGAGAGAGAGAGAGAGAGAGAGAGAGAGAGAGAGAGAGAGAGAGAGAGAGAGAGAGAGAGAGATGAGAGCGGTGGCCCGCACCATCACGGGCTGCCCCCGATCCACCCCGGCCCATGCCTTGATGGCAGAGGCCGGCTTGCAGCCCGTCGCGACCCGTCTCCTGGCTAGGGCCTTAGCGCTCCCTAGGGAAGACCCCCTCCGATTGGTAGCAGAGGCGAGGGTTCCAACTCGCCTTGCGGCGGTGACCGGATGGCGGCAAGTTGGCGGGGACCTCCTCATATCGCTGGGAGTCTCCCCGCCCCTGGACCCGCTGCTCCCGGCGCGGCTTCCCCCATGGACGGGCACGCCGATGACGGTGAACTTCAACATGGGAGTGGGAGCCCCACTGCCGCCGGGCTCTTCCGACGAGACAAAACGTCAGACGACGCTTCTCCACCTGGCGTCGCTGCCCCAGTGCGCCATCTGGGTGTGGACCGACGGCTCTGCCAGCGCGGGCGTACGTGATGCAGGTGCGGGTGCGCTCATCGTCTTCGCCGACGATCAGAGCCAAGAGCTGCGCGCCCCAGCCGGCAGTCTTTGCTCAAGCTTTCGAGCTGAGATGATGGCCCTCCTCACCGCCCTCACTTACCTGAGCACACACCCAGGCCTGGACAATGATCCCATCGTGGTATGCACGGACTCCAGATCGGCCCTCGCTGCCCTCCGCGCGGGCCCTGCTGCTCAGACTTCGACTAAAGGAGTGGCCATTTGGAGTACCCTCTTCGCCCTGGCCGGATCCCGCGAGATATTACTGCAGTGGATCCCCTCCCACTGCGGTATCCCCGGGAACGAGGCGGCGGACGCACTAGCTAAAGAAGCGGCAGCCATACCCCAGGAAGACACCCCGCTGGGCGTACCGTCAGTCCTCCGGGCAGCATCCTGAGCGGCCCGCGCACAGACGGTCCGCGACTGGCCACCGGGGTGGTACCGCGACCTGGTGGGTGACCGCCCGCCGCCTCCAGTGTCGTCGGCGAATAGAGCCGAAGCTATCACCATCCACCAGCTGAGGGCCGGCCACTGGTCTGGGTCGGCCCAGTACCTGCACCGAATCGGGCGGAACCCGTGCCCGCGCTGCCAACAATGCAGCGACGTCCGCTGCCTGGCGGCGCGGTGCCCTGTTTGCGGGGAGGAGGCGGATACGCCCCGTCACGTCCTCATGGAGTGTCCTGCTCTGATGAGGACTAGACTTCTACACCTCAGCAACATACTGCCGAGGCTGGAAGAGGTACGCGGTGGGGACGTCGTGGCGGCCCTTGCGGCCGTCTTCGCAGCCCTCCAGAGCCGCCAGGCTATGCCGCGATAGCGCACATAGGCCCTAAATGCCTCCGTCCGTGGCCAATATTACGAAAATGCAACTTTTTCTAAATCATTTCCTGAGCACATATACTGATAGAGAATTCTTCACTGCAGTTGAAACAGGCATGGAAAACACAAACCGTGCTCTGGACATTTTTGTAGAGTTGCTTGAAGTAAGCACTCGGGTGCGCCACCCGCGGACCAGAGATCTGCAGCGAAAACTACGTACATTTCATTATGCTTAAAATCGACCATGAAAGCAAGAACAGGTCAAAGTGTGGTAATACCACTATTGTGTGAGCCCTTTGAAATGGGTTTTGGTATAAAATAATGCAAAAATAGTTTTGACAACTATTTTATAGACCATTCTCTCAGTATACTGCATATCTCAAAAACTGTTCCATTTACAAATACAAAGAGAGGGATTTAAAACTTGGCCAGCATCGGCCCAGCGTAAGACTGCCATCAAACGATTCCCCAGGATGTGCTCTACAAGGGCAAGTCAAAATATCTTGCGTCCACTTGCAGCCCCGTGCTCCAGATGACATATAATAACTCAGGTTGTGGCTCCAACCAGGCCGCTGCCGTGCTAACGCAACGCCGTGGGTTACCGAATAAAGGCATGGACCGGCCAAGAATGAGCAATATGAGTGAACTATCAGAGAACGATGCTATAAGAAATGCTGAGAAGTGCTGAAACTAGTTTATACAATTTCAAAGCACTATAACCGTCTAAATTTGTGTATTGATTGCTGTGTTGACTGTTATCCAAATACCCGGAGGGACTGCCGACAACGAACCATTTATTGCATGAAAATGTTCCTGCTAGGTATGTCAATCTCGGGATTAGGATCCCGCTATTTTCAAAAAGCCCCAATCACGGGATTAAGTCTCTCGTGATCCCGGGATTCAGACATTTATTATAACACCTTCAAGCAATGCCGGGACAGCAAAAACGATGCCTAAGAATCCTGTTTTGCTGCATATCACACGTTAAACCACATATGGTGAATACCAGTCATACCTTTTCATCCAAATGAACGGTCGCCGTAACCATCGGAGTTCCGAGGTGTCCTAGGGATCCAATCGGGAATCGAATTTCCTCGCCGTTTCCACTGTCACGGGCCGTCGCAAGATGACGCCCGGGCTGCTCAGGTGACCTACATCCCATAGTTAGCGATACCGCGATATCATATGTAGCGGAGGGTGGGCGGGGGGAGAAACGTACTGACCTTCACGGACTGATATTTTGATATGCCTTGTTAAGGAAACACAAGGTAGGTATATATTCTACCCCTTTCTTCTACTCTGCGTGTTAACACGCGCACTGGAGGGGCCTCGGATACTCTCCCAACTATTTTTTCCGGGATGACCGGAGAACCGCTCGTAGCCAAAACACGGGAATCGGTCGCATTTGAGAACATTTAACAGGGCGTCGAATAGTGAAATAATTTTGAAAATTTGTCGAAAATTGTTTGATATATAGGCTTCTAAAGTCAGACCTACAATTTGAAATCGCCGCGACCGCGCAGTCGAACCGGTTTGCTTGCATTGGAGACCAAGTGGTGACGTCACAGTGTCATATAGACGGGATGATATGTCAAGGTCACCTCACGTGAAGGTCGAGGTCAAATTTCAAAGTCATACCAGCAATTTCAACGTCCTTGACCCCGGTGCTTTACGTGTCCCAGTCTGACGTATATTATGCTATGACGTCATAGTAAAGGTAACCCAGTTGTAAGTTCAAGGTCAAAGGTCAAGGTTAAAGATCATGGGTAAAGGTCAATCCTCCTTTCCAGCACAAGGTTTGCTATAGTGCTACTTTAAGTGTGCATAATAGGGATATACCATATTGTGACGTCATAGGTCGATGACCTTGAATGGCCTAGACCTCAAAAATGAAGGAAAGATTCTTTGCGGCACAACCTCTATGACCGTGGTCCGGCTTTAGCTTACTCCCGGCTTTTTCCACGCATTATCAGGGCATTTCCCAACAGGTCCCAACCATGGCCAAAATTTGAACTTTATGTCCTCGTTTGACCTTGACAATATAGACTTAGGTCAATGAAAATTAGTTATGATGTAGATCACCATAGCCCCCACCCACCCCCCAATCGGCATTTCTTAAACCTCTAAGTTTCCGATATCTCAGGGGCTTACCAGCCCCCCATCCTGTGCGCGCTAATGTCGGACCCCTCTCCAGTGTGGTTGTTAATAATCACTCGAATACCGGTTATAATAGAACATTCCCATGCAGAAAAGGTGTTACAATTATACCAAGCTGGCTTAGAAAGAAAAACCAAGCTCAAATACACATTTATGATGCCTCCTGTTTTGTTGTTCGTGGTGACGCTTATGAATTTCTGGCAGACCAAGATTGCTGTATCGTTGTTCATGGATTACATGTTTATTGTTTGCAGTGTTTCAAACTACAATTCGGTCACAATTCATGGCGCCACGACAACATCTGCAAAATATTTTACGGACACCTTGGGCTGGATTAAGTTGCTCCAAATGCCCCTCTTTTCACTGTCCTGATTACGCCCATGTAAAATAAAACCTATATGTCGAATGCAAGTTTTATGCGCTGTTGAATTATCTGTCAAATGAGCTCCTTTGTCCAAAAATCGGGGAATTTGCGGTATTGCGAAGGAGTTTTCCACGAAAAGTAATATTGGCCACGGACGGAGGCATTTAGGCCTATGTGTAGCGGCCGGGAGGAAAATACAACAACAACAACAACAGCGGTGCGTCAGCAGCACAAACACTGACGTCAGCGCCGAGATCGTCACTGAGGAACAAACCACACACCGAGCCGTGCGTCAGCAGCACAAACACCGACGTCAGCGCCGTGATCGTCACTGCAGAACACACAACACACCGAGCCGTGCGTCAGCAGCACAAACACCGACGTCAGCGCCGTGATCGTCACTGAGAAACAAACCACACACCGAGCCGTGCGTCAGCAGCACAAACACCGACGTCAGCGCCGTGATCGTCACTGCAGAACACACAACACACCGAGCCGTGCGTCAGCAGCACAAACACCGACGTCAGCGCCGTGATCGTCACTGAGGAACATTACTGGACGTTTCCGAGGCACACGGGAGCCGACAGGAGGGGTGGCCAGGGCCAACGGTGGAGTCTGAGCGTGTAGTAATTCGTCTTAGAACACATGAGCAACGCATCTTGACGGTGGACATAAATGAAACCGAAGCGAAAAAGGGAGCATTGCTTACCTGTCAGACTGTCCAAGCGTATCGCCACCCAGCGCATGGAGCAGTTAAACAGGTAGAAGGCCGACGAGTTCTCGTCGAACTGTCCCATGAACCTGAATACCAGACACGAAGCACAGTGGTGGTAAATGGAGACGGCGAGACGTTGTAGTGCATCACCTTA
This sequence comes from Lepas anatifera, assembly GCA_034440635.1. Lineage (NCBI taxonomy): Eukaryota > Metazoa > Arthropoda > Thecostraca > Lepadidae > Lepas > Lepas anatifera. The sequence goes on along the minus strand of JAOTON010000428.1, from coordinate 34,888 downwards.
CGACACACTACAACGTCTCGTGCATCACCTACGACAGGGGCGGGTAGTGGAGCGGTCAGCGTAGCTGGCTTCCACGCAGCCGACCCGGGTTCAAGGCCCGGCGGCTTCCCTGAACAAGGACCAAGCTGGCTCCCGAGAAACCCTTCCAACAGGGAAAGAGTTGGCGACGCCATATGACCCTGGCAGTTGGTGCGTCGATAAGCCCCAATAATTATTATTATTATCACCTTACGACAGGCGCAACTTAAAAGTCCCTTCAGCTAGAAAAAAACTGACTAAAACAAAACTAAAAAACAAGGGCCTGTTCGATCTGTCAGCACAGTGTTGTCAGCAGGCCCTCTAACCTCTCCTCCAGAAAAGAAACATCAGCGCCATAATCGCCTCTAGTTTGTGACAAGGAAAGGAAACTTAAACCTTTATACCATTAAAAAGTAGTAGGCTGCCACTTCGTGCACTTTCTGCTTTCCCATCAACACAACAGCAGGCCGTCAGCCCGTAAAACCTCTAGGACTAGTTCCCAGGGAGAGGTTACAGTCCTGTGACGTAGGCGCAACGCGGCCCACTGATTAGTGCTGACAAAACTGTGCTGACAGATCGAGCGGGGCCCAAGCGAACCATCGAGTAATTTTGGGCACACACTAAACTTCTGTCCGCGTTTAAGCAAATGAGACCAAACCGTGGGTCTCAAATGCTCTCCACGTATGCAAAGGAAGACCAACCATGGCGAGTTTCAGTACCTGTTGGTGAACTCCCGCTCCTTGCCGAAGGCGTGAATGGTGCCCAGTCCCTGGACGGTGGTTATCACGTGGCTGTAGGTGGGCGCCCTCGTCACGTTCTCCAGCCGCTTCAGGTCCCGCACCCCAATACTGGGGTACACAGTACAGAGCGTCAGTGAGGTAACACTTCGCTAAATATATGGAGGTGTCTTGAACAAAAATTAGAGGAGAGCCAGAGGCTAGGCGAAGGGAGTTTTGGCTGATTCGCGGATACGTTTTGTTGCATGCATGAAAAAAATGTATCGACAGTTGTAATACAAAGCTAGTTATTTTACACACAACGCGACGCCTGGCAAGAATTCATGCATTTCTATCACGAATGCCAAGCTACCCAGACAATGCTTTGCAAAAGGGCACATTTACAGAAATCGTAAAATACTTTCGCACAAAATTTTTGAGCCGGAGATCGTTGGTGAAATCCGAAACTGGAGAGAGTGCCTAGCACCGCTAATAATATTAGCAATGAAATAAACAAAACGGCTGAAACCAGTGTCAAAATCTGGAGAAGTGCCGGGGTTATCCCGACGACAAGCGTACTTGTAGACGGTGCGTATAGCAATGAAGATGACAGCGATGAGGAGCAGGGGCAGCAGAAACCAGGGGAACACCAGCGCCACAAACAGCAGCGAGACCAGGATCATCAGCGAGTTCTGGATGAACGTCTCCGCCGTGAACGGAAGCCGCACGTCAACTGTGGACACAGCACAACTGTGTGGGCACGGTACAACTGTGTTACAGGTTGAATGTGAAATACAACTGTGTAACAGGCCAGCTGTGGGCACGGTACAACTCTGTAACAGGTAAACTGAGGTCACGGTGCACTGGTGTAACAGGTCAACTGTGGAGACGGCACAACTGTGTAACAGGTCAGCTTTGGACACGGTACAACTGTGTAACAGGTCAACTGTGGACACGGCACAAATGTGTAACAGGTCAACTGAGGTCACGGTGCAATGTAGTAACAGGTCAACTGTAGACACGGTACAACTGTGTAACAGGTCAACTGTGGACACGGCAAAACTGTGTAAAGGGTCAACTGTGGACACGGTACAACTGTGCAACAGGTCAACTGTGGACACGGCAAACTGTGTAACAGGTCAACTGTGGACACGGTACAACTGTGTAACAGGTCAACTGTGGACACGGTACAACTGTGTAGCAGGTCAACTGTGGACACGGCACAACTGTATAACAGGTCAACTGTGGACACAGTACAAATGTGTAACAGGTCAACTGTGGACACGGCACAACTGTGTAACAGGTCAACTGCAGACATGGCACAACTGTGTAACAGGTCAACTGTGGACACGGCACAACTGTGTAACAGGTCAACTGTGGACAAGGTACAACTGTGTAACAGGTCAACTGTGGACACAGCACAACTGTGTAACAGGTCAACTGCAGACACGGCACAACTGTGTAACAGGTCAACTGTCGACACAGTACAAATGTGTAACAGGTCAACTGTGGACACGGCACAACTGTGTAACAGGTCAACTGCAGACACGGCACAACTGTGTAACAGGTCAACTGCAGACACGGCACAACTGTGTAACAGGTCAACTGTGAACACGGCACAACTGTATAACAGGTCAACTGTGGACACGGCACAACTGTGTAACAGGTCAACTGTGGACACGGTACAACTGTGTAACAGGTCAACTGTGGACACGGCACAACTGTATAACAGGTCAACTGCAGACACGGTACAACTGTGTAACAGGTCAACTGTGGACGCGGCACAACTGTGTAACAGGTCAACTGTGGACGCGGCACAACTGTGTAACAGGTCAACTGTGGACACGGTACAACTGTGCAACAGGTCAACTGTGGACACGGCACAACTGTGTAACAGGTCAACTGCAGACACGGTACAACTGTGTAACAGGTCAACTGTGGTTACGGAACAACTGTGTAACAGGTCAACTGCAGACACGGCACATCTGTGTAACAGGTCAACTGTGGACACGGCACAACTGTGTAACAGGTCAACTGCAAACACGGCAAAACTGTGTAACAGGTCATCTGTGGACACAGCACAACTGTGTAACAAGTCAACTGTGGACACGGGACAACTGTGTGACAGGTCAGCTGCGGACACGGTACAACTGTGTAACAGGTCAACTGTGGACACGGTACAACTGTGTAACATGTCACATTGAGGACGCAGCACAACCGTGTCAGTACGTCAACTTTGGACGCGGTACAACTGCGTCAGCACGTCAACTGTAGACACAGTACAAGTTCTGCGGACGCCCAGACTTGCGAGACGCGCCAACTGTGAACACATCAGCCCGACACCAGCCGATGCAGGAACATCCAATTCAGGCTCACGTATCTTGCATGGGTTTGTTCGCCAGCATATGTGCTGCTTTAGTGTGGATCATTCAAATACTTTCCCATATAGCCCTGTCCTATCACCTCGCTTCGTTAAAAGTCTGATGAGTGATGGGGAGCTGTTTAGCACTGGATCTGGTGCGGAGCTTCCCCTCGGCTCATTCAAGGCCAATGTACACACATGCAGCCAGTGAGAGGGCAACTGCTCTGTACCGGGCGCGGCAGAAGGGGCGTGGCCAGGTCGGTGAGCGCCGCTGAAGGTAACCCGCAAGTGAAAGGACTGATGAATGGAAAACGCACCAATCCAGCCTGGGCTAACGGCTCGTTGGTCTAGGGGTATGATTCTCGCTTAGGGTGCGAGAGGTCCCGGGTTCAAATCCCGGACGAGCCCATGTCTTGGACATAACTGGAGCTAGAACTGTGGCAGAATCCTGAAGTGGTTCAAATTCAACGCAACGGTGTTTACACAAATCTGTTCCGCACCTGCTCTCACGACCCAACTCCTCCGAGAAGAAGTGCCCTGTCGGAGGAGTCTCAATTCTGACGCAAGAATCTCGATTGATACACTCAAACAAATCGTCTTACAGTGAGAAACGCATGTCGGTGGATCGTGATTCCGCGACTTATTATTATCAATTTTAAATCCAGGCAGCAGCGAATACTGCGTGTGCGTACTGCACGTGTTTTTAACGCAAAAATAAAAAAACTGAGTCGAAAAGTTCCCGTTTTCTCATGTGCCACTTAGGCTAAAATGCATGAAATGTGCATGGGAGGCCCTAATCACATTTTCGATACATCGCTAACATCACAACTCCCGCCATCTTGGCGCTGATCGGCCGCAAGCATCTGATACCTCTTCCAAAGCCCTCGCGGTAATTTGCTTCGAACGCAGTTTCGCACACCTCACATCTGTTCCGGCTGAGGCCAGGACATCCCTGGTAGGCAGTTTCCCAAAATCCAAGGGTTTGATTAAAGAACCACACCCAGGCAAGCGGTATTTTCACCCACTCGCCAGGGCTGAGAGCTTAAATTTCAACCCAGTTGAACACCCAGTGTTCATCTTTCTACTTGTATTGTATGGCCACTTCTCACGCGAGAGCGCTCAGGTAAAGAAGTAAAGCAGGTCAAGACTCGGCATTCGTTTTAAAGCAAATTTTTCAAGACGTAAAATACAACATTTGTCTCTCACGAATAGTTAATGTATAAATTTTCTCCAAACTGCTCTCTCTGAGATTGAAAACTTCACTAACCACCCGAACATTTCCATGTGAATTTCCCCTGCACACCTAAGCAGAAAGTTTATATTGGAACATTTCTGGTAATCCCGCTGAAGGTCAAATTCCGTTTTCAATGTGGCACCGATGTCACATATCTACTATTGCAACGAGAAGTGCACCCATGCTGACGATTGTAAATAGCCGGTGTAGCCACAGCTTACAATAGCCGTGTTATTCTGTCGTGCAGAACGCATACTAGTATGCTGCACGCATGCGCAGTACGGTATCCTGTAGTCCATGATACCGTACTGCGCATGCGTGCGGCATAATAGTATGCGTTCTGCCGGCAGAATAACACGGCTATTAACGGATCTATATAAGAAACAGGGCATCAGCTTTCAACTCAAAGTCAGCCCTATAGCATTCAGCTCACATACACAGCCCCGCAAGAGCTTACTTTCGTCGAGGTCGCGCGAGAGCAGGTTCAGCAGCCGACCGATCGGCGTGGTGTCGAACAGGATCATGGGCGCACGCAAGATCTTATGGAAGAGCCGGTCGTGCAGCGTGCTGCTGGCCTTCAGCGTCACCTGCAACAGCCAACAGGTGGGACTCACAGTTACCGCAGCCGCGGAGGTCCCAGCAGCAGGGAAGGCAGAGAAGCAATGTCTCTCTGGTTTGTGGCTCGGTCCTCTGAGGACTAACGCGAGCCCACTGCCGTTTTCTCTGTTGCGCCCACCATACCCGTTGAAGAAAGACGACCGAATCTGATTTGGACTGGTATGGACACAGATCAGGAACCAAAAAACGAGAAGCATTCCCCGGAAAGCCGGGTCAATATTTCATGTGGAGAAGGGGAACGGAACTGTTGCTATTCCCTAGGGCGCACTCCGAGAGGAAATAAAACAAGTGTATAAAGCAAGGCAGATCGGAACGTTTTAAGTTGAACAACTAGAATAGAAACGTGACTTAAATATCCATGTCGGTAAGAGAATGTTACCGTCCGATCTCAACGGAAATGCTGCTGGTAGGTTGAACACTGCATTGCCTCTACACCCGCTCGCTCCACACAGACCGCTGGCCCGGCCGGCTGAGCCAGGCCGGGCCAGCACCGATAGCCTGAGGCGGGCGGCCGGACCCTGCGTGCAAGGGCGAGCCCAGGCACGGGCTGCAGGGGCGTGGCGCGGTGGAAACACTATCTACCACAACAACAGAAGTTCGGAAAAGACCGTAAAATACTGACAGGTTTTTTATAAGCTTATACCAAACAAAAAAGCCCAATATTCGGTATCAAACATGGAATCGAACCACACACACCACACACAATGCCGAGGACAGATCAGAACAATCACGCGGAGGCAAACGAGGGACCTCAGCAGGAGAGCGAGGAGAGCGTGGAGGTGGATCTAGAAATGCCGCAGCATGGCACAGGTGATTCAAAGAACGGCAGGCCAGACCATGTAAAAAAACGACGAGCAAAGAAACTCAAGAAGAGAAGCACCAGAAGGAGGACATAGATACCGCGGGGAAAAAGAAGGGAATAAAACGCATCGAGATCACTAGTAGAAGAGACCATCGACTCAAACTTTTCGGCGAAATCCAGCAGCGGCGCAGCCAGTGCAAAAACGCTGAAATAGGATAATTTGCTAGACAAGCTCCAACAAAGTATCTGGGGCAAGCAAAAACAGTTTCTTTGCAGTGAACGAAATCGCTCAACAGCTTCTCCTTAATGAGCAAAGACAAACGCAGATGTCAAAATTGGACAGTGTCGCTCGTACTTGTGAAGGTGTGCATAAACTTGAGATTCAGTCTCCTGGCTGACGAATTCGCAATAAATACATCATATTGCAGCCGAATATTTTCAAAACTTGTTCCAGCGGTTTAATCATGCCTAAGGGAGTTGGTCTTCCTGGCAGAGTCCCAGTCCATAAAAGCAGCATTTACCATCATGCCTTAAGATATACTACCAAAATGTGCATGATGTCACAGACTGGTTTGAGATAAAAATATATAAGCCAGAAAAGTAGTTGTCCCCGAGTCCGAAATGCAGCTCCTACAAACCCTGCAACACGGTCAAGTACTTATCGATGACGCCGCTTAGCATGACCACATTTGCTTCATTGGGACGCACCTGTCGCATAACGGACCAGCTCATGGTGGAAAAGTCTGGATTCATCCAATACTTGCCGGCTAAATCCGTGGTAACAGCAGACAGGCGCTTCACCAAACTCCCGCTGATTTATTATGGCGAGGCCGTCCGTCCGCGCAGAAGGACACCGATATGTCCTGAGTATAGGTAATGAAGACCCGAAGGCTCGCGAATTTCTGTGGAGCGTCGTGTACCCGCACAGAAAGAAATTTTTACAAGGGCAAACCTTGTCAGACCCTTGTTTACATGGAAGATTACTAGGGTAAAAAGCAAAGCTTGTACGTTCAAAATCCGTGCCACGAAAACAAGGGAAATACAAGGAAAAACCATGTAGAACAATGGTAGAACCATAGTACGACAAGGGTTGCTAGATGACGTTGTACAAACCTTGTAACTTAACTATGGTTAACCTACATGGCAAAGACAATGGCTGACAACGTCCCCACAAGCCCTCTACTAGGTCATGATTACCCCATAACAAGGGTAGAACAAAGCCTTGTGTCCGCCTTGTACGCAACCGCAGCCTTCCTACAAGAGCGTGACGAGATTAGGACCTTGTTTACACAACCGCTTTACCAGTGCGTAACGGGGCTCAAATGCAGCCGGAAGACCATCGGTAGAAAAGGGTAAGCATTGAGCCACCTCTCAAGCAAGAAAATAACCCGCACGTTGTCTTACCCATGTCGGTAAAACACAGCATCACTCATCAGGCGCCGATCCATCTGAAGACACCATCAAGATCATATTGGAACTCAACTGACACTATTTTTCAAACGGGCCCATAAGGCAAACACAATTAGGTTCTACCCACTGCAGGTACCTAAGCCATATGATCAAATAGTCTGTGCTCGTTTGACACGAAAATATGAGCCTTAATACCAATATGGCATACATGCCTGAAGTAACCACATACCTACTCACCTGGACCTGGATTGACCATTCCAAAATGCCTCACTTTTCAACTATTGGAACAGAGAACAATACTTTCCACTCGCAGATCACTGACAAATATTCCAGACAGCTTCCAAAGTTCCAAGATTGATTAAAATAAGTCACATTTATTCTAACCTACACGGCATGCGTGCCAGGCCACTGTGTATTGCCACGGGTAAACAGAAAGCAAGATGGCGACCGTAACCCGAGCAGGTATTTGAAACCATAGTCAAACGACAATGGCCGAGCAAGGGTGCAACAACGTCCTAGCTTTACCTACCAGCTATTTACAATGCCACTACAACGCCTAGTATTCAGTTAGTGCAGCGCTGGTGCGCAAGCAAGGTATGAACCAGGAATGAACGAGGCGTGCACTATTGTGGCACAAGGCAAGGTTGTCATTCCGTAGTAATTGCATTGCTTTATGCTAGTGACGTAACCAGGGTTGTTTTACTTCCGTAATTGAACTACGGTGCAACTATTGTTCTGCAATGGTAAAACTTGTAGAAACACAATTTTAAGCTTGTACCTTGTAATAAATTCTTTCTGTGCGGTGTCTGCGACAGTGCCGCATCCTCCGATCACATGCCGCCGAGCCACACTCGCTGCTGGACGTTACAGTGATCGCAGGCGGCCTCACAGCTGTATGTACAACACAGCACAACACAACGCATGTATATGCGCTGATATCGCCAGTTGTGAAGGGCGATATTTCAAAACTAATGGATATCCACATGATGATCTCTTACAATTATCTCAGGCTATAACAGAACATACCAGTTGCCGTTCCACATCACTTGGAGAAGCAGGAACACTTCAGATCATTACATTTGTCAGTGATGTCACTCTTCATCTAATCGAACTACACAATCGTGTAGCCGTCTCTCGCGTTTCCACGGCGATGGCAGGCGCCGATCCTGTCCTTTCGGCTCAGCGGCACTGTCCCCGGGGTTTAATTGGACGGCCTAATCAACTACTTTTATATATGTAATACTGTACGTGGATAGATCTGCATTGTAGAGACAGATGTGGGGTCAGTCATTGGCGAGATGGCAATGGGCTGGATGCTAAAGCACTGCAACCGTAAGATATGATCCGGGAACTTGCATTTATAAGACCCTGTCGGAATTCTAGCCGGGTTGTTTTGAGCCGGGTGTTGGGTTGCTGCTTGGTTGCTTTGCTGTCCAGGAGATTCTGCTCGTTCATTATGCACCAAAAATTGTTCGTATTTATTCATTTATACACAAATTTTCTCGTAACTTGGTTATGATATAGGCCATAGTGCATCGCCTCAGTTGCTGTCGTGCGTAGTCAGTGAGTGTTATTGCTTGCTTTTCTCATGTCTTTTGCTATCTTTCTTCGCTTCAGTCCACCTGTATTTATGTTAAAAATGAATAAAAATGTTTTTGTTCATTGCAAACTAAGTACGAAAACAACGCCATGCACAGCATGCCAGGTAGCTGGTGGCATCTGGTGGTGCACATGTGAAAGGAGTGGAAGCTATGACAATACTGCCGGCGTGATGGAGCAGCGCTGATTGCATACCATCCCTGCACGCGACCCGACACTCACCGACGCGAAAGCACACACATGGCGATACCACTCCACGGGGCATCGACGGGCTGCCAAAGACAACACAAACAAATTGCGGGAGCATTCAAAAAGAAACTCAGAACGCATAGTTGCTAAACCACACCAAATTAAATATTGAAATAATTGGAACACATAGAAATAATTTTAACATTCGCAAGTAAGGCCGTTTCCAGATGCATTAGTAACAGGATATGCACGTTTCAACCTAAAATCCAAGATGCATTGCTCAGCTGACCTTCCATCCAACAAAAACTGATTCGGTCATGTTATCATAACTTTCAAACAAAAATAATATTCAATCCATCTCAGAACAACAAAAAGTGTAAAACCACGCAAAGCCACAATGGGCTCGCCCGGGCTTTGATCCCGGACCTCTCTTACGCTGAGAATCATATTCTAGACTAACGAGTCCCGATACAGTACGGACCACCGGCCATTCGCCGCGTGCTGGCGAGTAGACAGCTGACACTGGTGCGCCCCTTTCACCGGAGCCAGGACCACGCCCCTCCGCCGACGCAGAACGCACTGCTCCCTCACCACTTTCACTGGCAACCCATACCGTCAACTCCAGTCAGGGACGGACTTTTGGACTTTTTCTTCAAGAAAAAGTCATCCGAGATATTGTGTCCCGGAACTGTTCACCAACCAAAACCGAAGACAGTCTCCATCTCATCATTTACAACAAAAGTCTAAAAGTAGCAAGCCTGGCGATAAAGAACAACCTGGAGAGGACGACAAAACTAAAAGCGACCAATGTAATATATCAGTTCCAATGCCCGATCGGTGACTGTGCGCACCGTAAAAACCCACCCTTACATAGGTCACACGACAACAACCCTATCAAGACGATTGTCAATGCATTTACAAGATGGAGCTCCTTTGAAACACCTGGCACAGGACCATGACATGGAACCGACACGTCAAATGCTGGAGGAGCATTCATCTATCATCACGAAATGTAGCCATCTCCATAGAATGAGAGTCCTCGAGACAGTGCATATCCGGGACAGAGGCTCTCTCATTGACCAAACAGCAGAGCATGCGGGCGACTCTGCGCCTTTATCATCGCCGACCACAGGCAGCCTGAGTATAGTGTGGTATATCGTGTGAAATTGTGTGTGGTGTAAGATTTTGACTTTTTCATTTATTGACTAGCATCTGATATATGGATATATAACAACTGTGTCTCGGCGACTCACAATGTACCTACAGCAATGCTCAATCAAGATATATATATATATATATATATATATATATATATATATATATACATATATATATATATATATATATATATATATATATATATATATATATATACTTTCACTTTCACCAGAGCCAGGACCACGCCCCTCCGCCGACGCAGAACGCACTGCTCCCTCACCACTTTCACTGGCAACCCATACCGTTCACTCCAGTCAGGGACGGACTTTTGTACTTTTCTTCAAGAAAAGTCTTATGTATATATACATAAGACTATATGTCTATATATATATATATATTTGAATAGTTAGGAAGCAGGTTATTATCTAGACATATATTGTTAAATATCACACCAGCTTTTGCGTTAATGAGCTTTCTTGAGTTTTTCGATGCTTCTTGTTTGCTTCCTTTCCTCTGGATTAAGATTGTTAAGGACCGATCCGAAAGACATAAGTAAGGTAAAAATAAGGTATTTCATGGTTCCATTTCGTTTTATATATATATATATATATATATATATATATATATATATATATATATATATATATATATATATATATATATATATAGCGCGACGTTTCAACAGTTACACACTTTTATCTTCAGGCATAAAATGTAGTCTATGGTTTGGTGAAAAGGTGGAGAATGAATCATAATATGACCTCTTCCAAGTTTTAAAATCATTCCTTAAAAATATTAACATGTTCTCCACACGGCACTTTCAGTTGTAACAGATCGCAAATATTAGCTTTGAATAAGATACGAGCTAACAACTGACACAATAGGTATTTACACGAATCATGAACTAACACATATCACGAATCACACTCTCAATCTGTTACCTTCATATAATGAGAGCATCCCTCGTGCGTGTGTCTGAAGGTTTATTGATGGTTGTTTTTGTCTGATCAGAATGGTTTCTAAAACTTCAAGTCTGCGTGGGTTATGTTCTTTTGCAAGGATGGTCTTATTGTTTACTAGTGTTCTTCGTGTTCTTTTTTCACCTGTTCACGTGTTCTTTTGTTCATTCTTCACCTTTTCACCAAACCATAGACTACATTTTAATGCCTGAAGATAAAAGTGTGCAACTTTTGAAACGTCGCGCTATATATATATATATATATATATATATATATATATATATATATATATATATACAAAATTGAACCATGAAATACCTTATTTTTACCTTACTTATGTCTTTCGGATCGGCCCTGAACAATATTAATCCAGAGAAAAGGAATATATATTACTGCACGGGGCTCGGAAGGTAAATTGATATAAACCGAGGTTGGTTGAAATTTCCGGCACGCGGCCGAAGGCCAAGTGCCGGAGATTTCAACCAACCGAGGTTTTGATCAATTTACGCCGAGCCTCAAGTGCAGTAGTATTTTTACTACAGCCCGTACGTTTGTAGGCTTAGTTTGAAAGTAGACATATCATGAGTGTCCCTCGTTTTCACTTAGCAGAAGATATAATGAATGAGGTGAATGACACGGTAAAAAAAGATCGAAAGAGACACGCTGAAAGCCGTCGAAGAGACAACAAGTAAAGAAACAATACTAAAGACGAACTTCTGGATCAATCAATTGAAAGAAGAATCCTTTTCACTGGGATTTGGACGGGATCTGCTCAGCCTTCCCGAAAATGAACTGAATGCAGTACTTGCCAGCTTTTTGCTTACGATGAAACGAAAGGATGGAAAGGATTATGAAGTATCATCCATCCAAAATATGTACTGCCTGACCCTAAAGTACTTTAGGGAAAATAACTACCCTAGTGATTTGGAAAGTCATCCAGTATTCAAAGGAAGCAGGGATGCAAAAAGCGCAAAACTGAAAAAACTCAAACTGCTTGGACAAGGAAATAGGCCCAACAGGTCAGAGTCGATAACGTTTAATGAGGAAGATCAGCTTTGGCAATCTGGTCAGCTGGGATATGAAAATCCCATGTCCGTGCTCAGGACGATTTGGTTGTACCTGACGATGCTGTTTGGTCTGCGAGGATGTCATGAAGCCCGCCAGATGCGCTGGGGAGACGTCAAGGTAGAAGCAGATGCGAGTGGAAGGCGGTACTTAAAATTCATGGAACGCCTCACCAAGACCCGCACTGGAGAGGGTCAATCAAGAGCCTTTATTCCAAAGGCATTCGAGAGCCAAGCAGCAGGGGATGGCCGTTGCCCC
>JAOTON010000428.1:0-17500 GCA_034440635.1 Lepas anatifera | reverse complement strand
CCGCGGCTGGAGTTCCGGCAAGGACGGATGTTGTGGCAATAGCCACTGACTGTCATCTTAAAGTGGAACTGCTCCACATCCAGTCCTTACTTCCAAAAATGCCTGATATTCGAACCGATGTCTTAGCACGGCAACCCGATGTCATCTGTTACACGGAAACAAACGTGAAATCGTCTACTTCCAACTGTCTGCTTTCCGTCGATGGATACGGACTTTTCCGCCGGGACCGTGTCCTGGGACAAACGAGAAGTGGTGGAGGCGTCTGCATCTACGTAAAGAGGATCTCCAAGTCGAAAAACTCGCCATTAAATAATCTCTTGCTGCTCAATCCCATGTTGAATCGCTCTGGATGAAAGTAAAATTTGATCGACGCAAGGCAGCCGTACTTGGATGCATCTACCGACCGCCGACAACACATCATTCTCAGATACATTCCGACTACAATGACATTGAAGAACAATTTCGAAATGTGATTGCTTCATTTCCATCTCAGCGGATTACCATTGCTGGTGATTTAAATTCGGACTGGGAGACTAATCCAACCGCGTTTACCCGGCTGAAGGAGTTAGATAAATTTGGTCTGCAATGCGTGGTTGAAAAACCTACTTTTATTCGTGGTGAGACAAGATCTGTTCTAGACGTTATATTACTTTCGGATGCTTTAAATCGTGCCGAATCATTTGTGAAATGTTCCGTAGGAGTGTGTGATTACTCAAGTCATCACCGCATAGATGATTTACTGATAAAAATACCCCGTGCAAAAGCCCCAGCTGTCTATCGAACCGGGCGTAGTTGGCGACATTTTTGTGTAGATGATTTCTCATCCGATGTTTAAAATGTGGATTGGACGTTGGTAGTAAATCACAACCAGAGCTGTGAAGAACAATGGGATGCGCTTTCTTCGCAGATCTTACGCATTTTGGACGAGCACGCACACATTCGCCGTTTTACAGTCCGGAACCCTTATCACCCACCTTTGTCTGATGACACATTAGAGCTAGTGAACCTTCGTAGGGTGGCTGAGCAAAGCAATGCTTCAGCCTATCATCAACTGAATACGTTAGCAAAACGAGCGATTAGAAAAGACACCCGTGAATCAGTTACACAACAAGTAGAAAATTCATCCCCGTCTTCCCTCTTCAGACAAATTCAACCTGTCAATTGCACCTAAACGTGGAAAATCAGTTCAACCTGAAAATCTGAGTCCAGACGGTTCGAATAGATATTTCACATCAATCGGCGCTAATACTCGAGATAAGGTTGTTGCCCAATTTCGTCAATCTGGCCGAGAGCCTCTCAGTGTGCGGCTACCACGAGTTAACGCTGGAGCCTTGACCCTCACGCCCGTTACGTTTGAGCAGCTCAGGCGTGTTCTATTTTCGCTGCCGAATAAGACGTCAATCGTTGATGGTGATATCCCGATCAAAATCATGAAAATTAGTTTTCACATTATTGGCCGTGTTTTGCTAAGGATCATTAACAAGAGTTCCTTCACGGAAACTGTGCCACCAAGCTGGAAAAAACCGTTGTCATTCCTCTGCATGAAAAAGGCTCAACCTCTGAAGCATCCAATTTTAGGCCATTAACGTTGGTCAAATCCATATGCAAGGTCGTATAAAAACTAGTACAAAGCCAGGTAACCACTTATCTTAAAGTCCAGCACCTATTTAATGAAATCAACATGGCTTCATGGAAAAACATTCAACCACCACTGCCCTCTTAACTGTTTCTGATGAAATTCTTCGGGGCAAGGACAGATCTGAAATAAGCTTAGTTGCCTTAGTTGACCTCAGTTGCTGTTTCGATGTTATTGACCATAGCCTCCTTCTCACCAAATTAGAGCTTCTCCAAATTTCAACCGGGTGGTTCAGAAGTTATTTAGCTGTGCGTGTTCAGACAGTTGGGTTTTGGGATAACTTCTCAGAATCTCTTCCTATTTCGATAGGTAATTTTCAGGGAACATGTTTAGGCCCTTCAATGCATATCATATCTACCAACGACCTTACATGTCATGCACCGACTCATATGGATGGCTTCGGTGTCACTGTCGTGCGTTATGGTGATGACTGTCAGGTAGCAACAACTGGTCCACGTAGCCACCGTATTGAGTTGCAGCGTGCGTTAGAAAAGGTTTAACATATAATGTCTGTATGGTTCCTTCAACATAGTATGATGGTTAACGCTTCTAAAACTGAACTTCTGCTCTGTGGGGATCGCCGTCAACTTGCTTTCATTTCTGAACCTGCTGAAGTCATGTTTATGGGAGAGACTGAAATTTACTGACATTGTTAACACGCGCCCCGCTGGGGGGCGAAATTCGCTGCCCCCTCCTGGTTCTTCCCAGATAGCTCAAAAACAAAGAAACAAAGAACAACGAAACTTAAAGTACCTTATGTAAGTGCCGTGAGCGGTCACGGCTAAGCTTGAGCCATGGTCGGTTTGTACGGGCCAAAATAGGTAGGCAGCGCCACGCTTAATTCGTTGTTGTGCGAGATGGCGCTATCGGCTTATCAGCGATGCCTAGGCCAGAATCCGCGTAAGCTACCGGGAACATGTCTTTAAGTTACTTTATTGAATTGAAGTGATGGGGAGGCGAGTGGTGGTAACGGCGACAATGAATAATTTTCCTGTTTAGCCTGAAATTAGCGCGTTAATAAATTGTATTGTCATAAACAATGTGAGGCCCACTGATTCATTATTTTATTATCAACGCCGAAAGGTCCGGCCAGTGTGAAGGTGTGAAGGATGCCAGCTGCTGGGAAATTTCAGCCGAGGCTTCTCGGTCATTCATTCGGACCATTTTCTTCAATATGTAAACATGTAAACCAAACCAAATATGTAAACAGCGTAAAATGTAAGTTTTTAATTAGATTAGAGTTATGAAATTCGATGTAATTGTAATGCAAATTTAGTGCGCAACTTATTGGTATAATTTCAAGTGGATACGGTTGTGGACTTGATGGAAAGGGTGTTTGTTTATGGCGACGCAGACGTCTCGTGTGCGCCACCAATGAAACGTGTGATGTTTTGATGCAGGAGTGAATTTCAAGGACGGGGTATACTGGCCAGAGGGGGCGTAGCCTAGGTCAGACGCAGATGGAAGTGTGACCGGCGTTTCGTCGTTTAAATTTTTTATATAACAAGGAGCTCGACTTCAGTGGTAAGCAAACAATTACTATTATAATAACTAGAATTGTATTGTGCTGGAAGCAGATGATGAGCAGCTAGCTGTGTACACAGCCATAGTGATATTAAATAGCGGATATTGACTGAAATTAGTTGACCATCCATTTTCAATAGCAAATGTAAAATAGTACTTACCAGATACTTATATAATGATTGACGTGGAGACATAAGCGAGGTTGTGAAGTGTTGGATGGTGCCCTGAGTGGGCAAATTAATACTTAGCGATAATGGTATATACTTATTAACGTGGATTTATAATCCAGGTCGTGAGTGGTTGATGGTGCCCTGAGGTGGCAAATGATCTATGAGTGTTCCCGGTGTCCCCCTGCGTGCATAACCATTTTTTATATATAAATTTTGTCCAAGTTTTTCTCAGTTCGACTGTTGCAGTCAGAGTCTCACTAAAGTCATCAAGGGACTTGTCACGGAGACCCTGACCCCACCACCCGAACGAGCAACTCCCACAATAAAGGGTTGATTTAGAAGCCAAAGTTTAACGTCCCACAAAGCACAGGGACGGCCGCCCCGCTCAGGTCACCCTCTCACCAGTCAGTTGCCAGCCGACCTGTACGTCGGGTAAACTATTGAGCGCCGGAGCGCCTCAGGGGAACAGATCCCAAGCCTGGACATGCACTGCCACTGCATGCTTCTGAGCAGCGGGCCGGAGCCCAACGCTCTACCAACTGAGCTACCGGGGCGGCATTTTTCATCCGATGTTCGGTTTTCATCAGATCTGATGTGGCAAATGATCTATGATTGTATCCGGTGTTTCCCTCCCCCTGCGTGCATAACCATTTTCATCAGATGTTTTATTAATTCGGCCGTTTCATCCTCAGAAACGGTCATGGTGTACCATTAACCTGAAATACACCTGCCAGTACATCCGAAGCGAGTCTTCTTTACTCCAGCGCGCCTACACCTTATCCCTGATCAATTTTACACATCTGAACAAATTTTGAGTTAAGGTCACGTCAGGTCAACGAGCTATTCAACGTCAAGTGACCCCACCTCAAAACCTAAAATCACGAGTTTGCAGCGGCGCCTCAGGGAACATCAGCGCACTGATCAGTTTGAAACGTCCACAATATGATAAGGTCATTAGGGTCTATAAATCTGCTAACTCGGAATTTTGATATTGTTGACCTAAGGTGGGGTCAATTTTTTGGTCGCCCCATTTTAAGTCTAAGGGGAAAATTAGAATGGGCTCGTTTTCAGTCAATACTGGATAGATAAAGCTGAAAATCCTCAAACCGTCTATTCTTACCACGATCTTGACCACAAAGTTGAGTTTTTGAGCATCTGACCTCTTAAAGGTCATGTCAGGTCACAGGAGCATAGAGTGATTGTTTTATTTCACATTCTAGGGCAATTCAATCAAACGATGGCTATTCTTCACCCCGGGTCGAGTGAAATGAAAACAAAACGATGGAAACAAACCAGACACAACTAGACGCTCACCTTTGCATGCACACACTTGTCCAGACTGTTGGTTAAGTATCATTCAGCTGCTGCTCCCTAGTTACACTTTTAATCGTGTCTTAAACACAGTGATGTTTGTGGCATCGCGGACATTGGTAGGGAGGTCATTGTAAGATCTCACAGTGTTGTACAGGAACCTCCCGCCTGCCCGACTCCGTCCGAATGACCGGCGTCTGCAGCCGCTGGTTCTGCCGTGAACTGACTGTCTAGACGCAAGACTGTTGGCCATTATCGCGGGATGTCTAGTTAACAATATTTTGCCAAAATCTTCTCACTGAATTGAGATAAAGCTCCCATTTTACTTTCCCTGTACTTATATTGTCATGGGGAGCCGATTGATATGCAACATGACCATACCAGGTCACTCTGTGACCCCTGACCTATCTCGAGGCCAGGTCATTTTCACTATTTGATCTAGCAAGGTCATATTATACATTATTCGATTCGCCGCGATGAGAGGGAATCCAATGATGCATGAAGATTTGCTCTAGCTCCCCTGAGGGCAGATCTAGAGAGAGAAACGTACACTCCCTCTGTTGTAAGCCTATGGAACCTTCTTTGACCTATGCTGACCTCAATATTGACCTGACATACAAATTATTCGTACATCTCTTCGTCTTGTCAACAGATTTCGAACTCCACCCGTAATTTTCCTTTAGCTTGCGTGGGAATGAGATACGAAGGGGTGAGGAGGGGGCAAAAAACTCCCCCAGCGAGGCGCGTCATGCCAGGAGACCCCAGCGGGGCGCGTGTTAAGAAGCTGGGTGTCATCATGGATTGCAACCTCTCCTGGAACCTACATGTAAAGCCCATGACGGATCGCTGCTTTTGTATACTGATTGGACTTTCGCATGCCATACGTTGTGTTATGCCTAGAATCATGATTCTCTTATATTCTCTCATTTGCGTTACTGTGTGCAATTGTGGCACATCAGCAGACATGCTGAACAAAATTCAAAAGGTCTGAAACTTTTCGGCTCGGGTTATATCCCATCGAAGAAAAACACGACCACATTTCTAATGTCATTCAAGAGCTGGGTTGGCTGAACTCGCATCAATTTGTCGAGTACTTCGATTTATGTTTATTGTACACATTACTTGTGAACGGCGAGCCATTAATATTGTCATCCAAGTTCCGTTTCAGTCGTGACGTATGTGCACGTGAGACACGTCAATCAGACCACCTGTTTTTAGAGAGGCCTCGGAGCAACCACGGTAAAAGGACATTTTCTTATCGTTCAGGTCACCTTTTTAATCGTTATTATGATAGTTTAAGTCACTGGAACACACTAAGATATTCTTCTTTGAAAAGGTTAGCTATGAATACCGTGAAGGGGAACTGATGTAGGGTAAGGGCGGGTAATAGTACGCAGGAGATAAGAGTACGCAGCAGCCGTTTTGGTTACTTAGCAACCACTGAGATGGCTGATACTCTGGCATAAAAAAGCGAGGCCAGTGCCTAGGCTGCACACCAAAATTCAACGTGCTCCTATTTTTCCCGCGGGAGTACAGAGCAAAATAAGTTCCTGGGCACCCTTGAAGTAATATTACTTAACTGGGTAAACTTGTAGACCATGCTTATATTATCGAAACTATTGTATTACGGTCTGTCATCAGTAAGAAAGCTGAGCTAGGAGTGTGCTCAAGGACCGGAGCTCATGCTAAAACGCCTGTCAACATGTTTATGAAGACTTTCTTCCCAAGGGAGCATGTCCGGCAAGAGTGCGCAGTAGACCATTGGGCAAGAGTGCGCATGCTTAAGAGATAGAAAAATGTAATTTTCACTCGGGACAGAGTCCGTTATTCCTATTTGGAAAACCAGATGCTGCAACATAGTCCTTGTATATTCAGAACGATATAAAACCATACAATCACCTAGTTTGGCGACAAAAAAACTTCGCAACATGACCTATGCCCTAAAGCACAGCGGGGCATCAATGCGTACTCCAGCCGCCTCTCTTGCGTACTCTTACCGACCCAATCCGGCAAGAGTACGCACGTGACTTTTATTTTTGATAGGCTCGTGGCGAGTTCCTTTCAGAGACATCCAGTTGAAACATGGACCATGCATAGACAATTCTTCAGGCTAAACAACCCCATAAAAATTTTAGCTGTTAGACTTATAGCAAATAAATGAAAGCCTTTAGAAACTTAAGTGCCTACTCTCGCACGGACTTACCCTATGTGTGGCGTTAGCTATTGATAGAAGGCGGCTGTTGTATCTTTATTATTTGAATGGGACACGATTTTACCTTGCATTTTTTTGTTTTTAGTTAGGGTGCATTTTACCTCGGATATTTACCTATTCTTCTGATAAGGCACTCGGAAGTGTTTGATAATGACCTCCTGAATAACCCATTTTGTGCGGAATGGTCAGCTACAGTGTAAATAAATAAATAAGGACAACGCAGATCCCAAAATTGCTGAGTCAATGTACATTCGAGAACTAAAATCCACTATGAACAGAGTACTTTACCCCTGGAAATTAACTTGATTCCGTCGCATCGTAATTGTCTCATTAAATTTCTTGCAAGCATAAATAAAATGTATTAACATGTTCTTTGCGATTGTTTTCTGGTCTCCGAGAGTGAAGTTGTCCGGGCTGCAACCCATGTAATTACTGTCTCACATTGTTGTTTTTGTGGTGATGCTTTAGAGTAATTTTACAACTCTAAGAAGACTGCGGAAGCCGAAACTTGTCCATTTTTGTAATGCAATTAAAAATTATAAATTCATTTCTGTCCTGGTCGATATTAACATAATATTCTTATTTTACGTCTTAACCCTCAATAGTGAATTCACCTGAGTTTAAAAGTCTATAATCATTTCACCTGCATTCATGCCATCATCGTCGCACATGAAAACTTGTGGTAAAACTTCTGATACGTCTATATTTCACCACAGAAACGAAATTCAATAGCTCAAGTTCAGCATTCTGCTTCTTTACATATATATATATATATATATATATATATATATATATATATATATATATATATATATATGTATATATATATATATATATATGTATATATATATATATATACATATATATATATATATATATATACATACCTATGCGTCAAGACTAGTTAAATGCAGCAGTAGTGTGAAATATGTCTGGCCTAGGAGAATGCATAATACTTTGCCCAACGACACGAAGCTTTGATATGACATTTGGAACACGCATCTAAGAAATTCTTAAAATGTAAATATGCTCTGGCATCTAACACCACATGCATTAATATAGATTACTGCACGGAGCTCGGAAAGTAAATTGATCAAACCAGAGGTTGGTTGAAATTTCCGGCACGAGGCCGAAGGCCGAGTTCCGGAGATTTCAACCAACCGAGGGTTTGATCATTTTACTCCGACCTAGGGTGCAGTAATTTTTTACTGCATCTTGACTTGACAATAAACTATATTATGTCGCGGCCAACATTTTCATTACTTCAAGATATTTTGGACTCAACCGATGGAAATGGCAACTTACATGAAAAAGTGATTCAAAACATACAGGAGAAAACAAAGCAAGATGTACACGACACAAATGTAGGCAGACGCAGCTAAAAAGTGATTTTTGGATCGGTAAACTGAAGGCAGTCATTATCACTGGGGTTCGGAAGCAACCTGCTAAACCTATCAGCCAGAGCTGAACGCTGTGCTATCCAGTTATGCCATTAGCATGACGGGAAATAACGGTGGCGATTATGAAGTTTCGTCTGTTCACAACATGTTCTCGCTCGTCACTAGATATTTTAAGGATAACAATTACCCCTTTGATATCGATCTTGATGCTGCTTTCAAGGGCAGCCGAGAGGCAAAAGCAGCGAAAGTGAAGACACTGAAACAAAAAGGGATGGGAAACCGACCTAACCGCTCAGAATCGCTCACGTCTGATGAGGACGCACTGTGGGAGAAGGGGTGAGCTAGGCTATAGCAAACCCCACGGCAGTGCTAAGAACCATATAGTTCTATATGACCATGATGTTTGGCCTCCGAGGACGTCACGAAGCGCGTCAGATGATGTGGGGCGACGTGAGCCTGCATAGTGACGAGAGTGGACGCCAGTACTTCAAGTTCCAGGAGCGACTGTGGGCGAGCGTTTGTACCCAAGGCATTTGGAAGCATGGATGGTGACAGCGATAGGTGTCCAGCGAAGGCATACAAAGAATATGCCAAAAGACGTCCACATACTGCTTGTGGAGAGAAGTCCCCATTTTTCTTGGCGATAAATCACCAAAGGAAGGCGGATAGCCATGCATGGTTCGCCAACGCACCGCTTGGGATCAATAAGCTGGGATCGCTGCTAGCAACTGGATGTCAGTCAGCAGGGATTGATGGAAGAAGACAAACCACAGCGCCAGAAAGACGGCCATCCCGAGAACACTGGACGCCGGGTGTCTGCCGGTATACGTGGCGCAGATGTCTGGGCACGGCTCAGTTGTAAGCCTTCAGAGTTACACTGACGCCACCATCGATGTTTAGCGTGCGATGTCTCGTGGTATGCTGCAAGGGGCGCCGTCCGAGGTACAGAACAATACGAAAAGGCAAAGGACGAATTCTGAGGAGGGAGCTTCAGATAAGAGCCACACCGTGACGAGCGCGCCGGGACAGTTTGTGTTCAACTGTTCTCATGTGACTATAAATATGAAGTAACTGTCATGGTTTGCATGCTAGTGATACTGATTCGAGTTTTCTGTCTAAAGTGAACTCTGACGAAGAGTTAAGATCGAGAATGTTGACTGTTCAGCTGTTACTGGTGTAATAAAGAACACTGGTCAAATTTGTATGTGACGCTCAACTGTTGAGAGCCTTGGATGAGAGCCGTGCCGGAATGCCGTGCCGGAAAACATGTTTTCCGGCACGACCCCATTTCTAACCATAGAAATGAATGGCAATTTTCTGTTCAGTAAAGTCTCGTGCACAATTTCTTTCACGGCACTGCTAGTGTTAAAGACATCGAGCAAGATGTAGTAAAGAGAATATACTGCCGAAGTACACAGATAAAAAAGTTATATATATATATATATATATATATATATATATATATATATATATATTTGTATACTTTGGCAACAGGTTTTCAATCAAACATTGATGGTTAAATGCCTGAGCATATGATGCTTTTATAGCCTGTTTTTCGTTTTTTTCCAGTTCTCTGATTAGTCGCTTACTATTGTTGGAAAGTTTATGAATAAAACACCCGTATGTGGAATTTTTGACATGTTTCGAAAGATTCGACTTTCATCATCAGAAAGTCATATTGCCGCCCCGGTAGCTCAGTTGGTAGAGTGTTGGGCTCCGGCCCGCTGCTCAGAAGCATGCAGTGGCAGTGCATGTCCAGGCTTGGGATCGGTTCCCTGAGACGCTCCGGCGCTCAATAGTTTACCCGACGAACAGGTCGGCTGGCAACTGACTGGTGAGAGGGTGACCTGAGCGGGGCGGCCGTCCCTGTGCTTTGTGGGACGTTAAACTTTGGCTTCTAAATTAACTCTCCATTGAGGGAGTTGCTCGTTCGGGTGGTGGGGTCGGGGTCTCCGTGACAAGTCCCCTGATGACTTTAGTGAGACTCCGACGCCAGCAGCCTTACCAGGAACAACTTGAACAAAATTTATAAAAAAAAAAAATACAATTACACAAAACATGAAAACTAATCAGATGTCGTTCGAACACTGTCCACATTACAAATCATCTAACCTTTTGAATTATTCACTAAAACACTGCAAATGGTTATGGGACACTTTCAACAAGCTGAAGTTAACTAGGCTGGGGAGAGAACAAATATGTTTAAGTTTATGGGTTAGATCTCTTCTGCGAATATAAAAATTACACGAACGGTATCGCAAAAATCAAAATACAATGTAAGGTTACGATCAAATTCATACACAATTCATAAAGAAAGCTAAATACAAAAACACGATGAATGAAGGAGTGAATGAAGATCAATAACTTAAAGTGAAAATGCGAGACATCATGCGGCATACAGCATTAGAAGGCGCTGCCAAAGAGGTGTGTCTCAGCAGTAAGCTTGAGCTGTTTGTTGATCACTGGTAACTCTTGGTTTACCCAGAGACAGGATCCAAAGTTTTTGCTGGTTGGAATTTGAATCTAGAACTGTCACATTATCCTCTAAGTCTTGCCTAGATATTTGGTGTTTGTGTTGGTCCATCATGTGCTGGTACGGGGCGTGTCCACCCTAGAGGTGCATGGTCATGCGGCGAGATAGCGTTGTTGTTAGGCGCCTATGTAGTCCACAGGTTCTGGACAACGCTTGCAATCGCTGTGGGGGCAGGAGAACCTATATACTACATTTCGTCGCATGGAGCCATTCTTCGGGTGCAGGTTATTTCGCATCACCAGATTTGATATTTTCTGACCCTTGTAATAGATGATGAGTTGGAGATTGTAGTTTTCTTGCACAGGCCTAACGTTTTCTCTGGGGGATTGATTTTAGAACTCGCTCATCGAAGCTTATAGGATGGTAACATTGTAGGCCTTCATAGTAAAGCTTGATTTGCACTGCTGTTGGGTGTGTAGCGTGGTTTTCAGGCTGCTGGTGATGGTCAATTATGGTCCTGGGTCTCCTTTATCGATTTCTGTGTTAGAAAAACCGTTGCTGATCAGCATCTGCTTGATGGTGTTGAGTTCTTCGTTGCAGGCGCTCTAGGTGCTGCAGTACTTCAGTGCGCGGCGGATGTAGGCTCTTATGGTGCCTTTGCGATATCGTTGAGGACATTCGCTTGCGCCGTTCATACACCGTCCGTTGTCGGTGGATTTTCTAAACGCTTTTGTTTGAAATTTTCCGCTCGAGGCATAGATGTCGAGGTCTAGAAATAGAAGTTTTTGGTTGACGCCGTACTCAATTGTGAATCTGAGGACAGACATTTCTTCGAGCGCACTTTTGAGGGCTTCCGGGGTCTTCTCTGGTTTCTGTTTGACAGAATATGTCGTCTCACGTATCGACAGTAGATGCTGGGTTTCTTCTTCACAGATTCGAGCACTCTCATTTTCCACGTCACACATGTACACGTTCGCAAAAAGGCACCCCAGTGAAGAGCCCATGGCTACCCCTGTCGATCTGGGTATATAGCTGCCCACGGGGGCTCAAAAACACAGATTCAGTTGTGCATGCGTGCAGCAGATTCCTGAGGAGCTCGGGTGGTATTTTTAGGAGGTGGAAGGCGCAGGTGATATAATATATATATATATATATATATATATATATATATATATATATATATATATGCTTGATTAAAAACGGCGGCATATTTCAGTTTTATGTTCTTCTTCTGTTGTTTCTCTCTCTTCCGTACCACTCTTCTTTTATCAGTGTCCAAAGAAAAAGTATGTTTCCTAAGTTCATTTACGACGTTTCGGTGATAAATACATCCACCATCATCAGGCATTAATAATATGGTTATACACAGGCTTTACAGTTTACAACTCCACTATTGTTAAAAGGTAAGGTTCACTATTATAAAAAGACAGGGACTAAAACCTATGTTTCTACGGTCAAGAATTCGATAGTTATAAGTGAAAATATTGCACGCTTGTAACGACAGAAAATTAATACATACATATATAAATTAATACATAAATAAATATATATATATATATATATATCTCATATCTAACATATTTCACAGTTAAGTATCACGTTTAACAAGATATCTATTCTAAAGCGACAAACCATGTTTCGCAGTTCGTTCAGAACCGATGACAGGGTTCAAGACATGTGAAACAGAAACACCACGTGTTTAGAAAGTCAAATGTTTAGAGCTTCTCGTCTATTACATATCCCAATAGACACGCAGTCTGTTTAGGTCTAACAAGCTATTCGTGACGGAGTCCTTGAAGTGTAATCTAGTGTATACATTCATACGCCCACTTGAGGGTTGCAGACCTCAAGATCACTACATTGTTGTCACAACGGCTCTGTATCGGCGGCTTACTATACACATGAAAAATGACATTATATACATTATAACGAGTTTACCGAAATTCTTAGGACAGCTTTCCGGTCAAATGTCACACTGTTCGTTCCCACCTGCTAGTATAGAGGCACGCCATGGCTAAACACCGCCTGTTTTCGCAGATTTCCCAGGGATGAGGACCAAACAGCACAGGTGATGACAGATGGAAGTGATTGGTCATTTAGCCTCAAACAGATCTCGCATGTAAGCACGGTATTTCAGACAGTGATTACGCGAGATGTTTGAGCTTAAACTGAGGACTCAAACCACACTCGAACCTAGAATTCGATTAAGAAGCTCCTCCAATTTTCTTTTGATGCAACCAAGACATCGAATCCAATTGACCTTTAAGCTCGTCCTGACTGAAATCCATACCCTTCAAATCACTGTCATACGCGGAGGCGTAGCCAGGGATTTCGCTCAGAGGGGTGGCGCCCCGGAAAAGTGGGCCACTGCGACAGCGCCAAAAGGGCCCTGATGGGTAAAAAGGGCCTCTGCTTGTTTACAGAATAGAGCGTTGAAGAGGGACTTAAAAGGGCCCTGTCTGGTATAAAATGTCAAATTTGGCCACAGAGCATAGTCGAAGGAGTTGCGCCCGCGCTTCATATGTGCTCAGTGTCCTGAGGGGCCCTTCGGGCCCCTCAGGGAGGGGCAGCTGTCCCTCGCCGCCCCCCTTGGCTACGCCCCCTGGTCATACGGCCAGCCGAAGTTATCACCTGGATTCTCAAGTAGCGAAATCTATAGCTTTTAACTGAGATTCCTTAGTAAGTTCATACCAGGGGCGCAGCCAGAGGCTTTGGTATGGGGGGGCACACCAACTTTGAGGGGCACCGGGGAAAAAAAGGCACTTTTTTAACGTAACCTAAAAAACTTACTATATCTTTGTTTATATCATTTTTTGGGCATCTTTGGTTCAAATAAAAATGCAAAGAAATCATTGACGGAGAAGGAAAACTCGATTAAAACCGAAAAAAGGAACAAAATATCACCAAAATGCCATGGAAGTAGCCAAAAACAGTACTTTTTGGGATAGATTTAGGGGACAGCCAACTCATGCAAGCACTTAACATCAGCGGGGCATGTGATATCTGTTACAATGTGCAGGTTAAGACATATTAGAGTGAAATTTTTTGTTATGCCCACTGGTTTTGTCGTGACGAGTGAGCCCTCTGGCTGAACGCTGATTAAGTTCCTTACCTCCCACAAACGCCGTGGGACGAGGAGTGGCATAAGTGTCTTTGGAAGAACACATTTTTGCTGCCGGAAAAATTTGGGAGATACCTTTTGAACTCGTTTATTAAGTTCCATATTCTCAAGCATCGGTCCCAGTTAAGAGTAAATAAAAGGTGAACAGGCCGGTGGTTTAGATGGGGATGGTGTGACAGGGCTGAAAATTGTAACAACTAGTTCTTCATTTAAAATTAATTAAGTAGAAATCCTGTGGTTTAGGGGCTGTGCTCTGAGCTCAGGGCACATGCCTTTTTATCATCCCTTCCCAGAATCCACCAGTATAATAAGCAATTTTACATAACCTGGGGTGCCTAGGTATCACAAGTCGTTTTAGAGATTCCTCATTCCTCGTTAGCTCCATTTTACAAGCGGAGCTTCCATTGCATTCTTACTTCCCATCTATTCAAGACCAGCTCTGGGGCCCCCAAGTGTGGGTCAGAGGCCTCCAGAGCACCTTACCCCCATCCCCCAGTTGTGCCTCCAGGAACCAGACTAGCTCAGTGACCCCGCCCCGAAATGATGGGAGTTGGCCTTGTGTTATTATTATCTGTATATTCAAGACCACCTCAGGGGCCCGTGATGTAGATCAGGGCCCCAGGCAGCTCATGCTTCACCCAGGGACTAGACTAGCTCATTGGTCCCAGAGATGAGGTCATCAGACTAGCTCAATGGGCCACAGATAGGCTCATAGGGCCTTAAACCAGTTCAAGAAGCCCCACAACAGTTTAAGGCGCCAGATCATCTCAGGGGGCCTCAAAGCCAACTAGGGGGCTCTCACAAGCTCAGCGCCCAGACCAGCTCAGGGTACACTCAGAACCTAGACCCACTCTTGGGCCCCAGATCAGCTCTTGGGGCCTCAGATCAGTTCAGGGGCCTCAAGTCAGGTCAGGGGCAGGATCAAGTCAGGGCCACTAAATCAGCTCCGGAATCCCTCACCAGCTCGGGGCCCAAGCAGTTCAAAAGCCCCAGAGCTGCTCAGGGAACACCAGATCGGCCCATAGGGCAACAGATCAGCCTCGGGGACAAATTATCAGATCAGTGGTCCCCGACCAGCTCGGGGCCCAGATCAGCTCGGGAATACCAGGTCAAGTCAGGAGGCACTTAATCAGCTCAGGAGCCCCATGCTATCTCAGGGGCCCTCACCAGCCCCTGTGGGCCCAGTTCAGCTCAGGGCCTGGGAGCTGCTCAGGAAATCACGTAATCAACCCAGGAGGCCCGGGTCAGCTTAAAGGGCACCATATTAGCCATGGGGCACCAGACTAGCTCAGAGGGAATAAAATGGGCTCAGGAGACACACTGATGACTCAGCAGGCACCAGATCGACTCAGGGGCATTAGTTAAGTTCAGGAGGCAGTATATCTGCTCAGGGTGCACCAGATCGATCAGCACAGGGGGCTTGTTCAGAGTCAGGGGCACTTAATCAGCTCAGAGATCCCTCATAAGCTCGGCACCCAATCAGTTAAAAAGCCCCATAGCTGCTCAGCACACCAGGTGCCCCTTAGGGCACCAGATCGGCTCCGGGGACAAACAATCAGATCAGTGGTCCCCGACCAGCTCGGGAATACCAGATCAAGTCAGGAGGCACTTAATCAGCTCAGGGGCCCCATACCATCTCAGGGGCCCTCATCAGCCTCTGTGGGCCCAGCTCAGCTCAGAGCTTTAGATCTGCTCATGAAATCACGTAAGGAGGCCCAGATCAGCTTAAAGGGCACCAGATTACTCAGGGGGCATCAGATGGGCTCAGGAAGCACCAGATCGACTAAGGGGCATTAGTGCAGTGGCACCAGATCGATCCGCTCGGGGTCCAAATCAGCTCCCAGCCCCCAGACTATGGCAGGAGCCTAAATCAGCTCAGGGAGCAACATAACAGCTCAGGGGACACACGGTGGGCTCAGGGCCCGCCAAACCAGCTCAGGGGGGGGACCAGAGCATCTACGGATACATCAATAATCAGTTGAGGGGGCACCTAATCAGCTGAAGAGGCACCATATTGACTTAGGAGACAGAATCAACTTGGGGAGGCATGAGATCAGCTCGGGGGCCCGAATCAGCTCAAGGGGCACTAAATCAGCTATTAGGGCACCAAACAAGCTCGGAAGCATTAGACTAACTCAGAGAGCATTATATAGGTTCAGGAGGTACAATTATTTGCTCAGTGGGGCACTCGATTGACTCAGGGGAACCAGATCAGCTTAGAGGGCAAGTAATCAGCTCAAGGGGCCAAGACCAGCTGAGAGGCCACGAGATGAGCTCAAGGAGCACCAGATCGGCTTTACCCGTACGATTATTGGCGACAATGAGGCATTAGGTGGACACATACTAGGTGCCCATACACTTCCCGGGTGCTTGGAAAGGCGATAGAATGCCCTAGCTGACCGAGAAAGGTATTAAGTTGTCCAACAATAGTTTCAATCGCCACATGCGGTCCAGTTACATCTAGGTTCAACGGCTAGGGCACTAAATTTCGAGCGGCACGGCCCAAATTGGGTACACCACCTGGCAATCAAAAGGGCACCCCGGCAGTGATGGGGGCACGTGCCCCCTGTGCCTTCCTGGCTGCACCCCTTGACAGTAGATAAACTACGGGAGGCATTAAATCAGCTCAGGGGCCCGGATCAGCTCAAGGGGCACTAAAACAGGTAAAAGGACTCCAGGCAAGCTCGGAGGCATCAAACTAACTCAGAGAACATTATATAGATTCAGAAGGCACACTTATTTTCTCAGGAGGGCATCAGATTGACTACGAGGGCATCAGATCAGCTCAGAAGGCACATGATCACCTCCAGGGGGCACCAGATGAGCTCCACCCGTACGATTATTGGCGACGATGAGGCATTATCTGGAAACGGATTACGTGCCTATACTATTCCCGGGTGCTTGGAAAGGCGACAGAATGTTTTAGGTGACCAAAAGGCACTTTATTGTCAAACAATAGTGGAAATCGCTAAATGCGGCCTAGTTCCGTCTAAACGGCGTAGGGCACTAAATTTCGAGCGGCACGGCCCAAAGGGGTACACCACCTGGCAATCAAAAGGGCACCCGGCACCGATGGGGCACGTGCCCCCTGTGTGCCCTGGCTGCGGCCCTGGACAGTAGATAAACTACGGGAGGCATTAAACATAAGTTCAGGGGGCCCGGATCAGCTCAAGCGGCACTAAAACAGCTAATAGGGCACCAGGAAAGCTCGGAGGCATCAGACTAACTCAGAGAACATTATATAGATTCAGAAGGCACAATTATTTTCTCAGGGGGGCACCAGATTGACTACGAGGGCATCAGATCAGCTCAGAGAGCACATGATCAGCTCCAGGGTTCAAGACCAGCGCTCAGGGGGCACCAGATGAGCTCAAGGGGCACCAGATTTGCTCTGCCCATACGATTATTGGCGACGATGAGGCATTATCTGGAAACGGATTACGTGCCGATACTCTTCCCAGGTGCTTGGAAAGGCGACAGAATGCGCTAACAGACCAAAAAGGCACTTAATTGTCAAACGATAGCTTAAATCACTAAATGCAGTCTAGTTCCATCTAGGCTCAACGACGTAGGGTACTAAATTTCGAGCGGCACGGCCCAAAGAGGGCACACCACCTGGCAATCAAAAGGGCACCCCGGCACCGATGGGGGGC